>CAWUFW010009530.1:600000-776497 GCA_963921515.1 Calotriton arnoldi
AACAGTGACTAACGGATGTTTTTACACCTTGGGATCGAAGTGACATCAAATAGGCAACAAGAGTGAGGCTCAACCTGTCTGTGAGGTCACTCAGAACCCCGAGGTGAAAAACACACCTGTCATTTACTTTTACTCATCTATAATTTTATGTTATGTATGGTATTCAAAATCATCTTGCCCTGCTTTCCAAGATGCGCAGGGGCAGAGGATTGGTGGAGGAGTCATGCATAACAAGGCTCCTCTTTCTAGTTCCAATCGTAAAAGAAAAATAAGCACCTGGCCTCATGCCACCCACCCCCATCACTCTCTGTGCCATCGCACCCCCACACCTCCCACAACTGAGCAGTACACCAGCGCTGCTCTGATAGGCTCTCAAACAGCCCTGCCAGAGACGCCTGGAACTCCTTTATGAAGTAGCAACAATGGATAACACATTCTGTTACCCGCCGTTGCTACATCGTAATAGTGAATTAATGGTTTTAGCATCCAGTCACTCACGTTAATGGCTCTCTACGAGAGCCATACACGACATGCAGAATTATAGATGAGCAACTGTGAGTTAAGGGGATGTTTTCACCAAGGGGTTCTTTAAAAGGCATTCTTTTTCCGTTCAAAATATTTTATTGAAGAAATTTTTCATATATATGAAACACAATACAAAAAATAATACCGAACTATAGAATATAGAAAAAACATATTACAATATATAAGAGAAGTACAACATTGTATAACAGTATAAGCATAATATAAATAATAAAACAAACATAAAGGGGCTACATTTAAGCAAAGATTAATTATTACAAAATGGAAATAAATATCCTAAATTGCAGAACATGTACCAATGTAGGAATCCAAACTAGACCACATACTAGACTTAGAAGAAGAGGAGTCCTTATGAGAGTGATATCAAACAGACAACAAGCGCAAAGTTCGAGTTGTCTATGATGTCACTCAGGACCTCGAGGTGAAAAACATCCCTGTAACTCACAGTTACCATCTATAATTTCATGTTATGTATGGGCCCCCAAATCATCTGCTCCTGCTTATAACTCCTAGGCTGAAGCAAAGGAGCGAAGGGGAGGCATAAATAATATGGCCTCTCCTCCCGTCTCAAATGTGAACAAAAAATATCTTACCTGCCACCCCCTACCAACTTCCCAGCCTTCCTTTACCCTCCTACAACTGTGTTCTTGGCTTTCAGTCAAAGCAGACAAGCAGAGCTGCACTGACAGGCTCTCAGCGAGCCCTGTCACCTGGCCTGGAAGGCCTTTTTGAATCAGTAACAGTGAGTAACTCGTTTTGTTATAAACTGTTGCCACGTCATAGCAGTGAATTACCAAATTTAGAAACTCGTGAATAATAAATAAATAGTTTACAACTAAGGTATCTTTTATGAAGATAAACACTGCCACTGCAAGTACTTAGTCTGTCAGCCGAGTGATGCTCTGTTTCATCTGAAGACCTTCCTAGTGGATCGATTTACTTTAATGGTAGTGGGGCAACTCGATCACGACACAAGTTTTCTAAACTGGTCATCTGCCACCGTAAACTTCTCGAAAATCAAATATCAGAACCAAGCCTTGTGACTAAATGCAGTCCTGAATTGGTTATGTTCTAGTAGTAGAATCGAGCCTAGGCTTGTCCTTCGTCCCTGCACCCCACTGGCTACGGTGGGATGCGAGCAGCATACAATGCATGGCGTATCATGAGTCAGATCTGGAAGCTGGGAGTCAAAATGTAACACGTTTGCATCTGCAGAAGCATGCCATGACGTAAATATGTGCGAGTTAAATCCCAGGGTCACTTATGTTTCTACACGGCCAGAATTCCTTATTAAAAATTTAAAAAAAATAGCTTTATGTTTCTCTCTCCTTCAAAAAACGTTTGTTTTTAATTTTGCTGATTTGACTATTTTTGCTCACTCTTTTTCAAAATTATCTTTTATATAGCTATACAAGCAGCCTGTTTGAAAGGAAGACAGTGTCATTCCAGAAAACCATCCACTATCACTAAATATAAGCATTCTGTATTTGAGAGCACTGCCACAGAACTTCCTAAAGGGGGCACTCTAAAGCATAACATTTGGATAAAGCACCTGGGTTCTTCACTTCATAACGATTCACAGCTTTCTTTCTGGATATCATTTGAATGTTGATAATATGCAAATTCAATTTGTCAAATGCACAAACTCAAAAATACTTATAAGTTATTCTTCATGTTTTTCATGAATATATTTTAACTTTGAAATTTGACATCTATGAATTAAGACACGCTATCTTTTTTTGCAATAATGACAACTTTCTTTAACATTGAATGGAGGGATTAAACTTGCTAAAATACTTATTTTGCCGCATCCTCTGTATTTATTGGAGCCGTCCTCTGTTATATATCAGTCGTCCTTCCATAACTGACATTTCTTAATTTCTAATTTTATAGGGGCTCAAAGTGCATAAACTGGACAATGATTGCCTTTTTACAAACTATAAATTGGGAAGGTTGGGTTGGGCTGGCTGACCTCGGCTGGTACTATTAGGCCTCAGTGTGAATCAAGATATCACCTGGACCATAAAGAAAAAATGATTTATTTACAAAGGTCATGATCCTGCTTAATATAACTGGGAAAGATAATGACAACAACCCCATTAAGGGCACCCACAAATTGGGCCATTACGATGCCGGTGGGACTGCTACCGGCAGGCTGTCGGTTGCAGCCCCACCTACATACAGCCCTGCCGTCCGACCGCCTTACGTTGCAGACGGTCGGACCCTTAAATCTCAGGGGACGGACAGCCGCCTACGACAAGATCTACAGATCCTGTCGGGCGGCAGTCCGAATTGTGATTCTAAATGGAGGTGGTGCCTACTCAGGCACCGCCGTCAGGATCACGATGTCCCTTTCCGAATGCCTTTTCATGGCGGTCCCATCGCCATGAATAGGCAGACAGAAATGGACTTTGGGGGCCCCAAGCAGAGCCCCCATCCCCCGTGGGCAACTGCTCAGTGGCCGGGGGGGCACATGTGGTGCCCCCCCACACATCCATGCACCGTGTGACAGGCACAACAAGGTGCCTGACACATGATGCATGGATGTTTATAAATTGCATTTTTCAACTGTTGTTTGTGATGTGGCCCATTTCCGTGCCGCAGCACAAGACGCAGTAGAAGAATGCATTTTCCGACTGCCTACACGGCGGTCTAATCAAAATATGGCAGGTGGGACTGCCGACTTCTTGTCGGCCAGTCTCACTCCTGCTGCCATCGTAATGTGCTCCAATGTTCTCACTACTTCGGTGTTGTGCCCCTAGTACCGCTTCTCCCATTCTTGATTCCCCACCGTCTCTTGACTGACTTGGGACCACTCCCTGGTGCGTTAGCCACTTAGACTTGGAGGATGTAGCCTTACGGCTAGAGCGGTCGACCTCGAAGCTGGGGAACCGGGTTCGAGTCTCGGCAACGACGCTCAACATCCTGTGATTCTGGGCAAATCACTTAATCTCCCCGTGCCTAACAAAAATGAATGTGTCCATCTGTAACGAAACTGGTCCTCATGTAAAGAGCTCTGATACCCGATGTCTCAAGTCTAGTTCGCGCATTATAAAACTCTAAAAAAATAAAAAATAAAAAAAAATGTGTAACAGTGTGCTAGTTTTCCTCCTCTACTGAATCATAACAGGTCATGACAAAAGGTTTTGAAAGACAATGTTGCTCTAGATGTTTTGTTGGGTCCACTGACTGCTGAGATTAGTTACTTATAGATCTGGAACTGAATGACTAATCACTGATAGCAGCCAGAGTTCTTCTGACGCAATATTGCCCGCAACACTTTGAATTGTTAAATATTAATTGTTGTGTTTATCAAGTAGGCTTCTGTCTTTTGTGTGTGACCTGAACCATTATACCACATAAGTTCTAATTTGTTAGGTTTATTTTTTTTATTATAAAATCAATAAAAATTAAAATTGTTAGTTATTTAAGTTCAACCATATCCAAAGATTTTTAATTGAAAGCAATACAGGCTTTTCGTCATAATTGCTGCAATATTTGTAAGGAGATTGGGGTTTTCAATAATTATTGTGTCTCCATTTGGAATGATACAGTAATGCAGACTGCAAGTCTTTCCGGAACACTGAAGCACACTGCAGCTAGCCGGTGGTAGACTCGGGGTATTCAAACGATCCCTCAAATATTTGACTTTGACGTTATTATCTGTTTAGTAGAGTCTACATCCACTATGGCATCTTCGCATCCTTTTTTCCAATGTAGACCAATTAGGCATCATTTATTGTCACGCTGGGTCCAAAGAGTGGGAAAGGAATCGCATTCCTGCATAGACGCTTTTTAACATCTCGATCCATTAAGGTTTATCATGATTGCCCTTATAATCAAGCATAGGCTAATTTAACCAGTTTACATGAAAATTGATTGTAGACCCTTTAAGTGAGACTTTTATATAGGCTGTTCAATACTGCATTGAAACCAGTCCGTCAGAGGCTTCAATATTCAGACTTTCGCAGATGGTTATTATACATTTAATTAGGTTGTTTATTGAGGTCTTACAGCCTCTGCAGGCTTCATTAAATGCCATCAATGTGGTTTGGACTTGGTTCCCATTGTCTTAAAATTAGCCCCTTTGACAAATTCCTCTACTCCCACCTCCAAGATCAATTATATTGAACTTTGGTGAGTCAATTAGTGGCCATTGAAATGACTATATAGATTTAATTTAGAATTGTATTATACCAGCTCGGTTAATTGTTGCTCAGGGCTGGTCGGACATAAAGCGATTGACAACAGGGTTCTGGCTTCTACAGATCATGAAGAATTTTAACTTTGAGTAAAGGGCATTTAAGCACAATCAATTTCATAGGCTTGTTTAGAATCCAGTGGAATCCACTGACGAACTATTTGAGCTGTGATTGATTTTGTTGACAGCAATTTACTGGCAATGTATGTTAAATGTCAAGTTTAATTATTATTGTTTTTCACTTTATCTGACTGATGCCCCAATAAAGCTTAAAAAAATATGCCTATTCGCTTCCATGGGGCTCTAGGGGTAAATTCAAGAACACAACATTTTCATAGCAAATGCTGGCTCAATCGTTGCAAATCCCACATTAAGAAAGGGATGTATTGTGCAGCATATGATCAAACCATCACCTGCAACAAACTCACAACAACTATAGGTTGGTTACAAGCCAGTTGAGCAAGAATCCAACGACCACTGACCCTATGTGCTTGCAAGCTGAAATGTGAAGCTGTGTAGGGCCTCAGGTCCATATAATTTATTTTAACCTACGCATGATAGCATAAGGGCATCTCTTTTAAAGGCCTTCGTGGTGGTGGGACCTCAATAACCAGGAAGAAGAGCCCAACGGATTCCAGCAAGCCACCGTCTTTCCTTTACGTGGTCATTCTTGCTAAATGAATACATTTGAGATGGACTGGCGTGCCCAGGCCCCCTTTGCATATTCATGCACAGATCTGTTCTTAAACATTATGGCTTGGAAATTATTTGTACTGTATAATTGCACCATCTATTTCTAGATTCATTTTATGTTTCCAGTCATGTGCATGTGTATATTGGTATTTCAATGTAGGGCAACCCTGGCTTGGGTGTAAAGGACCACTACATATTATGGAAGGTGTTGGTAGATGCTACAAGATCATGTAAATCAAGTGGGAAATTACATCTTTGAGTTGCACATTTACATGTTTAGACAAAGGGGGGTTATGTGAATAGCCCAGGATCATATGATTTTCAGTGAAGTGCTGACGTGGTGATTCAAATCCAGATTCTTTACAGTCAACAGTTTAGCCAGTAGACTACCTGTATATTTTAACAACCCAATGCCAACACCAGCGGCCATAGTGATTGTTCTCGGCATCGAATGAAAGTTTGTGGAAATGGTGATCATACCTCTCTAAGAGAAGACGGGAACTTTGCATTGACTGTTGGGGGACGGCACTGTTACCACAAACCAGGAACTGAGAAAAGCACAGTAGCTGTAGGGGTATTTCAAACGTGCTTGCAAAGTAGTGTCACCAGGAAAACCACGTATAAGAAGCATGACCTTATTAATGAGGGTCATTAAAGCCACATCTATGGGTGAGGATAATAATGATGGTGCTAGACCACACCCAGGTGGTGCACATGTTTTGGAGGACTTCACTGGGGTGTATCTGCAGTTAAAAAAGACACAGGCTCAGTGGCGAGTGAATACAACAGTGGCAATAGGGTCAGGCTTCCAGGCGAAGTTGTGGAATATGGCCAGAGAGGAGAGATTCTTCCCATTTGTAGTGGCACCAATGCTGTGATGGGACAGGGGAGGAAATTGTAAAAAGGTAGTAGTTACTTTGTGCTGGTGGCTGCAACTGGTGGACACATCACTCATTTTTTTGTTTGACTAGGACTTAATTTTTCATCATCCGACGTTGGCACTGAGCAAGAGAAAGTCCGAAAAGGGAGCACAATGGAGGAAGACAAAGGTAGGAAAAAATGACACAGGGAGTAAAAAAGGAGGAAAAATAATCCTCAAAGGTGAGATAAAGAGATCTGGACTGTAAGGTAGTAGAAGAAAGAGGCATGAACTTCCAATCTTGGTATGTGGCATCCCAGGCATTTGGCAAGGGGGAGGTTCTAAGACAAACCTTTGGCCCCTGCACTTATTGCTCTTATAAATCAAACACCTCAAATGGGGGCTCTTTTTTTAAGGGTTAACCCAGCAGTAGCAGCCATCACCAACAGACAAACAAGAGACAAATGGATGGCACAACTTCTCACAAAATTTGAATTTGATGTGTTTAAAATGGAATATGTAGCTTTCAGGGAAGCACATCCATAGTCTTGGAAGTTAGGTAGTTGATGCACAGTGTGCAAGATTGCTCGGACAGGCCCCAGAACTAGTCCTGGCTTTGACTCCACAGCAGGAGATTCAGGTTCTGGGTGTTTATAGCCACTACAGGCAATTAATTAACTCCTGTTTGTGTTGGTGAAGGACAAATGCACTGAGACGAGGTTGGAATTTGTGAATAGTGAAACGAACACCAGATCCCGTACTGGTAAAGGTTGTGAGGAGTGCACGGAATATTATAGTTAATTTCTTACTTTGACTGACAGAGTGATGCCCCCCTCCTCCAGTTTGGCACAATTGGCTTTGGGGTTTTCAGCCATCAGCAGGTCAGATGGGTAAGAGGATGCTAGAAGGTTGGGTGAGAATTGAAGGGAATACAAAAAGATATATGAGGCAGGGCCATCTTAACAGCATTATAGGACCCCGGGCAAAGCAGTGCACTGGGCCCTGCCTACACAACCACTCGCAGGAATAAAAATGTTTAACTGAAAATTTGTGTTAAATTCTGTTCTGCATAGGGCCCTTATGCTCGTGGGGGCCCCGGACAACTGCCCAGCATCCCCATGCATTAAGACGGCACTGGTACGAGGTCCCTAACAGTAGAGTTTTATCACAATCACTGTGCTCTCTTCTTCTAGGGTGTTAATGACATGTTGATGAAGTTCTTCGAGGTCATATTTTTGAAACTGTTTCCGGGTGTGCGGCTGTTGAAGCTGGAGAAAAGGGGAAGGGAGGTTCCTTTGAACAAGCAGTGGGGATAAAAAGAGATACAGATGTTACCATCTCAGGGAACATGGTCCAATAGGGAAGGGCGCATGGATTTCACTGGGGACAATAGGTGATACCAGGCCATGTCTGCTACTAGCAACCAAGGATGTTTTAAGGCCTGGGAATGTGGGGGGAAGGGCAAGTATTGGTTGACAGGGATGGGACATGGATGCCCATTAGCCGATATAGCGATAGTCTAGGCGCTTATCGAGTGGTTTCAGAATGGAGGAAGGGAAATATAAAGAAAAAGACAATAATACAATCAGGGAGGATTCTCTCTAGTGGTGGAAACATCACCAAAAAGGTACTGAAGTTCAGGTTAAAAAGCAAACGAATGGGAGCGGCTGCTCCCCCAGCAGACAAGCATGCTGGGTATCTTGATCTGAATATCACTCTGGGTTTAACAGGGTCGAAGGTGGTCATGACGCCTTATGGGGATCCTACGGTTCAAGTTGATTCAATGGGGATGGATGCCAGAAGGGATCTGGAAGTGAGAGCAGAAGGGTTACCGAGCCACCTCTAAGGCCAGTGAGGGTAAGCGGGTAATGTACGGGTACTTGGCAGTATGGTTGTTATTTTGCATTTGTGTTTTGAGGAGGGACTTTGTAGATGGTAGTTGTCTTAGAGTTGTTGTTTATAAGCCAGATGTGTCTGAAACAAATGCAACCGTTTCCTCTAAACAGCAGCTAGTGGTTTGCGCCGCCCGCCCCAAAGTACACCAGGGATTTGCATGAGACAATCTCTGATGTCATCTAGGAGTGGACAGACACTAGAGTAATCAGTGGCTTGTGAGGAATTTCTTGAATGTCACCTCTTTTGCTGAATTCTCTCCAGTCTGTCCTAGTGATGTATAGGGTTGAGGATTTCTGTTGGCGCAAAACCACATTTGTCAACTAACATTGCAAAATCAGTTTTTATGTAGGTTCATGAAAGCACAGGCCAGTTGGGTTTGTCTTGAGCAGCGACACCTCCATCAGTTCACGTATTTTTCTCTTGGCATGCACTCCTGTCACCACACGCTTTGATCATGCATAACTGCAACACGCTTGGAGCGAAGGGCAACCCCCATGTTACCAAGCTTTGCATGTTTACCATCTCGCCAGTAGGCTATTACCAGCTGGGAGCTATGTTCCTCTTCTCAGATCAGGAAAGACAAGTGCTGGCTTTCTGTTTTTTGTTATTGTTTCTCGTCTTTCCACCGCCTTGGATCTTTTCCTTGTCGAGGGGCCAAGCCTGTGTGGTTGTTGGCAGCCTGTGTGAGCTGTAACCGTGCATAGCGCCTGCACCAGATCTTCCAGGCACGGATTCAAGCAGTGCCCGTGGGCGTCTGACATAAAACCTGCTGAAATTAAGTCAAAATTCACGATATCGCAGAAACTGAGGGCAGCCGTGAGGCTCTTACGATGTCCCAAAAAAAGGCAACCGTGTACTTTGCTCTTCAAAAGTATGTTTTAATAATGTGAGATCTCTCTAGCGCCGCCTTTGCCTGACTCCGCTGGCAAATGACCAACTTCCAGGAAAAGTTATGGGATAAAAATGCGCATGGTTTCTAAGAAAGACTAGTTTTCGCCATTCCACTCGACCACAGATCAGTTTCGGAATTCTGAAACACGAATCAGGCATGTCGGGGTGGAACCCACTTTGACTACATCTGTTTGCACTCCATGGTTCATAACAATTGGAATCCGGCCACTGGCATACTTCAGTGCATGGCTTGCTTAAAGAAAATGAGCATTCCATGACAAGTGATTATGTCTGGATAAGAGGGTTCCATGTTTTTTATTCTAGTTAGAATTCTAGGAAGGGAAGTGATTTGCACAGCAGCTTATGAAACATCCTGGGCTTGGACCACTCTGCACCTACGCTTAGCAAGGATGCGATGGTGGGCCTCACTCACTAACAGTATTTCCTAACTGCGTCATAGATGTGACGCAGGCCCCTGCAGTCGCTGCGGCATAGGTAGTCGGGGTGCAACGCAGGCCCCTGCAGCCCCTGCAGTGCAGGGGGGCCATCAACCCTCTACTTAGCCCCAACCCTCCCGGTGGGGCATTCAGTCAAAGGGAGTGAATATCTGTGAGACATGGGAGACTCGTGGGCCCCTCATCAAATCCTGCGCGGGAGGGGGTCATTATTATGTGTAACGCCACTGGATGTGGGGTGTCTTTCGGTGGGAAGGGGGGGTTAGCTTAATACCTATAAATGTATGTGACGTTTGGCAGTCCCAGGGGCCCCTCACCACACTCTGCAGGAAGGTCCCGTCAATTTGCCATACATAACTAGGGCCACTGGAATTATGCAGCAAGGAAAGGCAAATTATGTGGCATTATGCAGCACATTTTGAGATAGTATTACTAAATTAGTTTGCATTTTTAAACTTGTTAGCACTGTCTGGGCATTGGTTGCAACTCACTAGTACCAGTTTAACATCCAAACACAGCAATAAGCTACAGAAAGGTGGCCAGTCAACCTTTGCAAAGGGCCTTCCACTACACAGCAATGCGTGTTGCTACGTTTTTGTAAAATTCGAACCATTTGAGCTAGAAACACATATTTTTGTTAAAATCTGCAGATTACGCAGCAGATGATGGATTATGTGACAAATGCGGCAAATCTATAATTATGCAAAAATTGTTGCACAGTCGCATAATTCCAGTGGCCTGTACATAGCTGAACTGTGTGAAAGGTAACACGAGAAATTTAGTTTAGAACAAGCATTTGCAAAGCCAATAGGTCTCGCCTACGCAAAAGCTATTGGCTTTGCCAATATGTTTTAGCCATGTTGTACATTAGCATGGCTGCTGTTCAGCATGGCTAAAACTTAGTAGCATAGAGTGTTGTAAAGTGGAGTAGAGAGGAGTGTTATGGAGCAGTGTAGAGTTGTGAAGTGTTGTGGTGTGTTGCGGAACAATTAGAGTGTTGTAGAGGTGAAGGGCATAGAGTGGAATTGAGTGTGGTAGAGGTGAGTGGCATAGAGTCGAGTGGCATAGAGTTTCGTAGAGTGTCGAGGACTGTCGTGGAGCGGAGTGTCACAGCGTGGCATAGAGTGGAGTAGAGTGTCGTAGAGTGGAGTGGTGTAGAGCTAAGTGGATTGTCGTATAGTGGATTGGAGTGGCATAGAATGGATTAGTGTAGTAGAGTGGAATGGCATAGAGTGGAGTGGAGCAGCATAGAGTGGCATACAGTGTCATAGAGTGGAGTGGCATGGAGTGGCGTACTGGCGTGGAGTGGCGTAGAAAGGAATAGTGGAGTGGAGTACAGTGGAGAAGTTTGTCATAGAATAAAGTGGAGTAAAGTGGCATGAGGTGGTGTACAGGGAGTTGCGTACAGCTTCATAGAGTGGAGTAGTGTTGTAGAGTGGCACAGAGTGGAGTAGAGTGTTGTAGAGAGGAGTGATAGAGTGGAGTAGAGTGTCAGAGTGGAGTAGAGTTTAATGGAGTAGAGCATCATAGAGTGGAGTATCGTGAAGTGGAGTAGAGTGGCGTAGAGTGGAGTGGCATAAAGTGCACTTGTGCAGAGTATATTAGCATAGGGTGCATTGGTTTTTAGTAAAGTGGTGTAGAGTGCATTACCGTATAGTGCAGTGACAGAGTAGAGTGGCGTACATTGCAGTGGCGAAGAGTGGAGTGGTGCAGAGTATAGAAGAGTAGAGTGGCGCAACGTAGACTGCAGTGGCACAGAGTGGAGTGGCGTAGCGAGGAGTGGCATAGAGTAGATTACTTAAGAGTAGAGTGAAGTGGCGTAGAGTAGAGTGGCGCAGAGTGGAGTGGCGTAGAGTGGAGTGGCATACAGTAGATTGCTTCAGAGTAGAGTGAAGTAACATAGAGTGGAGTGGTGCAGGGTAGAGTGGAGTGATGCAGCGTAGCTTGCAGTGGTGCAGGGTAGGGTGTAGAGGTGTAGAGTAGAGTGCCGTAGACTGCAGTGGTGTAGAGTGGAGTGATGTAGAGTTGCACAGAGTTGAGTGGTGCAGAATAGAGTGCAGTGGTGCAGAGTAGAGTGGCTTGGAGTTCAGTGCCAGAGAGAGCATTCTTGCAGAGTAAAGTGTAGTAGACTGCAGTGGTGTAGAGGAGAGTGCAGTGGCATAGAGTAGAGTGGTGTAGAGAGTAGTGGCACAGAGTACTGTGGTGCAGAGCAGACTAGAGTGGCATAGAGTGCAGTGACAGAGCACAAGGGTGTAGCATGCAGTGATATACAGTAGAGTATACTGGCATAGAGTGCAGTGGTGCAGAGTAGTTGGCGTAGAGTGCAGTGGTGTAGAGTGCATTGGTTTTGAGTAAAGTGGTGTAGAGTGCACTGGCGTAAAGTGCATTGGTTTACAGTAGAGTGGCGTAGAGTAGAGTGGTGCAGAGTAGATTGGCACAGTGTAGACTGCCACAGCGTAGAGTGGAATGGCCCAGAGTGGAGTAGAGTGGCATAGCGTGTAGTGGCATAGAGTGCAAAGGCATAGAGTAGATTGTTACAGAGTAGAGTGACGTGGTGTAGAGTAGAGTGGTGCAGGGTAGAGTAAAGTGGCATAGCATAGTGGCATTAGAGTACATTGGCACAGAGTACAGTGGTTAGAGTAGAGTGCAGTGGTGTAGAATAGAGTGGTGCAGAGTAGAGTGGCACAGAATGGAGTGGTGCAGCATAGATTGCAGTGACTTAGAGTAGAGTAGAGCTGAATGGAGTGACGTAGAATAGATTGTTTCAAAGTAGAGTGAAGTGGCTCAGAGTGCAGTTGTACAGGGTAGTGTGCAGTGGCATAGAGTGCAGTGGCGTAGAGTAGAGCGGTTTAGAGTGCAGTGGTGCAGAGTAGATTAGAGTGGCATAGAGTGGATTGGCATTAGTGCACTGATGTAGAGATGGAGTGGTAAAGAGTAGAGTGCATTGGCATAGAGTGCAGTTGTGTTGAGTAGAGAGGTGTAGAGAGGAATAGAGTGAAGTGGTGTGTAGTGGTGCAGGGTTGAGTGCAGTGGCATAGAGTGCACTGGCGTACAGTGGAGTGGTACAGAGTACAGTGCATTGGCATAGAGTGCACTGGTATAGCGTGCAGTGTTGCAGAGTAGTGTGGCATAGAGTGGAGTGGCGTAGAGTGGAATGGTGCAGAGTAAATTGGAGTGGCCTGGACTGGAATGGTGTACAGTGCAGTGGCAAGGAGTGCAGCGTTGCAGAGTAGAGTAGATTGGCATACAGTGCAGTGACGTAGAGTAGATTGGCATAGAGTGCAGCGGCGTAGAGTGTTTTGGGTTTGAGTACAGTGTTCTAGAGTGCATTGGCGTAAAGTGCAGTGGCATAGGAGAGAACGGCGTAGGGTAGTGCGGAGTGGCACAGGGTAGATTGCAGAGGTGTGGAGTGGCATATCGTGGAATGGCGCAGAGTGGAATAGATTGGTGTAGAGTAGATTGTTTCAAAGTAGAGTGAAGTGGCGTAGAGTGCAGTGGCATAGAGTAGAGTATCATAGAGTGCAGTGGTTCAGAGTAGATTAGAGTGGACTGGCATAGAGTGCAGTAGCTTGGAGTGGAGAGATCAGGAGTAGAGTGGTGTACAGTGTAGTTGCATACAGTGCATTGCCATAGAGTGGCATAGAGTGGAGCGTAGTGGCACAGATTGCAGTGGTACAGAGTAGAGTGGCATAGAGTTCAGTGGCAGAGAGCGCATTGTTGCAGAGTAGAAGTGGCATAGAGTGGAGTGGTGCAGGGTAGAGTGCAGTGGTGTAGAGTGGAGTGATGCAGAGTAAAGTGCGTAGAGTGTAGTTGCATACAGTGCATTGATGTAGAGTGGCGTAAAGAAGAGTGGAGCAGTGGCATAGAGTGAAGTGGCATAGAGTGCAGTGTTGAAGAGTAGGCTGTTGCAGAGTACAGTGGTGTATAGTACAGTGGCATAGAGTGCATTGGCATAGAGTGCAGTGGCATAGAGTAGAGTGGTGTAGAGTAGAGTGACAGAGAGTACAGTACAGTGGTACAGAGTAGAATAGAGTGGCATAGAGTGCAGTGACTTAGAGTATATTGGCGTAGAGAGTGGTGTGCAGTGTTGCAGAGTAGAGTGCAGTGGCATGAGTGCAGTGGTGTAGAGTAGATTGGTGTTGAGTACAGTGACATAGAGTGCATTGGTTTTGAGTAAAGTGGTGTAGAGTGCATTGGCATAGAGTGCAGTGGTTAGATTAGAGTGCATTGGCATAGAGTAGAGTGGCACAGAATGCAGTGGTGCAGCATAGATTGCAGTGGCATAGAGTAGAATGGAGTGGTGCTGAGTGGAGTGGCATAGAGTAGATTGTTACAGAGGAGATGAAAAGTGCCATAGACGGCAGGGGTGCAGGGTAGAGTGCAGTGGTCTAGAGTGCAGTAGAGTAGAGTAGTGTAGAGTGCAGTGGTGCAGAGTAGATTAGAGTGGTGTAGAGTGTATTGGCATATAGTGCGTTGGCGTAGAGTGGAGTGGTACAGAGTAGAGTGCATTGGTGTAGAGTGAGTGTCATAACATGCAGTGGTGCAGAGTAGAGTAGAGAGGCATAGAGTCAAGTGGAGTGGTGCAAAGTAGAGTGCATTGGCGTGGAGTGATGCGAAGTATAGGGGAATGGGGTAAAGTGGAGTATTCATGGTGTAGTAGCGCACTGACATTATAGACAACAAATCTTCAATTAAAATGACCATAACATTTGCATAGACATACAGATTTACTGATAAAACTATACAGCGCACAAAGGGTAATGTGTGGAAATGTCATCACATAGTGTATTGATTTATTTTGATCGTATTCAAATATTTGTTGCCACCACACTTCACATCCTTCCTCCAGCAGATCCTCAGTAGCCGTGTTACAGCAAACAAATGATGGACGGAATGCTGACAATGCAAACATTCTCCCCCAGTCAAAAGATCTGGGTTAAATCCATCGTTCTTTTGCCCACTACGCCACCGCAGTTTGGACCCAGCCATATGCAAATCAGTCTTGACCCTGTGCCCCATGGGAACAGTCCAGACCGAACTGCCTGGCCAGGTCCTCCCTGGACCGGAAACAAGCATCCTGGGACCGGTTTCAGGGTATGTCACCCTTCTTCAGCCAGGCTAGCTTGAATCCAGTGGCACAGTGAGCAAGGGACCCACGTCTGGGCATACCCATCCCACTTAGGGCGAAAAGTGTTACAGCAAACAAATGATGGACGGAATGCTGACAATGCAAACATTCTCCCCCAGTCAAAAGATCTGGGTTAAATCCATCGTTCTTTTGCCCACTACGCCACCCCAGTTTGGACCCAGCCATATGCAAATCAGTCTTGACCCTGTGCCCCATGGGAACAGTCCAGACCGAACTGCCTGGCCAGGTCCTCCCTGGACCGGAAACAAGCATCCTGGGACCGGTTTCAGGGTATGTCACCCTTCTTCAGCCAGGCTAGCTTGAATCCAGTGGCACAGTGAGCAAGGGACCCACGTCTGGGCATACCCATCCCACTTAGGGCGAAAAGTGTTACAGCAAACAAATGATGGACAGAATGCTGACAATGCAAACATTCTCCCCCAGTCAGTAGCCAGCATGATTGTCACATAAATCCTCTCACTTTGAAGTCAGAGAAAGAAAAGTGAACACCAAGCTACCTGAAAGACAGAGCCTGACATTTGACCTCTGTCTTTGAATCCACAGCAAATGTGACAAGATAAGAACAAGATGTAAAGGCCTGTTTGCAGAAATCGAACAGTGGTGGAAGGATACAGTAAATGAGCTTTTTTTGGCAAAAGGAGGGACAAACTCAAGATGGACAGTCTAAAACAAATAAAGCCAGCAAATAGAAAGCAAGCAAATGTGAGTTATAAACCACAAAGCCAATGGTAAGCAATGGGCTGAATGCATTCCCAGGGAAGCTTTCCGAATGTCCCCAAGATGTTGTTGGCAAACCAGACAGGTGCGCTGTCTGGTAGGCTTCAACCTAAAAAGGCAGTAAGAGAAAGTATGAAGTAGAGAAATGGTCCTTACACTATGAGTTGGATGCTCGCACCATTTGTTCCTTGCCTGATAGAAAGGTGGAACTTAAAGCGGGCAGGGAATGGATGGTCCTCGACTGCCCAGTGGTAGCTACTGCAGTCTTTTACTGATGCCACTCAGCAGTGGTATAATGTAAAATTATGCCCGCCCTCCCCCCCAAAAATGTGAAGAGGTGGCCCTAAAACTCCCATATCTCATAGATGTTCATTGGCCTTGGGCTGAGTGGAAGACCCTGAAGGATTGGGTGCCCGTTTAAGGGCTAGGGGGGCTGCATTACGCCCCTGCCACTCAAGGATAAGGGCACTGGGCAGCCTTAAGTGGTAGCAAGGAAAACGCCTGCCGATGGGCAGCAAATTTCCTATACCCCGAAATCCTGCCCATTTTTTGCGAGACATCCAGCTACAGGGAATCAGATTTGGCAGTGCTTAATTTGAGCCACTGGTTTCCAGTGCTTGGCACCGGAACTTAATTGTCAACTCCGGCACTTAAGACAGTCTGCACAGTTTATCTAAACTAGAGATTAACACAACAACAGTTGTTTATTATTTCAATGAACATTAAAAATGACTAATATCTGCTGCCCAAGCCATTGTTGTAGCTTTAGGGTCTGGAATAGTCTGAAATGTCATACTTGTAGGGTGTGTTGATTAGAAGTTGTGTTGATTCTGTCACTGGGCACGTATAGGGCAATGAGCAGTGCAAGCTGTAGTGGCCTCTTGACGAGGGCCTGGCACTTATTTTTTGTACAAATTAAGAACTGAGAGTTGGGTAAAGCTAAACTTTGCCTCTGAAGAAGCGTGGTAAAATCCACGAAGTAAGTAAGATTCCAAACTTTGCTGGTGCAGTTCACATTTCGTATAACCCTAGAAGAGTAACAGATTTTGGGAGAATGAGGGGAGAGGCAATAGGGAGAGTGAGGGAGAGAAAGAGTGAGCCAGAGGGAAATAATGGGCCGGGAAGATCAACAGAGTATAGCGAAAGTGTGGAGGAGGATAAAGGAATGAACGGGAGTAAGAGAGATGAAAACAAAATGGAAGAGAAAAGAGGAGGACATAGGAAGAAGATGAAGAGAAAAGCAGATGGGAAGAGAGAGGAGAGGGGGATTAAGTGATTAAATTAGAAGGGTGAAAAATAGAAAAGGGTAGAAATGGAAGAAGAAGAGAGACAGGGTAAGACAGACAAGAGAGAAAGATCAACAGAGTGGAGGTAAAAAGTGGACAGAGAAAATGGAAGAGCGAAGGGAGGAGGGAAAAGGGAGAAGTGGAGCGACGGCAAGAGGTTTAAGGAGAGACAGTGGGGAGAAAGACGAGAAGTAGACATGAAAAGGGAAAGAGACTAAAAGGAAACATGAGAAGGCAGGGGAGACAGAGGCCGATAGACATATCAGTAATGTTGCGGTTGACATTTGAACTGTAGCCAACACAACTAATCTCGTTGACTGATCTCGCTTGTCACCACCCGCCTAATCACGCCACGCACGTACGTGACCGCGTCACCGTTTCCTCCGCGAGTCTCACCGCTGACAGGCGTACAACCGAGCTCAACAAATCTCTCCTTAATGCACTGCGCCGAGCCGCTCCGGGGTGTAGGGCCCGGTACACCATCATAAAAATGTTATCCGGCTTAGTCACGGGCTGTTTCTTCCATAAATACTGCAATTGTACATGCAAAGTGCGTGTTCTGGAGGATGTCTGAGAAGAAGAACAGATGTACAATGGCGGGAAAGGAAGACTCGAGCACAGAGGCCCCTGCTGGCAGGGGATGAAAGGCAGCGACGGAGCCACGTGCGTCCAAATACCTGATTCTGATTAGTATAAGAAAATAATACATTTTTTTCACTGCAGAAGGCTTTTAAAATATTTAAATCAGGGTTCTAAATAATAGCCAGACCTAATGGCTTTGCCAATGCTGGTTTGGTATTGGTGGGGGTACTTTGTTTCTTAATGGGCTAGTTCCTGGTGGAAGAAGACGCATGGGAGAAGGGTTTGTGTTCCTTCAAATCCCATTGTGGTGAAAACGGAGCTCAGATTCCGTCTTCACGCTCCCAAAACGAGGGTACAGGTTTTGTGTGTATTTTTTAATTACATATTTTCGTTTCCCTTTATCATTGGAGCATTGACAACTGAATCAATAAGGTTTTCAAGTGTCTTTCTCCATTTTCATTCGTTTGAGTTTTGTTTAATGTGTTCTTTGCGGAATTGCAGTGTATGAGCTTTTGGCATAGGGCTGGGACACATGGGGGTGTGCAACAGGAATACTAGGATAGGGTGACCAGGCGTCCCCGGATTTGCCAGGACGGTCCCGGTTTTTCACCAGGTGTCCCGGCAGATTTCAAGAAATTTAGCTCATGTCCCGGTTTTTAGAGAGGGTCGACTGAAAACGGCGGGAGGTGTTTTTCATGTTTTACAAAGCAGGGATAGTTAGCAGTTGTTTCAAGAAAGCAATTTAATTAACAGGTAAGCTACTGGGTTTAAAAATTGCATTTTATGTATGTTCTTACTGCCTGTTCTGTAATTCTCTGCTTGAGGAGCGCTGTCATTCTGTGCGCTCGCTTGAAGTAAAATTGTAGTCCTTCTTCTATTTTTGTGGAATATCCCAGTTTTTGGCTTTAAAATTCTGGTCACCCTATACTAGGAGGAACCATAGAGCCAGAGGTTTCAGTGGGATGAAAAAACTGGGAGGGTCTCTCCAAGGGGCGTGGTCGATGTAATTAAGGGCGTGGCTTAAAAACATTTAAGCTAAAAATCTGTGCTTAGCATAGTGTGCTGCCCGACTAGTATTTTGCTGCTTCTGTCATTGCATCCAGATATATAATACAACACATAACATTACACCCTCAACAAAACAGGACTATTGGCTTTGTCAATGGTTGTTAGTTGCATAAGATAAATAAGCAACAACTATGGCTTCATTGTATATAATATTAAAAATGCTTCAGTTCTGAAATGATGAGAACGTGCAAGAACTATAATGAGTCTCTTTGAAGTTACATCTCAGGGAGTGAAGAATGGTACCGCAACAGAGTAAGATTTTTTTTCACCCTGATGGCGAGGGCAAAAATGGAGACCCCCGATAGGGACCCGTCTCAGCACCTGCTTTTTAGAACTGCTGGTGCTGAGCACCTTGCAGGACCCGGCCCACTTAAAGCCCTGCATAGAGCTGATGCAGCTGTGGCTGACAAGTGAAAAGAGTTATATGAATAAAGAGTTTGTTGACCACTTTCACTGGGGTGTCAGTGGTACTTGAACTTTACAACTACTGTTACTGTGTTCACACTTGGCAGCCAGTTGCCAAGGTGTGGGTGCTCCAGCACAGTGCCTAGCAGTGTTTTGTACTCTGGTGCACACAGTGCTTAATTTGTAAACAAATAAGTGCCAGGGCCCTCGTCAAGAGGCCACTGCAGCTTGCACTACTCATTGCCCCAATACGTGCCGCCAGTGACAGAATCAACACAACTACTAATCAACACTCCCTACAAGTATGACATTTCGGATTATTCCTGACCCTAAAGCTACAACAATGGCTTGGGCAGCAGATATTAGTCATTTTTAATGTTCATTTTAATAATAAACAACTGTTGTTGTGTTAATCTCTAATTTAGATACACAGTGCAGACTGTCGTAAGTGTCGATGTTGACAATTAAGTTCTGGTGCCAAGCACCGGAATTTGTGGGCAGGGGCCTAGCTTCCATTGGTGCAGCAGGCGCAGTGCCACCAGGACCCAGAGGCCTCAGGGGCCCATTGAACCCTTTTTTTTGCAATATTGTATCATTGAAACAGCAACCAGGGGGAAGTTTCCTTCCTTACACTAGGGCGCATGACTCACTGTATATGCTACTGTTAGTGGGCAGTAAATATTGCAAGATTATTACCCAAAATAAATGCACCCCCTAATTGGTAACATCATTCATTCACAATACCATGGGTAAATGGCCTGCAGTGGTTCATAGATATGCATTTTTTTGCATTACATCATGCGAGAAGCACTTATGAGGCTAGACGTTTAACATCAGGACAGGAAGCAGCACTTTTGAAGCCTGGTTTTGATCACTCTCAGCAGACTTTGAACACTGTCCAAGTTCAACATCTAGCATTGCTTGAAATTTTTCAGTGGGGAACGTTCTAACCTAGTATCAATGAGCCCCAACTCTCTCTAGAAGCAATTTACACTTTCTCTGTGTATACTCAAGCTCTTTTTATTCCTCTTGCAATAGAAATCTCCTTAAAAGCACAACCCCATGCTGTGATATAACACGAACAAGAAAAATAGGGAAATAAGCAAAACAAAAGAAATAAATATATATTACCTACTGGCGGTCGCCAGTAGGTAGTTATAGTTAGGACCTATCTTCCATAGGAAAAGTATTTTTTATTTTCTCAATAACTTTGGCGTCGTTTGATGAATCATCGCGACATTTTCAAAACTAGTGGGGCGCTCCGGTCAGCTCCTGTCTTGAAAGTTTTGGGGTGATTCGTCAAGCGGGGGCCAAGAAAAAAGGGGGGTCTCAAAACGTGTTTTCTCCATGTTATTTTCCATAGGAAACTTTAGACACGGCTACAGCCCGAACTGCTGAACGGAATTACACCAAATTTTGCAAAAAGGTAGCCCTTGGTTCATTTTGTTAAATGGTGTAAATCCGTTCAGTAGTTCCTGAGAAATTAAAAAATAGAGGTCGGAAAATCAATTTCCCATAGGAAACTTTAGCCAAGGCTACAGCCCGAACTGCTGAACGGAATTACACCAAATTTGGCAAAAAGGTAGTGCTTGGTTCAGAAAGCGTCCTTTTTTTAAATGGTGTAAATCCATTCAGTAGTTGCTGAGAAATTGAAAAAATAAAAGTTTCGATATCTATGGCCGAGGAGGGTTCGCGAACCCTCCCGACCACGAGCTTTATTCTAATTGGCTGTCAACACTCCAAACCAGGAAGTGTTGGCAGCCATCTTGTGACTCGGTAGAACCGAGTCACAAGAAAACAGTAAAACAAGCCTGAAAAACAAGAAAAGGGGACAGGGTAGAAACACCCTGACCCCCAGGCCTGCTCAGGGGGTCCCACAAGGACCCCCAGGGCCAAAAAAGCATTTTTTTTAAATTTCGGCTAAATTCGCGCTGGGGTCGCGAATACCGCCGACATTTTTGTAAAAAAATGAAGCGCAGGCTCCCGCGCTTCATTTAATTAAGGCCCTCGGGTGGTCCAGGTCCCGTGGGCATTGCAAACAAATATATGCGGGGGCCCGCAAGAGCACCACCTCCCCGGGGCTTGCTTAAAATTATGTGCGGGAGGGCATGTGGCCCTCCCGCAGCCCCGGGGACCGCCACCCCCGGGGCTTGCTTACAATTATGTGCGGGAGGGCACTCGGCCCTCCCGCAGCCCCGGGGACCGCCACCCCCCGGGGCTTCCTTTTTAATGTGTGGGGGATCTCCAAGGCCCCCCCACACGCCCCGGGGACCGCCACCTCCCCGGGCACTAAAATGCAAATGCGGGGGTCCGTTACGGACCCCCGAGCCCCGGGGACCACCACCTCCCCGGGGCTTCAATCACATTGGGAGGGGGGCCGCGCGGCCCCCTCCTGGATCATGGCCCTGGGGACCACCACCCCCCAGGGCCGGCTCCTGCAGTGTCCCGGGGTGCCCACCCCAGGGACACTGCTGTTTGCTATGACAGGGCGGGAGCCGTGCGGCTCCCGCCCTGTCATAGCAAACTTGCTTTGCATTTTGGAAGCGAGAGCAGGGAAACATGCTCTCGCTTCCAAAATCCAAAGCAGATTGCTTTTCCACACGGGGAGCTGCATGTCAGCAGCTCCCCATGTGGAAAAGCAATGCCGGCTCCCGCAGGACGCGGGGAGCCGGCGGGACCGTGGGGGCACTGGGGCTCCCCCCACGGACCCCAACGGATAGGGCCTGCCCCGGGGGATGGGGTCCCCGGGGCTAGAAGTGGCCCGGGAGGGGGGCCACACGGCCCTCCTCCCCCCAAAAAAACAAATATATATATATATATATAAATAAAGGCCGGCCCCGGGGGATGGTGTCCCTGTGGCCAATAGAGGCCTCAGGAGGGGGGACACGCAGCCCCCCTCCTTAAAAAATTAAATAAATGTGGCAATGCCAGGGGGATGGGGTCCCCGGGGCCGGAATTGGCCACGGGAGGGGGGCCCACTCGGCCCTCTTCCTGTTCAGAATTTTAATTTTTTTTAAAAATGGGTCAGGCCCTGGGGGATGGGGTCCCCAGGGCCCAAAAAAAGGAAAAAGAAGGGGGCCACACAGCTCCCCTTCTAAAAAAAAGAAATTTAAAAAAAAGACCGGCATCGTGCCGGAGGCCCCGCCCCCTCCCAGCAACACTATGCAAACGCGCCCTGTGGCGCGTTATAAGTTGGGGAATTAATTCCCCTTCAATACTGGGGGTCCCTGGGGGCCAACTAGCCCACCAGGTACCTCCAGTATGCGCCACAGGGCTGCCTTGCAGAGAGGTGGTCCGAGGCCACGCCGCCTTGAACACCTCTCTGCAACGCAGCTCTGTGGCGTTTACTGGAGGTACCTGGTGGGCTAGTTGCACCCCAGGGACCCTCAGGATTCAAGGGGACTTAATCCCCCAACTTAAAACGTGCCACGGGGCGCGTTTGCACAGTGGTGAAGGAAGGGGGCGGGGCCTGATGTGACATGTGTGCAAACACGTCCTGTGGCGTGTTTTAAGTTGGGGGATTAAGTCCCTTTGAATTCTGAGGGTCCCTGGGGGCCAACTAGCCCACCAGGTACCTCCAGTAAGCGCCACAGGGCTGCCTTGCAGAGAGGTGGTCTGAGGCCACGCCCCTTTTTACACCTCTCTGCAAGGCAGCTCTGTGGCTCTTACTGGAGATACCTGGTGGGCTAGTTGGACCCCAGGGACCCTCAGGATTCAAGGGGACTTAATCCCCCAACTTAAAATGCGCCACGGGGCGCGTTTGCACAGTGGTGAAGGGAGGGGGCGGGGCCTGATGTGACATGTGTGCAAACAGGTCCTGTGGCGTGTTTTAAGTTGGGGGATTAAGTCCCTTTGAATTCTAAGGGTCCCTGGGGGCCAACTACTCCACCAGGTACCTCCAGTAAGCACCACAGGGCTGCCTTGCAGAGACGTGGTCCAAGGCCACGCCCCTTTTTACACCTCTCTGCAACGCAGCTCTGTGGCGCTTACTGGAGATACCTGGTGGGCTAGTTGGACCCCAGGGACCTTCAGGATTTAAGGGGACTTAATCCCCCAACTTAAAACGAGCCACGTGGCGCGTTTGCACAGTGGTGAAGGCAGGGGGCGGGGCCTGATGTGACAAGTGTGCAAACGCGCTCCGTGGCGCGTTTTAAGTTGGGGGATTAAGTCCCTTTGTATCCTGAGGGTCCCTGGGGGCCTACTAGCCCACCAGGTACCTTCAGTAAGCACAACAGAGTTGCGTTGCAGAGAGGTGTAAAAAGGGGCGGGCCTTGGACCACCTCTCTGCAACGCAGCTCTGTGGCACTTACTGGAGGTACCTGGTGGGCTAGTTGGCCCCCAGGGACCCTCAGGATTCAAGGGGAATTAATCCCCCAATTTAAAACCTGCCAGGGGGCGCGTTTGCACAGTGCTGAAGGGAGGGGGCGGGACTGATGTGACATGTGTGTACTTATCCAATCACTATGCCAAAACCCAAGCACTTATAAATTCACCATGCACTTTCCTTGCAGTACTCTAATCATCCAGTCAGTACCCATGCACTCATGCAATGACCCATGCACTAACTCATGCACTGCTACAATACCCTGAGCACTTCCCATGCAGTCCAGCCATCGCCCTGTCAGTACCCATGCACTCCTTCAATCACCCAGCCAGAACTATGTACTTATCCAATCACTCCACCAAAACCCAAGCACTTATAAATTCACCATGCACTCTCCTTGCAGTACTCTAATCTTCCAGTCAGTACCAATGAACTCATGGAATGGCCCAGGCACAAACACATGCACTGCTACAATCCTCTAAGCACTTCCCATGCAGACCTCTAACCACCTACACACTACTGATTCACTCCTCCAATGCACTCCAGAAATCCCTCTGTCACTACCCATGCACTCCTCCAATCACTCAGCCAGCACTATGTACTTATCAAATCACTCCGCCAAAACCCAAGCAGTTATAAAATCACCATGCACTGTCCTTGCAGCACTCTAATCATCCAGTCACTACCCATATACTCATGCAATGACCCAGTCACTAACACATGCACTGGTGCAATCCATTGAGGACTACCTATGCAGTCCAGTAATCTCCCTGGTACTACCTATGCAGTCCTCCAATCACCCAGCCAGTCCTATGTCCTTATCCAATCACTGCGCCAAAACCCAAGCACTTATAAATTCACCATGCACTCTCCTCACAGTACTCTAATCATCCAGTCACTACCCATGTAGTCATGCAATGATCCAGGCACTAACACATGCACTGCTACAATCCCTGTGTACTACCCATGCAGTCCTCTAACCACCTACACACTTCTCATTTGCTCCTTCAATTCCCCTGGTAGTACCCATGCAGTCCAGCAATCACCCTGTCACTCCCCGTGCAGTCCTCCAGTCACCCAGCCACTTCCATGTACTAATCCAAACACTCCGCCAATACCCAAGCACTTATAAATTCACTCAGGCACTCTCCTTGCAGTATTCTAATCTTTCAGTCAGTAGCTATGTACTCATGCAATGATCCAGGCACTAACTGATCATTGTTACAATCCCATATGCCCTACCCATACAGTCCTGTATCCACTTACACACTTCTCATTTGCTCCTTCAATTTCCCAGGTAGTACCCATGAAGTCCCGCAATCAAACTGTCACTCCCTGTGCACTCCTCCAGTCACCCAGCCACTACCATGTACTAATCCAAACACTCCTCCAATACCCAAGCACTTATAAATTCACCACGCACTCTCCTTGCAGTACTCTAATTAGCCACTCAGTACCCATGTACTCATGCAATGACCCAGTCACTAACACATGCACTGCTGCAATACCTTGAGGACTACCTATGCAGTCCAGTAATCTCCCTGGTACTATCTATGCAGTCCTCCATTCACCCAGCCAATCCTATGTGCTTATCCAATCACTGCGCCCAAACCCATGCACTTATAAAATCACCACGCACTCTCCTTATAGCACTCTAATCATCCAATCACTACTCATGTACTCATGCAATGACCCAGGCATTAACTCATGACAAATTCAGAGGAGGTCATGCTAATCACAGGGGTACCCCAACGCATAGTGTTCCCTAGTGTATGTAGGTGTTTTCACTGTATTCTAAGTGTCTTTTAGCATAGCACTGGCTCTAGGCCTGGTTATTCAGAGTCAGTTACCACCAGTTCCCATCAGCAAAAAGTTGGGGGCACAGGAGGACTTTCTGCTCCTCTGTTGGTTCTTTCTGCACATCTCTTCTTCTTCCTGCACTTTTCTTCGTCTTTCTGGACTTCTGTTGCCTCTTTCTGCATTTGTCTTGCTTCTTTCTGCGTTTTTCTTCCTCTTTCTTCACATGTCCCACCTTTGTAGGCATAGTTAGAAATTAGTATTTAAAAAACCTTAGAAATTCACTGAAAAAACCATAGGTTTCAGGGACATCACTGATGACATCTCAAATGACATCACTGATGACATCATCCGCGTGATCATCTGATGCACCTCCTCATACCCTAATAAAACCTTTCATACACCCACTCTAAAATACAGACCACCAATATCAAAACCATAGACAGACCAATAGCAGTTAGTACATACCTGCTCAGTGATTCATACGTCTACACACACATCCACCCACTAACCCATACAGTCACTCATACACACAGTCATTCATCTATACAGCCACTGATATATCCACTCATACACCCATATAGACACTCACACACTGCCACTCACCCAAAGAGTTACTCATACACCTGGTCAGTCATGGAAAGAAACTATCACACATCCATTTCCTTGCTTATACAGTCATACACACACCACCGCACTTATTTATACAGATACTAACATATACTTACTCTCTTAAACAATCACTCATAGAAACACACACTCATCCATACAGATATTCTTGCAATCACTCACTATCACATATAGTCATTTATATACTCCCAACACTCACTTATACTGTTTTAAAACATATGTAGTTGCTCACACGTGCACCACTGAGACATCCATTCACTCACCAACACACCCATACACACACTCACCCACCCATACAGCTGTTTCCACATGCACTCTTGAACCCATACACCCAGTGAATCAACCACTCAAACATCTATGCACAGAGTCACATACCTCCCACCCACCCACACACACACTCAGGCACCCATACAAATACTCAGGCAACCAATCGATAACCCATATAGACACTCATGTAGCTACTCACCAAGCCATGCAGCCGCTTACACACTAACTAACAGACTAATAAAGACATTCACACAGTTTAGTCACTAACCCATGCAGTCAGTAAGACATATTTAATAACTCACTTATACAGTCAGTCACACACCTACTAAATCATCCTTTCAGACACTCCTACACCCACTCATACTTCAATACACCTTGGCATATATATATATAAAACATATTTTTATACTTTACAGAAACACACATTCACTGGATGATGTCATCAGTGATGTCATTTGAGATGTCATGAGTGATGTCACTGAGCATGTCATGAGTGATGTAATATGTGACGTCATCAGCAGTGCATTGCGGGGGCGCGAGTTATAGTTAGGTCTACTAACTATAACGGCCGAATTTCTATGGTTTTGTACGAGTGAAATCTCCAACTAACTATAACGTCCCTGAAACCTATGGTTTTTTCAGTGAATTTCTAAGGTTTTTTTAAATGCTAATTTCTAACTATAACATCCCTGAAACCTATGGTTTTTTCAGTGAATATATATATATATATAAGCCCAGTGAGGTGGGCGAAACGCGTCATCCTGTCATGAGAAGGCAATAAAAGAAATTTCAGCACGAAACTGGTGTCCGCGTCCCGTTATCGGCTGGCAAGCGCTGTGGGTATTGTTGTTTGGATATATATATTCACTGAAAAAACCATAGGTTTCAGGGGCGTTATAGTTAGTTGGACATTTCACTCGTACAAAACCAGAGAAATTCCCCCGTTATAGTTAGTTCACCTAACTAGAACTCGCGCCCCCGCAATGCACTGCTGATGACGTCACATATTACATCACTCATGACATGGTCAGTGACATCACTGATGACATCTCAAATGACATCACTGATGAAATCATCCAGTGACTGTGTGTTTCTGTAAAGTTTAAATATGTTTAATATTTATAGGGAAAGGCGTATTGAAGAATGAGTGGGTGTATAAGTGTCTGAATGGATGATTTAGTAGGTGCGTGACTGACTCTATAAGTGAGTAATTAAACGTATCTTACTGAATGCATGGGTTAGTGACTAAACTGTGTGAATGTCTGTATCCGTCTGTCTGTTGGTGTGTAAGCGGCTGCATGGGTTTGTGAATAGCTACATGAGTGTCTATATGGGTTATTGATTGGTTGTCTGAGTATCTGTATGGGTGCCTGAGTGTTTGTGTGGGTGAGGTGTGTGTGACTCTGTGCATAGATGTGTGAGTGGGTGATTCACTGGGTGCATGGTTTCAAGAGTGCATCTGTGATGGACTGTATGGGTGGGTGAGTGTGTGTATGGGTGTGTTAGTGAGTGAATGTATATCTCAGTGATACATGTGTGAGTAACTACATATGTGAAAGGCAGTATATATGTGTGTCGGAGTATATAAATGGCTATAAGTGAGAGTGTGTGATTGTGAGAGTGGCTGTATGGATGAGTGTGTGCTTGTATCAGTGATTGTATAAGAGCGTAAGAATGTGCTAGTATTTGTATGAGTAAGTGAGCTGGTGTGTGTATAACTGTATAGGTGAGTAAATGGCAGTGTGAATAATTATTTGCATGACTGACTAGGTGTGTGAGTACCTCAATTGATGAGTGGCGGTGTGTGAGTGTCTATATAGGTGTATGAGTGCATATGATAGTCCTGTACTGAGTGACCATAAGTATGAGTGACTGTACGGATGAGTGAGTGGATGTGTGTGTAAACCTAAGAATCAGTGAGTGGGTATGTAGTTATTGGTGTTGGAGTGTCTATGGTTTTGAGAATGGCAGTCTGTAATTTAGAGTGGGTGTATCAAAGGTTATATTAGGGTGTGAGAAGATGCATCAAATTATCACATGGATGATGTCATCAGTGATGTCATCAGTGATGTCATTTGAGATGTCATCAGTGATGTCATCAGTGATGTCACTGACCATGTCATGAGTGATGTAATATGTGACGTCATCAGCAGTGCATTGCGGGGGCGCGAGTTCTAGTTAGGTGAACTAACTATAACGGGGAATTTCTCTGGTTTTGTACGAGTGAAATGTCCAACTAACTATAACGCCCCTGAAACCTATGGTTTTTTCAGTGAATTTCTAAGGTTTTTTAAATGCTAATTTCTAACTATAACGTGCCTGAAACCTATGGTTTTTTCAGTGAATTTCAAAGGTTTTTAAATGCTAATTTCTAACTATAACGTGCCTGAAACCTATGGTTTTTAAGTTAATTTCAAAGGTTTTTTAAATGCTCGTTTCTAACTATGCCTACAGAGGTAGGACATGTGAAGAAAGAAGAAAAAACGCACAGAAAGAAGCAAAAGAAACAGAAGTCCACAAAGACGAAGAAAAGTGCAGGAAGAAGCAAGACATGTGCAGAAAGAACCAACAGAGGAGCAGAAAGAGGCCTTGTTGCAAAATCATCCTGTGCCCACAACTTTTTCAGACGGGTACTGGTGGTAACTGACTCTGACTAACCAGGCCTAGAGCCAGTGCTATTCTAAAAGACACTTAGAATACAGTGAAAACACCTGCATACACTAGGGAACAATATGCGTTGGGGTACCCCTGTGATTAGCATGACCTCCTCTGTAAGGCCCTAGTACATAATAGGGCAGGGGGATTAAAACTACCTCTAAGTCAGAGGTGCAGAAATATGCTACTTTAACTAGTAGTCACGTTTGCAGAGTGGTGGAGAAATGGTGCTGGGCGTCCAACCAACGCTCAGGAATTCCGCTGCGTAGGACTGACAGGAGGTACCAGGAGAGATTCTTGGCCCCCAAACGCCCTCAGGACTAAATTGGACTTCATCCCCCATCCCGTAGTCTGCCACGAGGCACGTTTGCAGAGTGGTAGAGAAAGGGGGCCATGGCCTCCGAAGACGTCTTAGCAATCCCACTGTGTGGGACTTACTGGAGGTAACAAGAGGGGTAGTTGGCCCCCAAGGACATCCTTGGGGGCCAACTTCCCAAACTATTACCTCCAGTCAGTCCCACACAGCAGCACTGGTAAGTACTCGTACCAGGCCACGCCCACTTTGCCCACCACTCTACAAACGCGCTCTGTGGCACGCTCTTGGATGGGGATTGAAGTACCCTTCACTGCTGGGGGTCCTTTAGGGGCCAACTAGCCTACCTTTTACCTCCAGTAAGCCCCACACAGTGGGATTGGTGAGATAGACAAAGGCCATGCCCCCTTTCTCCACCACTCTGCAAACGCGCCCCCTGGCGCGTTGTAAGTTGGGGGATTAAGTCCCCTTGAATCCTGAGGGTCCCTGGGGTCCAACTAGCCCACCAGGTACCTCCAGTAAGCGCCACAGTGCTCCATAGCAGAGAGGTGTAAAAAGGGGCGTGACCTGGACCACCTCTCTGCAACGCAGCGCAGTGGCGCTTACTGGAAGCACCTGGTGGGCTAGTTGGCCCCCAGGGGCCCTCAGTATTGAAGGGGAATTAATTCACCAACTTAAAACGCGCCACAGGGCGTTTTTGCACACATGTCACCTCAGGTCCCACCCCCTCCCTTCACCACTGTGCAAACGCGCCCCGTGGCGCGTTTTAAGTTGAGGGATAAAGTCCCCTTGAATCCTGAGGGTCCCTGGGGTCCAACTAACCCACGAGGTACCTCCAGTAAGCGCCACAGAGCTGCGTTGCAGAGAGGTGTAAAAAGGGGCGTGGCCTGGACCACCTCTCTGCAATGCAAGCCTGGGGCGCTTACTGGAGGTACCTGGTGGGCTAGTTCGCCCCCAGGGACCCTCAGGATTGAAGGGGAATTAATTCCCCAACTTAAAACGCGCCACAGGGCGTGTTTGCACATATGTCACCTCAGGCCCCGCCCCCTCCCTTCACCACTGTGCAAACGCACCCCGTGGCGCATTTTAAGTTGGGGGATTAAATCCCCTTGAATCCTGAGGGTCCCTGGAGTCCAACTAGCCCACCAGGTACCTCCAGTAAGCGCCACAGAGCTGCGTTGCAGAGAGGTGTATAAAGGGACGTGGCCTGGACCACCTCTCTGCAACGCAGCCCTGTGGCGCTTACTGGAGGTACCTGGTGGGCTAGTTGACCCCCAGGGACCCCCAGTATTGAAGGGGAATTAATTCCCCAACTTAAAACGGGCCACAGGGCGCGTTTGCAGAGTGTTGCTGGGAGGGGGCGGGGCCTCCGGCACGATCGCGTGTTTTTTTAAATAATTTTTTTTTGGAAGGGGGGCTGTGTGGCCCCCTTCTTTTACTTTTTGGGCCCTGGGGACCCCATCCCCCAGGGCCTGACCCCCATTAAAAAAAAAATATATATATATTAACGGGAAGGGGGCCGCGTGGGCCCTCCTCCCGTGGCCAATTCCGGCCCCGGGGACCCCATCCCCCGGGGCATGGCCAAATATTTTTTTTATTATTATGGAGGGGGCTGCGTGGCCCCCCTCCTCAGGCCATTTATGGCCCCGGGGACCCCATCCCCCGGGGCCGGCCTTTGCGTGATTTATTTAAATTATTATTGGGGAGGGGGGCCGCGTGGCCCCCCTCCTGGGCCACTCCTTGCCCCGGGGACCCCATCCCCCGGGGCCTGGCCTCTCGTTGGGGACCGTGGGGGGAGCCCCAATGCCCCCACGGTCCCAGCCGGCTCCCCGCCTCCTGCGGGAGCCGGCATTGCTTTTCCACATGGGGAGCTGCTGACATGCAGCTCCCCGTGTGGAAAAGCAATCTGGTTTGGATTTTGGAAGAGAGAGCAGGTTTCCTGCTCTCTCTTCCAAAATCCAAACAACAGTTTGCTATGACAGGGCGGGAGCCGCGAGGCTCCCGTCCTGCCATAGCAAACATCAGTGTTCCGGGGTGGGTACCCCGGGACACTGCAGGAGCCGGCCCTGGGGGGTGGCGGTCCCCAGGGCCATCACTGGCTCCAGGAGGGGGGCCGCGAGGCCCCCCTCCCATTCAAAGCACAGCCCCGGGGAGGTGGTGGTCCCCGGGGCTCGGGGGTCCGTAACGGACCCCCAAATTTGCATTTTAGTGCCCCAGGGAGGTGGCGGTCCCCGGGGCGTGTGGGGGGGCTTGAGCCCCCACCCCGTTTTAATTATTTATTTTAACTGCCCCGGGGGGTGGCGGTCCCCGGGGCAGCGGGGGGGCCGTGTGCCCCCGCAAATAATGAATAAAAGTCCCGAGGGGTGGCGGTCCCCGGGGCTTGGGGGGCTGCGTGCCCCCCGCAACTATTTAATCAAGCCCCGGGGAGGTGGTGGTCCCCGGGGCAGTGTGGGGGGGATTGGGGCCCCCCCACACATTCTTTTCACTGCCCCCAGGACCTGGCCCACCCGGGGGCTTCAATACAACGAAGCGCGGGAGCCCGCTCTTTGTTTTTCTTTATTTTCTCGGCCGGATTCGCGCACCCAGCGCGAATTCGGCCGATTTTTTTTTTTTTTTTAATGCTTTTTGGGGCCCTGGGAGTCCTTGTGGGACCCCCTGAGCAGGCCTAGGGGGTCAGGGTGTTTCTTCCCTGCCCCCTTTTCTTGTTTTTTGCGTTTGTTTTTCTCTTTTCTTGTGCCTCGGTTCTACCGAGACACAAGATGGCTGCCAACACTTCCTGGTTTGGAGTGTTGACAGCCAATTAGAATAAAGCTCGTGGTCGGGAGGGTGCACGGATCCACCATGCCTCTATATATATCGACTTTTATTTTTTGATTTTCTCAGCAACTACTGAACGGATTTACTCCATTTAAAATAAGGTCTCTTTCTGAACCAAGGGCTACCTTTTTGCCAAATTTGGTGTAATTCCGTTCAGCAGTTTCAGCTGTAACCGTGTCTAAAGTTTCCTATGGGAAATTGATTTTCCGACCTCTATTTTTTGAATTTCTCAGGAACTACTGAACGGATTTACTCCATTTAAAAAAAGGTCTCTTTCTGAAACAAGGGCTACCTTTTTGCCAAATTTGGTGTAATTCCGTTCAGCAGTTCGAGCTGTAGCCGTGTCTAAAGTTTCCTATGGGAATTAACATGGAGAAAACACGTTTTGGGACCCCCCTTTTTTCTCAGCCCCCGCTTGCCGAATCACCCCGAAACTTTCAAGACAGGAGCTGACCGGAGCGGGCTACGAGTTTTGAAAATTTCGCGAAGATTCGTCAACCGGCGCCAAAGATATTGAGAAAACAAAAAACGAGTTTCCTATGGAAACTAGGTCCTAACTATAACTATCTACTGGCGACCGCCAGTAGATAATATATATATATATGTTAAACCAATTGCCCTGGAGCTTCACAGGGTGCACTCGGCAGCAGGCTCACCATACGGCTTTCCAAAGACAACTCGCCTTCTGTTCAGGTACAGATGATTACCTGACGCGTTTCAAGGCTATTACGCCCCTTACTCATAGGCTGCTCACAAGTGGATTCCGATATGCTCTTCCCTTTAATTTATCAATTTGCATGCCAATGATTGGTTCTTAGCCCTCATTGGGCGGCACTTAATGTCTCGGTGACAAAATATTGCATGATGGGACCAGCAGTCCTGAAAGAAAGAAAGAGAACAGTCTTGTTACCCTCAGTGGGCTCGTATCCACTTGCTGCATAAGAACATTTGTACTCCTTAGTAGGATACTGAATATTCAGGCGAGTTAATTGCGTCTGACTCGCTGCGCTGTTCCGGCTGGAAACCGTTTCCAGCCGCAGCCTCTCGAAGTAGAGGCAGCAAGATTTGGGTCACTCTCAGGATATTCTCTTAACCGCAGTAAAACCCAAATCGTGTGCAATGATAATGCAACGTTTAATGACATGAGAGTGGTAAAAAGGCAACATATCTCGGAGTTGAGATTACTGCTAAAATCGATAACATTGTGAGTGTTAACATTGATCCCTTAATATCCAAAACGAAACCCGAACTGGAGAGATTACATAATTTACATTTATCAATTATTGGTAGCTGTAACATTATTAAAATGTTATTTTTCCCTAAGTTTTTATATTTTCTACGGGCGATTCCGCTAGAATTTACCACTAACTGTTTAAAAAAAAAATATATATATTTTCCCGCTTTATCTGGGCATATGAGAGACCCAGAAGGGCATATAAATATTTATCTTTACCAAGAGAAAGGGGAGGACTGACCTTACCAAACATAGGATTGTACTATTGGGCTACTACTTTATTATCCAATCTAGTCCTCTTAAGAGAAAAACCAAGGCATAGCAGTATTGAGGAAGTACCAACCCCAATTGAACTTATTATGGGGATAGACGCATGGGGTTGGGGATGGCGATTCTTGAATGACAGCCATTATAAGAAAGTTCATTTTAAAACTTTGCAAGGGGGACACGGCACCATGAGGTCAGTCCGGAAACTGATAGGTCTTGGTCGCCTGAATTACTATACACCACTCTGTAATAACCCCAATTTACCTGAAATTTTTAATGATCCTATTGTTAAAAGGTGGAACGATGCGGGTCTGTCTAAGCTTGGTGATTTTTATTCTCTAACAGGCATAGCCTCTTTTGAAAATCTTAAAGAGCAGTACGAACTAGATCGGAGAGATTTCTTTAAATATTTGCAAATTCGGGATTTTTTAATTAAGAAGGGTGGTGGGCCAATTGGTTTTACCAACAATAATATAATAGATAATCTAAGAATGAATAAAACTTTATCTATTGGAGAGGTGTATAACCTTTTCAATGCATTAATGACAGATGATATGGAGGTTCGAGCATTAAAGTGGAAAGCCGAGATAGGAATTCCGGAAAACCTCTTCTATCACTCAGCGGAACTAGCACAGAATATCTTAATTCCGGCCCGCCTCCAGGCTCAATATTATAAAACCTGCTTTTCGCTGTATTATACCCCTAAAAACATCGCCAAATGGGCGACGGGGAGAGGAACCTTTTGCCCCAGGTGTGCACTATTTCAGGCAGACCTAAGCCATATCTTTGCCTCCTGTGATGCTCTAAATAACCTAAAACAAGAGATCTCTAACTTTCTCAAGGAGGTATTAGAGGCTGATTGCCTCCTTTCTCCGATCTTGATTGTACTGGGGGTGGACCAGGAAATAAAGGGGAAGCCAGGAGAAGAAATTGTGTTTATTGGTATGGCGATACTTCGCTTATGCCTCGCCTCCGCTTGGTTGGATCCGAACCCCCCCGGGTCTCACCAGTGGTTGTCTTGCCTATTAGCAAATTACAATTTTGAAAAAGCCTTGTATGCAAAAAGGGGATTGCGCTCACGAACGAAAGGATTAAAAATGTGGGCACCATTGACAAGATGGATTGAGAGGAATGGGTAAGCCATAAAACCCAACTCTTATTTTTCTAATTATTTATTTATTTATTTAATTTATTTATTTTTTCTCTTATTTTTTCTTCTTCTTTTTCTTAAAAAACAAAAAAACTACAGAGGGTAGCCAACTCCTTGTGGGTGGGGTGGGAGGGAGGGTGGGTTCTTTTCTGGGTAGTTTAAAATTAAAAAAACGGGGAAAAATGTAGTGCATAATTCTTTTTTTTTTTTCTCTTTGCATTGTTGTTTTCTCTTCTTTGCAACCTTCTGGTGATAATGAATTGTAATTATGATATATATTATTGTTAAATTATGCAGTAAAAATAAAAAAATTAACATAAAAGAAATCAATCACAAAAAAAAAAGGAAAGCCGTTTGGTGGGCCCGCTGCCGAGTGCGTCCTGTGAAGCTCCAGGGCAATTGGTTTAACATATATATATATTCACTGAAAAAACCATAGGTTTTAGGGACAGTTATAGTTAGTTGGACATTTCACTCGTACAAAACCATAGAAATTCCCCCGTTATAGTTAGTTCAGCTAACTATAACTCGCGCCTCGTAATGCACTGCTGATGACGTCACATATTACATCACTCATGACATGGTCAGTGACATCACTGATGACATCACTGATGACATCTCAAATGACATCACTGATGACATCACTGATGACATCATCCAGTGACTGTGTGTTTCTGTAAAGTTTAAATATGTTTAATATATTTAGGGAAAGGCGTATTGAAGAATGAGTGGGTGTATAAGTGTCTGAATGGATGATTTAGTACGTGAGTGACTGACTCTACAAGTGAGTGATTAAATGTATCTTACTGAATGCATGGGTCAGTGACTAAACTGTGTGAATGTCTTTATCCGTCTGTCTGTTGGTTTGTAAGCGGCTGCATGGGCTTTCTGAATAGCTACATGAGTGTCTACATGGGTTATTGATTGATTGTCTGAGTATCTGTATGGGTGCCTGAGTGTTTGTGTGGGTGGGGTGTGTGTGACTCTGTGCATAGATGTGTGAGTTGGTGATTCACTGGGTGCATGGTTTCAAGAGTGCATCTGTGATGGACTGTATGGGTGGGTGAGTGTGTGTATGGGTGTGTTAGTGATTGAATGTATATCTCAGTGGTACATGTGTGAGTAACTACATATGTGCAAGGCAGTATATATGTGTGTTGGAGTATATAAATGGCTATAAGTGAGAGTGTGTGATTGTGAGAGTGGCTGTATGGATGAGTGTGTACTTGTATCAGTGATTGTATAAGAGCGTAAGAATGTGCTAGTATTTGTATGAGTAAGTGAGCTGGTGTGTGTATAACTGTATAGGTGAGTAAATGGGTGTGTGATTAAGTTTTTTGCATGACTGACTAGGTGTGTGAGTACCTCTATGGATGAGTGGCGGTGTGTGAGTGTTTATATAGGTGTATGAGTGCATATGATAGTCCTGTACTGAGTGACTAAGTATGAGTGACTGTACGGGTGAGTGAGTGGATGTGTGTGTAGACCTAAGAATCAGTGAGTGGGTATGTAGTTTTTGGTGTTGGAGTGTCTATGGTTTTGAGAATGGCAGTCTGTAATTTAGAGTGGGTGTATCAAAAGTTATATTAGGGTGTGAGAAGATGCATGAAATTATCACATGGATGATGTCATCAGTGATGTCATTTGAGATGTCATCAGTGATGTCATCAGTGATGTCACTGACCATGTCATGAGTGATGTAATATGTGACGTCATCAGCGGTGCATTGCGGGGGCGTGAGTTATAGTTAGCTGAACTAACTATAACGGGGGAATTTCTATGGTTTTGTACGAGTGAAATGTCCAACTAACTATAACTGTCCCTAAAACCTATGGTTTTTTCAGTGAATTTCAAAGGTTTTTTAAATGCTAATTTCTAACTATAACGTGTCTGAAACCTATGTTTTTTTCAGTGAATTTCAAAGGTTTTTTAAATGCTAATTTCTAACTATAACGTGCCTGAAACCTATGATTTTTTAAGTGAATTTCAAAGGTTTTTTTAAATGCTAGTTTCTAACTATGCCTACAGAGGTAGGACATGTGAAGAAAGAAGAAAAAACGCACAGAAAGAAGCAAAAGATGTGCAGAAAGAACCAACAGAGGAGCAGAAAGAGGCCTTGTTGCAAAATCATCCTGTGCCCACAACTTTTTCAGACGGGTACTGGTGGTAACTGACTCTGACTAACCAGAGCCAGTGCTATGCTAAAAAACACTTAGAATACAGTGAAAACACCTACATACACTAGGGAACACTATGCGTTGGGGTACCCCTGTGATTAGCATGACCTCCTCTGCAAGTCCCTAGTACATAATAGGGCAGGGGGATTAAAACTACCTCTTAAAACGCGCTACAGGGCGCGTTTGCACAGTGGTGAAGGGAGCGGGGGCCTGAGGTGACATGTGTGCAAACGCACCCCGTGGCGCGTTTTAAGTTGCAGGATTAAGTCCCCTTGAATTCTGAGGGTCCCTGGGGCCCAACTAGCCCCCAGGTACCTACAGTTAGGACCACAGAGCTGAGTTGCAGAGAGGCGTTCCGAGGCCACGCACCTTTTTCACCTCTCTGCAACGCAACTCTGTTGTGCTTACTGAAGGTACCTGGTGGGCTAGTTGGCCCCCAGGGTCCCTCAGGATTCAAAGGGAATTAATTCCCCAACTTAAAACGCACCACAGGGCGTGTTTGCGCACATGTCACCTGAGGCCCCGCCCCCTCCCTTCACCACTGTGCAAACGCGCCCCGTGGTGCGTTTTAAGTTGGGGGATTAGCTCACCTTGAATCCTGAGGGTCCCTGGGGCCCAACTAGCCCACTAGGTACTTCCAGTAAGCACCACAGGTCTGCGTTGCAACGCCTGTAACAAATTGTGCAGTTGTGTTTAGGTAGTGAAGAGGGTCATGCTGGGGGTAGTGTTTTAGGGTTTAGGGTAGTGCAGTGGTGTTTGTGTAGTGTAGGGGGCATGCTGGGGGTAGATTTAGGGTTTAGGGTAGTGCAGTGGTGTTTGGGTAGTGTAGGGAGTCGTGCTGGGGGAGTGTTTTAGGGTTTAGGGTAGTGCAGTGGTGTTTGGGTAGTGTAGGGGGTCGTGCTGGGGGTAGTGTTTTAGGGTAGTGCAGTGGTGTTTGGGTAGTGTAGGGGGTCGTGCTGGGGGTAGTGATTTAGGGTAGTGCAGTGGTGTTTGGGTAATGTAGGGGTACTGCTGGGGGTAGTGTTTTAGGGTTTAGGGTAGTGCAGTGGTGTTTGGGTAGTGTAGGGGTACTGCTGGGGGTAGTTTTTAGGGTTTAGGGTAGTGCAGTGGTGTTTGGGTAGTGTAGTGGTTCGTGCTGGGGGTAGTTTTTTAGGGTTTAGGGTAGTGCAGTGGTGTTTGTGTAGTGTAGGGGGCAGTGTTTTAGGGTTTAGGGTAGTGCAGTGGTGTTTGTGTAGTGTAGGAGGTCGTGTTTTAGGGTTTAGGGTAGTGCAGTGGTCTTTGGGTAGTGTAGGGAGTCGTGCGGGGGGTAGTGTTTTAGGGTTTAGGGTAGTGTAGGGGGTCATGCGGGGTAGTGTTTTAGGGATTAGGGTAGTGCATTGGTGTTTGGGTAGTGTAGGGGGTCATGCGGGGGGTAGTGTTTTAGGGTTTAGGGCAGTGCAGTGGTGTTTGGGTAGTGTAGGGGGTCGTGCTGGGGGAGTGTTTTAGGGTTTAGGGCAGTGCAGTGGTGTTCGGGTAGTGTAGGGGGTCGTGCTGGGGGAGTGTTTTAGGGTTTAGGGCAGTGCAGTGGTGTTCGGGTAGTGTAGGGGGTCGTGCTGGGGGCGTGTTTGAGGGTTTAGGGCAGTGCAGTCGTGTTCGGGTAGTGTAGGGGGTTGTGCTGGGGGTAGTATTTTAGGGTTTAGGGTAGTGCAGTGGTGTTCGGGCAGTGTAGGGGGTGGTGTTTCAGGGTTTAGGGCAGTGCAGTGGTGTTCGGGCAGTGTAGGGGGTCGTGCAGGGGGTGGTGTTTCAGGGTTTAGGGCAGTGGTGTTTGGGCAGTGTAGGGGGTTGTGCTGGGGGTGGTGTTTCAGGGTTTGGGGCAGTGCAGTGGAGTTCGAGCAGTAAAGGGGGTCGTGCTGGGGGTGGTGTTTCAGGGTTTAGGGCAGTGCAGTGGTGTTCGGGCAGTGTAGGGGGTGGTGCAGGGGGTGGTGTTTCAGGGTTTAGGGCAGTGCAGTGGTGTTCGGGCAGTGTAGGGGGTGGTGCAGGGGGTGGTGTTTCAGGGTTTAGGGTAGTGCAGTGGTGTTCGGGCAGTGTAGGGGGTCATGCAGGGGGTGGTGCTTCAGGGTTTAGGGCAGTGCAGTGGTGTTCGGGCAGTGTAGGGGGTCGTGCTGGGGCTGGTGTTTCAGGGTTTAGGGCAATACAGTGGTGTTCAGGCAGTGTAGGGGGTCGTGCTGGGGTTGGTGTTTCAGGGTTTAGGGCAGTGCAGTGGTGTTCGGGCAGTGTAGGGGATTGTGCTGGGGCTGGTGTTTCAGGGTTTAGGGCAGTGCAGTGGTGTTCGGGCAGTGTAGGTGGTCGTGCTGGGGCTGGTGTTTCAGGGTTTAGGGCAGTGCAGTGGTGTCCGGGCAGTGTAGGGCGTCATGCTGGGGCTGGTGTTTCAGGGTTTAGGGCAGTGCAGTGGTGTTCGGGCAGTGTAGGGGGTCTTGCTGGGGCTGGTGTTCCAGAGTCTAGGGCAGTGCAGTGGTGTTCGGGCAGTGTAGGGGGTCTTGCTGGGGCTGGTGTTTCAGGGTTTAGGGCAGTGCAGTAGTGTTCGGGCAGTGTAGGGGGTCGTGCTGGGGGTGGTGTTTCAGGGTTTAGGGCAGTGCAGTGGTGTTCGGGCAGTGTAGGGGGTCGTGCTGGGGCTAGTGTTTCAGGATTTAGGGCAGAGCAATGGTGTTCAGGCAGTGTAGGGGTTTTGCTGGAGGTGGTGTTTCAGGGTTTAGGGCAGTGCAGTGGTGTTCATGCAGTGTAGGGTGTGGTGTTTCAGGGTTTAGGGCAGTGGTGTTCAGGCAGTGTAGGGGGTATTGCTGGGGTTGATGTTTCAGGGTTTAGGGCAGTGCAGTGGTGTTCGGGCAGTGTAGGGGGTCGTGCTGGGCGTGGTGTTTCAGGGTTTAGGGCAGTGCAGTGGTGTTCGGGCAGTGTAGGAGGTCTTGCTGGGGGTAGTGTTTCAGGGTTTAGGGCAGTGCAGTGGTGTTCAGGCAGTGTAGGGGCGTGCTGGGGGTGGTGTTTCAGGGTTTAGGGCAGTGCAGTGGTGTTCGGGCAGTGTAGGGGGTCGTGAAGGGGGTGGTGTTTCAGGGTTTAGGGGAGTGCAGTGGTGTTCGGGCAGTGTAGGGGGTGATGCTAGGGTTGGTGTTTCAAGGTTTAGGGCAGTGCAGTGGTGTTCAGGCAGTGTAGGGGGTCGTGCAGGGGCTGGTGTTTCAGGGTTTAGGGCAGTGCAGTGGTGTTCGGGTAGTGTAGGGGGTCGTGCTGGGGGTAGTGTTTTAGGGTTTAGGGTAGTGCAGTGGTGTTTGTGTAGTGTAGGGGTCATGTTTTAGGGTAGTGCAGTATTGTTTGGGTAGTGTAGGGGTCGTGCTGGGGGTAGTGTTTTAGGATTTAGGTTAGTGCAGTGGTGTTTGGGTAGTGTAGGGGGTCGTGCTGGGGCTAGTGTTTTAGGGTTTAAGGTAGTGCAGTGGTGTTTGTGTAGTGTAGGGGGTCGTGCTGGGGGTAGTGTTTTAGGGTTTAGGGTAGTGCAGTGGTGCTTGTGTAGTGTAGGGGGTCATGCTGGGGTAGTGTTTTAGGGTTTAGGGTAGTGCAGTGGTGTTTGTGTAGTGTAGGGGGTCATGTTTTAGGGTAGTGCAGTGGTGTTTGGGTAGTGTAGGGGGTCGTGCTGGGGGTAGTGTTTTAGGATTTAGGTTAGTGCAGTGGTGTTGGGGTAGTGTTTTAGGGTTTAGGGTAGTGCAGTGGTGTTTGTGTAGTGTAGGGGGTCATGCTGGGGGTAGTGTTTTATGGTTTAGGATAGTGCAGTGGTGCTTGTGTAGTGTAGGGGTCGTGCTGGGGGTAGTGTTTTAGGGTTTAGGGTAGTGCAGTGGTGTTTTTGTAGTGTAGGGGGTCATGTTTTAAGATGCAACGCTCCAATACCTGACCAGTCTGCACTACATAAAACTGCAAAAAAACTAAAAATAAAAAGTGTTTTTCACACTTTTGTCATTGGGCTATATGTGGGCTACATCTGGGTAATATTTGTGCTACATTTGGGCTCTTTTTTCACTGGTGGCCATCTTGGAAGACTTCTTTGTTATGAAGTTTCCTAATTTCCTCATTTACTGCAGTCTCCTCAGTAGGAAATGCTTTCAGTTTTTTACTTTGATTCCATCAAGAAGGCATTCAGATGTGTCACACATTTGCCATAAATTCAGAATGTTAGCACTCTAGTTGTTCATTAGATCACAGTAGTAAAGCTACTGCTCACCAAGGAGTTAACTGGAAGTCTACTGCTGGTATTGAAAGTAATTGTTTCAGTCTGCATGTCAGAATTTTCTAATGAAATAGAAGAGGATTTGAGATCTCACTTAAAACATGCACTAAATTTTCTTTTGCAGCACTAACCATAATTTCTATGGCAAAATGAACCCCCTCATTTTGTTCCCTTTTAAATTAAATGTTTTAAGTGTTACCAGTTTATTCCAATCAAGATGGCTTCAGGTGTGCCATACTTTTGTCATAAGTAAGGCTGTTAGCACTCTAGTTGTTCTTTAGAACACTCTGGGAAGCTGCAGTAGAACACAAAGGCATCAACTGACAGGCTGCTCCTGTTGAAATATAACAGGAAGATATTTGAGATCTCACTTAAAACATGTCCTAATTTTTCTTTCTACAGCACTAACCATAATTTCTATGGCAAAATGAACCCCCTCATTTTGTTCCTTTTTAAATTAAATGTTTTAAGTGTTACCAGTTTATTCCAATCAAGATGGCTTCAGGTGTGCCATACTTTTGTCATAAGTAAGACTGTTAGCACTCTAGTTGTTCTTTAGAACACTCTGGGAAGCTGCAGTAGAACACAAAGGCATCAACTGACAGGATGCTCCTGTTGAAATATAACAGGAAGATATTTGAGATCACACTTGAAACATGTCCTAATTTTTCTTTCTACAGCACTAACCATAATTTCTATGACAAAATGAACCCCATCATTTTGTTCCTTTTTAAATTAAATATTTTAAGTGTTACCAGTTTATTCCAATCAAGATGGCTTCAGGTGTGCCATACTTTTGTCATAAGTAAGGCTGTTAGCACTCTAGTTGTTCTTTAGAACACTCTGGGAAGGTGCAGTAGAACACAAAGGCATCAACTGACAGGCTGCTCCTGTTGAAATATAACAGGAAGATATTTGAGATCACACTTGAAACATGTCCTAATTTTTCTTTCCAGAGCACTAACCATAATTTCTATGACAAGATGAACCCCATCGTTTTGTTCCTTTTTAAATTAAATGTTTTAAGTGTTACCAGTTTATTCCAATCAAGATGGCTTCAGGTGTGCCATACTTTTGTCATAAGTAAGGCTGTTAGCACTCTAGTTGTTCTTTAGAACACTCTGGGAAGCTGCAGTAGAACACAAAGGAATCAACTGACAGTCTCTGCCCTTGTTGGATGTACATGTTTTACTGAGAATGTCAGACTTCATTCTCACATGACTGAGAAAGATAATCTGAATTTACAGAAAATATGCTCTCATTTTAGCTTCTGGAGCACCTTCCAAAACTGTATGGGACAAGCATGTGAAAATAGTTTTCTCTCAAACATGATTCATGATATCCCAGCAGAAGGTTTTTCACAGGGTAAAATCACCTTAGAACACACCACAATTCCTGAAATTAGTATGGTACCATCAACAAATGAATTCTAATGTAACTAAAGTCTGTTATCACCCTTTATAGTTCTCCTTTTGGTAACCCTCAAAATCTTTGATTCACTACAATGCATTTCAATGGGGTACTATCATTTATATTGGTCCCAAGATGGCTGCCAGCAATTCCAGGATGAAGTGCTGACAGCCAATCAGATCTCACGATGACATGTGTGGTTAGGCTCCGCCCAGATATATATGTGTTTTTACTTTTGATTTTCTCAGCAACTACTGAACGGATTTACACCATTTAACAAAAAGGGTTCTTTCTGAACCAAGAACTACCTCTTTGCCAAATTTGGTGTAATTCCGTTCAGCAGTTGAGACTGTAGCCTTGCATAAAGTTTCCTATGGGAAATTGATTTTCTGACTCTTATTTTTTTAATTTCTCCGCAACTACTAAACGGATTTACACCATTTAACAAAAAGGGTTCTTTCTGAACCAAGAACTACCTCTTTGCCAAATTTTGTGTAATTCCGTTCAGCAGTTCGGGCTGTAGCCGTGTCTAAAGTTTCCTATGGGAAAATGAATGGGGAAAACACGTTTTGGGACCCCCCTTTTTGCTCGGCCCCCGCTTGACGAATCACCCCGAAACTTTCAGGGTAGGAGCGGACCAGAGCGGGCCATAAAGTTTGAAAATTTTGCGACGATTCGTCAACCGACGCAAGAGCTATTTCAAATAGAATGTCGCGGATTCCCTATGGAAAATAGGTCCTAACTATAACTATCTACTGGCGACCGCCAGTAGATAGATATATATATATATATATATATATATATATATATATATATATATATATACATGATGTCTACAAATGAATTTAATGGGAATAACCTTTGTTGACTTAGTGCCGCACTGAAACTAAGGCAGCCATGATAGCAATGCGCTACACCAGCTGTGCCCAGGCTACCTAATTTAAAGTTGTCCACCATCTTTGCAGAATTGCTACACTTGAAGCCTTCCCATAAACATGTCAGGAGCTGCTTCAAGGACAAGAATGACCCGTGGCTGTGGGTCCACCATTCCAGGCTGGTATGTGGGATGTATTATCACTTACGTTATTCCTGAAAATTGTCCCACAAATGAAGAGTCGATCTTCAGCAACAACTTCACCTATTTCCCTCTTGAATGGGCATTTCTGCCCCACGGTGTGGGCGGCATTCCAGGACTTTGTTTATTTGGGGCCATCATGAGTTATATGATGGCCCCGGACAGAAAGGTTACGGTTGGAAATTGAGTCAGAGGTGCCTCCCATAATTGGGCAGTACCTGAGTTTCCCCTAGAACCAGGGCCATCTCCCCCATTAGAAACACCGTATTCTTCCACATCCTAAATGAGGCAGGGAAATAAGCGGATGACAGACGCCATTTTGTGGTGGATGTGATGGAATCACCATCCTCTAAATGCAGCCCTTAGTCTTGAGGGACCTACGACAAAATATGGTCAGTACTGTGTATTTTAGACTCACATTTTGTAGCCGTCACTAGAGTCCTAAATAGTCCTCACTGTTCAAAGAATGTCAATAGCCCTACTTCCGTCATGTGTATGTGTTGTGAATTAGATTTTTTGAATGTACACATATCATATGTCAGAACATTCAGTAACAGAGATTTGCAGTCAGTGGAGGTGTTGCAAACATGCGTGAGTAGATTTTGCCCTAGTGAGTGACATGCAACCCTGTCTCGATGTGAAGTTACCCGGCATTAATACATTCTGGCCCTTTGTTGATCGATTCCATCACTGGATCAATGTGCCGGAGGTGATGTATTGTGACTTTGCCTTCCAGTAGGCAGGTACCAACTTCACTAATAGCCCCATCACAACAGGCACTAATTTCCAAGACTATTGACAACCTCAGCAGAGATGCGAAGACGAACTGATCATGAGTCAGAAATCCATCTCTAAAGACGGGTGGATATGCCTGGAGGTGTGGGGAAGTGAACTTTGCTCGCAGGGATCACTCAACAGTGTTATCAATCTAGTGAATTCCAGCACCAAACACGTCCCTTAAAATTACACTGTTGGCTGAGATTGATATAATCACACTGTGTGCGATTATCCACCCACTTCATCAGGACTTACTCTACGCGATTCACGGATCTGTATTAGTTTTCAACTATTGCAATTCATATTATATTACGATTGACAAAAACGTACTGCCTTCGATATATCGAATTTCTAGCTTGTATTTAATGTGAAACCAAAATAAAGTTTTATATAAAAATAACAAATTAAAAAGAGATTGACATGATGTCCAGTTAAGTGACCACATAAATAACTGAAAAACAAACGGAAATGTATGGGTGCTCAAGAGACTTGACATTTTCCTATACTAATCATGGGCTTGTTCTTTGGTTTCCCTGGTACTTCCCTAGCTAACTTTAGCCCCTAGGGTCACAAAGGCAGTGGCAGGAACAGAATGTAGATAGGACACCAAGAGACCTGTTTAATTATTTGTAGTTTTCACATATTTCCCTTCCTGTAGATCTTCAACAGGAAATGGATGCTGTTGAGGGGCTGTGGTTGGGACCAGTGGTCAAGGTTGTAATGTCACTGGGGTTCACAGTGTTACATACATTTTAAAAAATTGACATCCCCAGTGAGAGATCAGAGACAACCCCTTTTTTTCTGAATTTGGTCTGTGATTTCCTCCTCTAACTATAAAGCAGAGGTCTTCAAACTTTTGGATGCCGAGACCCCCCTGTCAACATTTTCAGCTGTGAGGACCCCCTCCTAACAAAAATTTCTAAACCTGTAGGCAGGGCTACTGGAATTATGAGGCAGGTGAGGACCAAATTACGCGACAGGTTTGACTAAATTGTGTGGGAAGAAAATGTAAATAATATTATGTTATGCCGCGTATTTTGGGATAGCATTGCTTCATTATTTTGACTTTTTTTACACACAGTAACACTGAGGAAAGATTTCACCACATCAGTACCAGTTTATAACGAAAATACAGCAATTAACATCAGAAAGATGTCTAGTCAACCTTTGTGAAGGGCACTCCACTCTGCAGGAATACGTGCTGCCACATTAGAAGCTCACCTGGCCCTGGCCATGAGCAGCAGGGGTCCCTTAAAACCCTGGCGGTCTTGTGCAGAGTTAAGCAGTTTACCTATGCTGCTTTCCTCTCACCCCCTCCCTTCCATCCCTCTCTTCTCTCGTCTCCCAACCCTGGATCCCTCTCTCACTTTGCAGGCCATTTTCTTTCACCCCTTTTACAACTTCTGAACTCTCCCCATGCAACCTCTCACTTCACCTTTAATCACCCCTTGCCATTCTGTATTTTCACTGCCCTCATCTCTAACAGACTCTCGCATTTATCTCATCGCCTCTCTGGCCCCGTCACCTTTCGTGCCCCTCAGCACTTCTCATTCACCTCAAGTCTCTCCATTCAAATTTTTGTCTATTTGTATCTTACAACTCTCCAGTCCCCCCAATCATCTTTAACATCTCCCCTTTGTTCTTCCACACCTTCTTGAACCAACGTCCCTCTCCCCTGTTACCTCAGCACCAGTGCCTAATTTGAGCAGGTGGTTTCCGGTGCTCCGCACTGGCACCTGTGCGCACTGGCACTATGACAGACTTCCACATGGTGGCTCTGTCTGGGTAATTTAGAGATGAGCAGAACAGCTGTTTATTAATTCAATATACATTAAAAACGATAAACTCCTGACACCCATGCCATTCTTATAGCTTTGGGGGCTTGAAATAGTCTGAATAGTCACACTTGCACAAGTGTTATGGTTGGTAGTTGCATAGGTATTGTCATTGGCCGCGCAGGCCAGGCAATGGGTGGGTGGTTAAAGTTGCAGTGACCTACTGGTGAGGGCACTGGCACATGTTTTATTACAAATTAATCACTGCTCAGCACCCACCCCATTACTCCCTCTCTTCCCCTATCGCTGCTGTCCCTCACCCATGTCGCATCAAATTATCTTTTTAGGTCACAGATCATCTCTCAACTATCTTCTCTCACGGTTTAACAGTAGCCCTCACCTTTCGCTCACACTCACTTCTTGCGTGTCCGCACTTCCCTTCGGCACTTCACATTTCTCCTCATCCCTGACCTCTTCAATCGAATTCTCTCACTCCTTTGCTGTCCTCTCTCATCCTCTCATCTCTCCTCACAGAGCATACGGGTCGGACCGGTATGCTCCTCTCGGCCTGTGCCACTCTGCTTATTGTTCCCTAATTCAGGAAGGCATGAATTGTCTGTCTCACTGTTTCGGTGCAGGCCGCGCAGTTATGGAACTTGCACCCTCCTTTGCTTCGCTCCACCAAGAATCTACATCTAAATCTGCATATTCATCAAACTCCAGCTCTGGTCCAGGCAGCACAACAAGTTTTGGTCCCAGAGCAGGAGTGGGCAAAAAGCCTGGATTCATGGCTCTGCCAATGCCGCAGGTTAACAAACGGTTCCCTAAGCCTACATACTCAGTGCTTTAAAATTTTTACAACTCCAGCACATCCACAGGACCAAATTCTCACAAATTGGAGTGCCGAGATGCAATGGGACTTGTATATAATGTTTTTATAAGATAAATTATTCTTATAATGGAAATTGGCAAAAGTGGAAAACACTTTGGGGCCGATTCCGATTCGGGCCGGAAATCTCTCCGACCGAGCCGGACTCGGAGAGATTTCCGACCGAATCGGACTCTGGCAGCCCGACCGAACGAGTACGATGCACACGTATGCCATCGGACTCGAGTCGGTCGGACTCCCATTGAAGTCAATGGGAGCCGGTCGTACAACGCGTACGCGGGCTCCCATTGACTCATTGGGTGCGAGGCGGACAAGGGCGCCCCCTACATCGTGTACGCGGCGAAGCGATTCACGCCGTACACGCACAGGTAGGGGGGACCCATGGGTCCCCCCTGTGTGCGACTCACGCGGCTATGCGTACAGGGGGGTCCAACACGGACCCCCAAAGTACGGCTCCGACTGCTCTTTCGAGCCGGAGTGTGCGGCTCGGTCGGACTGCTCGCGGCGCGCATCGTACTTACCCGGCCGGGGAACGTCTCCATTGCGCGGTGCGAGTCGAGTCCGAGCGAGTCGGTCGGTGCGGTTCGAGCCGGGAACGAGTCGGTCGGAGCGGTCGGGATGCCCGGACGAGTCGGTCGGCGAATTCGCATCGTACTCGCTCGCCCGGACGCGCGTACGAATCGGTCGGGAAATAGGGCTCCGAATCGGATCCGGTTAAGCCGAATCCGATTCGGAGCCCTACCGGCCGAGATCGGAATCGGCCCCTTTGTGTACAGAAAAAAACCTTTTAGGATATATGAAGCCCTGGGAATTAGATGAAAGGTGGGATATTGGTACTTTACAAATACACAGATAAATTGTTTCATTAAGGGACAACTTGCTTATGTGCTGTTTTCAGACAAGCAGTATCAATAAACACCATGTAAAATAAGTGTTACTGCACACGATCCCTGCTAAATGGCCCTCTCTTTAATGACCTCAGATAAAGGAAAGTTTGTGCAATCCCTCCGTGATTTGCTCACGAGACTTGAAGTCTGTATGAACATTTATTCACTTATTTGTACAGCGCTATTCCACCCTTCTGTCACTTCTGAGCGCTAGGGCATTAAATGATTTTTGTTCTTGGTTAATTTCATTTGTTGTTGAACTGTGACATTCTTAACTTCCTGGAGTTTTATTCACAGCTGCGTTTCGTAGAACTGTTTAAATGTAAGGAATAGGCAGAGTGGGGGCCCAGGGGGTACTGGAACCAGAAAAAAAAACTAAGCCTCGGTAAGCAGCTTACAAAGGCATGTAAATATGCAAATGGTTTTTAACGACCTGTTAAAAACTCGGGCGTGTCAGAGATAAGACTCCAGACACTGCCCAGCCGAGCCCACAGCTGCAGCAGCCCGGGCTGAGACACGACGGGAGGAGGGGGGCTGAAGCCCTTGTAGTTCTATGGGCCTGGGCAGAAGTGTGACTGTGAATGCGCGACCCCCTTTGTATCACTCCACGCCCCCCCTGGGGGTCGCGCCCCACAGTTTGAAGACCCCTGCTATAAAGTATTATCAAGCATTGCCAATTCTTACACTGCACTTAAACTGTTTTAAAAAATTTCGAGTTGCTCTGATTTTTCAAAGCTGTAACAGTAGCCTCTTCACAATCTACAAAGCTTGATGTGTTTTGTGTACATGGGTATAAGTGTATCCAGATATATTGTGTAAGTTCCACATGACTGATCGCCATGTGCCCTATGATAGTAGAACAATGCGTAGATCACATGCAGCATTACTAGTCTACTCTTGCGATTGAAACCTGGTACGCCAGTCAACATTGGCTCCTCTTCTTAACAGCGTTTGCCCGCAGTTCCTTTGTTATGGAATACTGGGGAATTTAAACGATTGACAACTACACAGGCCAATCTACATTGCTGACTTGCAAAGGCTTCCAACCATTACCCCAGTCTTTTACCTGATAGCGGAATTATTGATTTGTTAAGAAATTATCAATTTGCCTTTATAAAGGCAATATCCTGGCCGAGGGACTTTCTCTTCCTGAATTTTAAACACATACAGAACCACAAGCCAGAACCAATGGAAGCCCTAACCAACAACATCAAAAGTCTCGTTGAACACATCAGGGATTTTCATACTTACCTTTAGATGATTTGCCCATTTCCGATGCATAGTCAAACAACACTAACCTCCTCTCTCGGTCTCATAGAAACCTAGCTCATCATAACATTTCAACCACTCACAGACATTATAATATCCGGATCACTGACAGAATATCGACATCAAAAATATCGAGGTACAAAAATATCGATGCAAAAATATCGTTGTCCAGAATATCAAAGTCCTATCTACATAATGGTAAGTACAAAAATATCGGGAAAAAAATGTTGTATAAAATATCGTTGTTAAAAATATCTTTTTTTTTTAATGTTGAAAAAATAATGTAAAGTAAAGGAAATAATATATATAATTTAAAAAAACATAGTTACAATTATTAGAAAATGTTCAAAATTATAAGTATTACACATAATGTAAAAAGAAATTAAACATACATATATATAAAATATAATATATATATTTACTTAATAATATTAATAAATAATTCTTTTATTAAATTATAAATTGTTAGAAACATATTAAAAATTATAAATACATATATATACACATACACCAATAACCTAAAAATAAAAATAAAATATATATATAATAAATTAAAAAATTACAATATTTTTAATTTTTTTAAAATACATTTTACACTATATTAACTGAAACAGTAGAGAAAATATTGGATTGCGGAGGAGTAAAAATTACTATTCCCACTCCAGTGAGTGCAACAGTAGGGAAAGTGTGGATAGCAAAGGGGTAAAAATTACTATACCCACTCCAGTGAGTGCAACAGTAGGGAAAGTGTTGGATAGCGTATGGGTAAAAATTACTATTCCCACTCCAGTGAGTGCAACAGTAGGGAAAGTGTTGGATAGCGTAGAGGTAAAAATTACTATTCCCACTCCAGAGAGTGCAACAGTAGGGAAAGTGTTGGATAGTGTAGGGGTAAAAATTACTATTGCCACTCCAGTGAGTGCAACAGTAGGGTAAGTTTTGGATAGCGTAGGGGTAAAAATTACTATTCCCACTCCAGTGAGTGCAACAGTAGGGAAAGTGTTGGATAGCGTAGGGGTAAAAATTACTATTCCAACTCCAGAAAGTGAAACAGTAGGGAAAGTGTTGGATAGCGGAGGGGTAAAATTACTATTCCCACTCCAGTGAGTGCAACAGTAGGGAAAGTGTGGATAGCAGAGGGGTAAAAATGACTATTTCCACTCCAGTGAGTGCAACAGTAGGGAAAGTGTTGGATAGCGTAGGGGTAAAAATTACTATTCCCACTCCAGTGAGTGCAACAGTAGGGAAAATGTTGTATAGCGTAGGGGTAAAAATGATTATTCCCACTCCAGAGAGTGCAACAATAGGGAAAGTGTTAGATAGCGTAGGGGTAAAAATTACTATTCCCACTCCAGTGAGTGCAACAGTAGGGAAAGTATTGGATAGCATAGGGGTAAAATTACTATTCCCACTCCAGAGAATGCAACAGTAGGGAAAGTGTTGGATACCGTAGAGGTAAAAATTACTATTCCCACTCCAGAGAGTGCAACAGTAGGGAAAGTGTTGGATAGCGAAGGGGTAAAAATTACTATTCCCACTCCAGTGAGTGCAACAGTAGGGAAAGTGTTGGATAGCGTATGGGTAAAATTACTATTCCCACTCCAGTGAGTGCAACAGTAGGGAAAGTGTTGGATAGCGTAGAGGTAAAAATTACTATTCCCACTCCAGAGAGTGCAACAGTAGGGAAAGTGTTGGATAGTGTAGGGGTAAAAATTACTATTGCCACTCCAGTGAGTGCAACAGTAGGGAAAGTATTGGATAGCGTAGGGGTAAAAATTACTATTCCCACTCCAGTGAGTGCAACAGTAGGGAAAGTGTTGGATAGCGTAGGGGTAAAAATTACTATTCCAACTCCAGAAAGTGAAACAGTAGGGAAAGTGTTGGATAGCGGAGGGTAAAAATTACTATTCCCACTCCAGTGAGTGCAACAGTAGGGAAAGTGTGGATAGCAGAGGGGTAAAAATGACTATTTCCACTCCAGTGAGTGCAACAGTAGGGAAAGTGTTGGATAGCGTAGGGGTAAAAATTACTATTCCCACTCCAGTGAGTGCAACAGTAGGGAAAATGTTGTATAGCGTAGGGGTAAAAATGATTATTCCCACTCCAGAGAGTGCAACAGTAGGGAAAGTGTTAGATAGCGTAGGGGTAAAAATTACTATTCCCACTCCAGTGAGTGCAACAGTAGGGAAAGTATTGGATAGCATAGGGGTAAAAATTACTATTCCCACTCCAGAGAATGCAACAGTAGGGAAAGTGTTGGATACCGTAGAGGTAAAAATTACTATTCCCACTCCAGAGAGTGCAACAGTAGGGAAAGTGTTGGATAGCGAAGGGGTAAAAATTACTATTTTCACTCCAGTGAGTGCAACAGTAGGGAAAGTGTTGGATAGCGTAGGGGTAAAAATTACTATTCCCACTCCAGTGAGTGCAACAGTAGGGAAAGTGTTGGATAGCGTAGGGCATGGGTACTCACAAACTTTCTCTCGGGGGCCAAATTTACAGTGTGGTTCGTGGCCGAGGGCCGCACCAGTGGGGGCGGGGTCATTGGGGAGGGGGCGGGGCTAAGGCAAAACAAAACTGTGACCATGAGGTGGAACACAGGCCCCTGCAGCGGACGCCTTCGTCCACTGAGCCACCGGACCCGGCATACACATCTCTCTCTCTCTCTCTCTGTCTCCCTCCCTCTCTCTGTCTCTCTCCCTCTCTCTGTCTCCCTCCCTCTCTCTCTCTGTCTCCCTCCCTCCCTCTCTCTCTCTCTCTCTCTCTCTCTCTCTCCCTCTCTCTCTCTCTCTCTCTGTCTCCCTCCCTCCCTCTGTCTCCCTCCCTCTCTCTCTCTGTCTCCCTCTCTCTGTCTCCCTCCCTCTCTCTCCCTCTCTCTCCCTCTGTCTCCCTCCCTCTGTCTCTCTCCATCTGTCTCCCTCTGTCTGTCTCCCTCCCTGTCTCCCTCCCTCTGTCTCCCTCCATCTGTCTCCCTCCATCTGTCTCCCTCTATCTGTCTCCCTCTATCTGTCTCCCTCTATCTGTCTCCCTCCCTCTGTCTCCCTCTGTCTGTCGCCCTCCTCTCTCTGCCTGTCGCCCTCCTCCCTCTGTCTGTCTCCCTCTGTCTGTCTCCCTCTGTCTGTCTCCCTCTCTCTGTCTCCCTCTCTCTGTCTCCCTCTCTGTCTCCCTCCCTCTGTCTCCCTCCCTCTGTCTGTCTCCCTCTGTCTGTCTCCCTCTGTCTGTCTCCCTCTGTCTGTCTCTCTCTGTCTCCCTCTGTCTCCCTCCCTCTCTGTCTCCCTCTCTCTCTGTCTCTCTCCCTCTGTCTCTCCCTCTGTCTCCCTCTGTCACCCTCTCTCTATCTCCCTCTGTCTCCCTCTCTCTGTCTCCCTCTGTCTCCCTCTCTCTCTGTCTCCCTCTCTCTGTCTCCCTCTCTCTCTCTGTCTCCCTCTCTGTCTGTCTACCTCTGTCTGTCTCCCTCTGTCTCCCTCCCTCTGTCTCCCTCCCTCTCTCTCTGTCTCCCTCCCTCCCTCTCTCTATCTCTCTCTCTCTCTCCCTCCCGTCCTCTCTCTCTCTCTCTCTCCCTCCCTCTCTCTGTCTCCCTCCCTCTCTCTCTGTCTCCCTCTCTCTGTCTCCCTCCCTCTCCCTCCCTCCCTCTGTCTGTCTCCGTCTGTCTCCCTCTGTCTGTCTCCCTCAGTCCGTCTCCCTCCCTGTCTCCCTCCCTCTGTCTCCCTCCCTCTGTCTCCCTCCCTCTGTCTCCCTCTATCTGTCTCCCTCTATCTGTCTCCCTCTATCTGTCTCCCTCTGTCTGTCGCCCTCCTCCCTCTGCCTGTCGCCCTCCTCCCTCTGTCTGTCTCCCTCTGTCTCTCTGTCTGTCTCCCTCCCTCTGTCTCCCTCCCTCTGTCTCCCTCTCTCTCTGTCTCCATCCCTCTGTCTCCCTCCCTCTGTCTCCCTCCCTCTGTCTCCCTCCCTGTGTCTCTCCCTCTGTCTCCCTCTGTCTGTCTCCCTCTGTCTGTCTCCCTCTGTCTGTCTCCCTCTGTCTCCCTCCCTCTCTGTCTCCCTCTCTCTCTGTCTCTCTCTGTCTCCCTCCCTCTGTCTCTCCCTCTGTCTCTCCCTCTGTCTCTCTCTCTCTGTCTCCCTCTGTCTCCCTCTCTCTGTCTCCATCTGTCTCCCTCTCTCTGTCTCCCTCTGTCTCCCTCCCTCTGTCTCCCTCTCTCTCTGTCTCCCTCTCTCTCTGTCTCCCTCTCTGTCTCCCTCCCAGGCCTGAGCTCCCTGGCCTTGGCTCAACTCTCTGACTACAGGCTGGCGGGAAACATCACATCACAGGCTCTTAACGCACACCTCACCCGGCTCTCACTCCCTGCTGCCCTCTGTCACCCTCTGCCATCTCACCCGGCTCTCACTCCCTGCTGCCCTCCGTCACCTCACCCGGCTCTCACTCCCTGCCCTCTGTCACCCTCTGTCACCTTACCCGGCTCTCACTCCCTGCTGCCCTCTGTCACCTCACCCGGCTCTCACTCCCTGCCCTCTGTCACCTCACCCGGCTCTCACTCCCTGCCCTCTGTCACCTCACCCGGCTCTCACTCCCTGCAACCCTCTGTCACCCTCTGCCATCTCACCCGGCTCTCACTCACTGCTGCCCTCCGTCACCTCACCCGGCTCTCACTCCCTGCTGCCCTCCGTCACCTCACCCGGCTCTCACTCCCTGCTGCCCTCTGTCACCTCACCCGGCTCTCACTCCCTGCTGCCCTCTGTAACCCTCTGCCATCTCACCCGGCTCTCACTCCTTGCTGCCCTCCATCACCTCACCCGGCTCTCACTCCCTGCTGCCCTCCGTCACCTCACCCGGCTCTCACACACTGCTGTCCTCTATCATTCTCTGTCACCTCACCCCGCGTGTGTGGCAGCCCGGGCTGAGACAGCTTCCCGGGCACACACACAGCAGCACCCGAGTACTTCACAGGTCTTTAAAAGACCATTTGCATGATAACGAGGCTTTGTTGTATTTCACCTCTTCTTAGCGCCCCTGCAGCTCCACTCCGACTATCGCTGGAATCGCCCGGCCCCCATAGAGCAGCGACTGTGTTTGCTGACACTCTGTAAAAAAAAAAAACACAGGTACAATGTCTGCAAGGTCCGCGGGCCGCCAAGGAAGGCTTGCCGGGCCGCTGGCGGCCCGCGGGCCATACTATGAGTACCCGTGGCGTAGGGGTAAAAATGACTATTCCCACTCCAGAGAGTGCAACAGTAGGGAAAGTGTTGGATAGCGTAGGGGTAAAAATTACTATTCCCACTCCAGTAAGTGCAACAGTAGGGAAAGTATTGGATAGCATAGGGGTAAAAATTACTATTCCCACTCCAGAGAGTGCAACAGTAGGGAAAGTGTTGGATACCGTAGAGGTAAAAATTACTATTCCCACTCCAGAGAGTGCAACAGTAGGGAAAGTGTTGGATAGCGGAGAGGAATAATTTGCTATTCCCACTCCAGCAAAATAATTAAAAATAATTAACAAACAATTAATTAATTTTAAAAAATTTACCTCCCACCATATTCCCTATAAATTACATCACCAATGTTGTAAAACATAACACTATTAACATAATTCATTATTAATTAGTTAATTAATTATTTAAAATTAACAAACAATTTAAAAACAATTAATATTAATTTAATTCACACAATTAACAGTATAAATCAATTTAAAATAAATGTTATAATAAAAAAATAAAAAAATATAGAAATTAAATTATTTCCCAGCCTACTCCCCTATCAAACACACAACCCGCTCTTAAAAAAATCACACAAATAAAATAATTAATAATTAATTAATAATTATTAATAACCAATTAATAAATAATTAACAATATATTATTCACCACAATTTACATTATACATTTTTAAATACATAAATATTAAATAATTAAATATATAAATAAATTAATTATTATTAAATTACTTCCCACCCTACTCCCTATAAACCCACAACCCACTTCTAAAAAAATAACACAATGTACATATTTACCAATTATTTTTTAATAATTATCAAACAATTAATAACTGATTAATAATAAATTATTTACCACAATTAACAATATAAAGTAATAAATACTTAATTATTAATTAATAAAAATTAATAATTAATTAATTATAATTAAATTACTTCCCACCCTATTCCCCTATAAACCCCAACCCGCTCCTAAAAAAAGAACACAATTAAGATATTTACAAAATAATTAATAATAATTAACAACCAATTAATAACTAATTGATAATAAATTAATTACCACAATTAACAATATAAAATATTAAATATATACATATTAATTAATAAAAAATATTAATTAATTAATTATAATTAAATTACTTCCCACCCTATTCCCCTATAAACCCACAACCCGCTAGGGAATAAAAACGCAAAGTTTAATTAAAAATAATTAATAATTTCTAAAAATTATTATTAAATTTACTATAATTAAATTACTTCCCACCCTATTCCCCTATAAACCCACAACCTGCTACGGAACTAAAACGCAAAATTTACTTTAAAAAAAATTAATAACTTCTAAAAATGTAATACATATATTAAAAAAAATACAATACTTAACAAAAAATATAGAACACATACATTTAAAATACAAACTAAAATACATAACACTAATATAAACATCGATATTATCAACAACGATATTTTTACAAACGATATTACTGACTTTGATATTAACAAAAACAATATTTCTTACCTTCATGTCGATATTCTGGTCACCGATATTCTTGATGTCGATATTCTGCCCCTTCGATATTTCCAACTCGATATTTTTGTACTTCGAAAATAAAAACTCGATATTACGTCTGTGCACCATAATATCCATTGGTGACTGTAATTAGAGAAGACAGAGAAAGTAGACCAGGGTTAGATATTGTACCAAAAGTCAAACCAACCTGATCATTTGTAAAATAGTCCCAACACCAGCACATGAATATCTAATATGCAAAGATCACCAACAACACAACTTATAGAAAACCAGGATGTGAGAGCTAAATAAAAAAATAGTTAAACATACTAAAGCTAACCTCTGTGGTGTTGGATCACACTCTGTCCTTTGGCACTTTTAAACTGACTGTCTAAACTCATAGTCCACAAAAAGAGAACACTTGACACATCACTTCAGCTGAAGTAACACTTTTTACACTTATCATTCTCTGTGGTACACAGCAATGAGCAAATAATGTTGTATTTATAAGACCTCAGCAAATCCTGTCCTATTGACTGATTCTTGATTCTCAAAAGCATCAACCCCACTAACCTTTTAACCAGTTTCAAAGCTTATACTATCCACAGACCCCTGGGACATCAGATCAAACCTTCACTGACCTGCCCGTTCAACAACTGCACAGAACATCCAGAATTTCAACACCATAGGTATAAACATGCAGGCCAAATCTTAAACCCGCTTGCCCATGCGAAGCTCAAAAACCCTTAAATAAATAATCTGTTTCTTCGAAATGAGAATTCTACAAACGGAGATTTCAGAAGAAAATAATAAATAATGCAAACCCCCACAATCTTCAATCTCAACTGCCTTAAATAGCTTAGAGGATTGAACAATAAACAGCCACCATCCGTGCTTGATGTCCTAGCTCTGCATCAAAGCATGTGGCCCTGGTCTGCATGTAATATGCCTGAATGGATCAGCTGCAGGCCCATCTTCGTATTAAGGGAGGGCTGCAAATCTTGTGAAACCCCATTTATAATAAATATTTCTCAAGCGCCCGTTCACCAACCTCGTCATAAGAAGTGGACACTCCCTCAGTTCCATGCCGGCGTGGTCCCATTCAAATGATGAGATGTCTTTACCCAGGCACCTGTGCCACATTACTGATGCCGGTGTATGAATTCAAAAAGGCCCTATAGTATAGGCTATCTTTGCACCAGCAGAGAGGTGATACACAATTAATGGGAACTTTGAGGGGTCGCGGACGGCTCCTGCATTGTGCTCCTGGGCTCAGTCATGGGCTTTCTAGCCTCCACCCAAATCAGGCAGGCGCTGTGCATGCGGACATACTGACAGCAAGGCATGTACAGCAAGTTCTTCAGCCTTTGAAGTGGCTCCTGGAGGCATCCTTGAGAGTAGATTATGCACCCATCATCGTGAAGGCCTTTAGGGCCCCTGTCAGGGGTCGTGAGACCATGTGCATGGAAAAAAATACTGGTGGTCTGAACCGCCATTACCAGTTTCCACCTGCCCTCACTCCAGCTCATGAAGAGCGCACACTTTTTTGCAGATCTGGGGCCAGATGTACGACCCACCAATTTGGGACTTGCAAATTGCGTCGCAATTGCGACTCGCAAATTGGGATGTACAACAGTGTCTCAGACACTGTTTGGGATCCCTAATGGGGTCGCAAATTGCATGCCTCATTAATATTAATGAGGCAGGCGCAATTTGCGACCCCATTAGGAATGACTAGCACTAAAAGGGATGGTGGCCTGCTGGGGTCAGCAGACCACCTCCCAGCAGGCCACCATGTCTTTGACTGCTTTTGAATAAAGCATTTTTTTTAAATGCAGCCCGTTTTCCTTAAAGGAAAACGGGCTGCATTTAAAAAAAAGAAAATTAAACTTTTCAGTTTAATTTTTTAAGGGCAGGCAGTGGTCCCTGGGACCACTGCCTGCCGTAAAAAAATATTTTTGGACCCATTCACAAAGGGGAAGGGGTGCCCTGGGGACCCCTTCCCATTTGCGAATGGTTTACCACCTACTTGAAGTAGGTGGTAAATAGCGAGTGTTGCGAGTTGCTATTATGAAGGGACGCCCTTGGCACGCCGCTTCCTAATAGCGAGTCGCAAACCTCATTTTGTGAATCGGTAAAATTTACCGATTCGCAAAATGAGGTTTGTACATGGCCATGCACTAAATTGCGGTTGCAAACGGGCCGATTGCCCGTTTGCGACTGCAATTTAGGGTCGTACATCTGGCCCCTAGTGCCCAGTCCTGGTCTGAGCCAGGTGTATCCGATGTGGGTGTGTACTAGCGCAAACCGCCATCGTGTACCTATGTTATTAATCAGGGACCATGTACTGTCGCTGAGCACCATCTGTCCCCCTACCTGTGTGGTAAACATATAGTTGCTATCACTGTGCATTAAATGAGGGAATAGTGGCAGCATTCAAGTTAACAGCTATAATTCTTTCAGTAACATCTCAACTGAGTTTGATAGACCCTGCAGTCAAAAAAGAGACATTGAAAGGGAAATGTGCTAGAAAGCTTCATGCCCTACAGCGAATTGTATTGGTCAATTATTTTTGTGAAAGCTTGTGGATCTGAACTTGGATCCGTGAAATTATTATGGTGGCTTTTCACAAACTTTCAAGCTTTTCTCAGACAAACAAATACAGAGATTTTTTATTTAAATACCAGGTCCACAGATCCAGTAATTACAATACGACTATTTCCATGTTGGTGTATTTATTTTATTTTTCCCATGCCACTAGTCGCTTCCTCGTGGAGGAGCCTAGTGACAGATATATCCTAGGTAGATCCAGAGAAACCACACATATCCAGCAGTGACTTAAGTTTTGGGCAAAGTTCTGAAAAATCACTAAATGAACTAAACAATTTTAAACATATAACTGAGACAAATTGATAAACTATAGGTGACTTGTCAATTTGGTGAAGTATCATTCGACACTATGGGGCCGATTACGATGGCGGACGGACTGGAGTCCGTCTGCCATGGTGGTGGGGACTGGGACCGTCCGCAATACCTGCAGCGGTTCCACACACCAAATCAGGATGCGACCGCCACCGTGGTGGTTGCATCCTGCACCTTTAACATTGCGGCGGGTGCTGCTGACCGCTGCACCGCCGCGGTGTTAAAAAAAGCATGTGGTGCATTTCACTGCCCTACGTGGCAGGCACCACACGGTGCCTGCCACGTAGTGCAGTGAAATGTAGGGGGGTACCATGGGTACCCCCCCAGTGCACATACACCCCCCCAACACATTGGGGGCTCGCAACGGGTCCCCAAAACCAATCTCCACCAGCCTTTCAATGGCGGTTTACCCGCCACGGAAAGGCTGGCTGGAGACCGCATCGTAATTTGGAGGACGGTGCCTGCTAGGCACCGCCACCATTTTACGGATGCAGACCGCTCCGCCAGGCAATCGGAACGGTTGCCTTTGGCGGTTCCGTGGCGGACGGTCTTTGGTCCGCCGCGGTCTGGATCCTACCGCCATCGTAATCTGGCGGTGGGAAAATCACGTTCCGATGTGGGAAGGACCGCCACCGCCGGGCTGGCAGTGATGGTCCTTCCGCCATCGTAATCGGCCCCTATGTGTTAAATTGAAACCATCCTTTTTTAGAACGTGTTTTCACCTCAACTTGAATGAATGAAGCATTTCTATAGCGCATGGCTACTCCAAAGAGTGTCCCGGCGCTTTTAGGTATGCCGCAGTTGAGTTGACATGGAGTCAATGCCCATACTCCCCCTTGGAGTCTAAATAAGAATGTTTTCAGCACCTTTTTGAATCTCACTTCTTCTGGGATCTGTCTAAGATAATCCGGTAGGTTATTCCACATATTTGCTGCTTTGATGGAGAAGGAAGAACCACCTCTCAGTTGTTTCTGAAAGCGGGGGGTCGCAATGAGACCCGCTGAGATAGATCGCAACAGCCTCCCAGGACAGTATGCCTTGACACGGCCATTTAGATACCTGGGTCCCCCATTGTGGAGGGCTTGGGGTGTTAAGGTCAGTGTTTTATACTTGCTTTATACTTGCTTTATACCTAATCCGCTGGTGGACTGGCAACCAATGGAGTTTACCCCGAAAACTTGACACTGAAGTATATTTCGGAATTTTTTATATTAAGCGGACTGCCATGTTCTGCAAGACCTGTAACAGCTAGATCAGATATTCCGGGAGAACAAGGTACAGAACATTAGCATAGTCCAGTCTGGATAAAAATCAATGCTCTAACCACTGTGATATGGACCTCGTGGGGAAGCAAATGAAGAAACTTCCTTAACATACAAAGAATCCAAAAACAAGACTTCACCACTGCTGACACCTGCGATCCAAATGAAAGCTGGGAGTCGAACAACAACCCCAGATTTCTGACCACCGTTGTTGGAGGGGGCAGTGGGGGGACACTGTCAGGCCAAGCCCCGAACCAACCAAGGAGGGGATCTCATCCAACTTCAGAGTCCACCATCCACGAACTTCACCAAACGTGTCCAACAAATTTGTTATATCCCAAATATGTTTGCAGGAAACATTAGGCCCGGTTCTTTATCGAAGTCAAATTCACAGGTTATTACAATTCTCCTTCGTGCTTCGACCTTGGATGTAACTTTAAAAAGGATGTAAAGCTTTCTAACCTGTATTCTGCTACGTGGAGCTTTAATTGATTTGTTGTTGCTCCATACCGTATTAATATTGTAAGGAACTACAAGATATCCAAGCAAAACTGTTACATTTATATTTTCTATCTAGGTTTACTATGCAAGGTAGTGCCACCTTGACACATAACAAACTATTTCAGAATTGTAAGCACTATTTCATGCGTGGGGACTCCCAAAAGAATTGTGTCTGTAGCAGATCAGAACATATAGGGATCTCAGAGACCTCTTAAATCTTCCATCACTGTTTTTTTAATCCAAGTTGAAAGTATGTTTTTGGAGGCTTAACCTGGGTGGGTACTGGTTTCATTTCTAGAAATATTAATGAGAGCTAATGAAGAATTCCGTTGAGCATGATCTTTGAAGCAACAAAATGATGCTTGTCTTCATTTTTTGTGGAAGAAAATTAGGTGAGTTTATATTTATGTTTTATTTTTTATTAATAACCCCAGTATATTTTCCATGAGGTTGATACCTCATTTGGGTTAGATTGACTTTTTGTGGTTTTTTCCACTGTGATTTGCAGTGACTACACAAAATATTTAAATTATATTACCCATTATATAGATATTTCCATGTTTTTGCACTGTGTAGGTCCCTCTCATCCCAGGCTAAATGTCATTGGTGGAAAGGTTGCAATAGTCATGCAGTGTCTTGGCCTAGCCATCGTTAAGAAAATTAATTTTTGTGTGCAGATAATTGTGTAAAATAAAAACATACCCATTATTTGTTGATTAACATGACCTCAGTATAGGATGCCCTCCTTGTGTCTCCTGTAGTTGTTATGTGGACTACATATGTATATACTTTCATTTTGTACTGCTTGTTCCCATCTTTGTATATGCATGCATGCATGATTAAGCCCAGAGTCAATTGGTTCATCAAATTTACCTTATTAAATCAAAAATAAATTTGGTAGCACCCCAAAAGCCCAAGTCATTTCTCTCTGCCGAAAAGAAAGGAAGAATGTAGGATATATCCACCTCCCTCAATGACCCGCCCTCCTACTATCGTCAACCCTGCCACTATCTAGGAATCCAACCTACTTGTGTATGGAAAAGACACGCAGGCTGTACGAATATACACTTTTTTCCTCAGTGACCAACTCTGGGATGTCTGGATAGCTATCTTCTAAACACAAGATTCCTCCTACTCTCCTCCCCTCATTCTAGTGTACGTTGGACTAGTCCTCAAAAGAGGACGTGTGATGAGTAGGTCAAGGTTCAGCCTCGCATGAAATCTTCCAGGTCCAATTAAGCCCCTTCCTTTTTCACCACTACTTTTCCATTTCTTTCTTTCTCTGGCTGTCCTGGGGCCTTGTCCTTGATCGAATAGTTGTAATTGGATCATACGAGAGTGACAGTTGACTGCTTGGATTTTTTAAGGGTTAGGTGACACTGGAGTCCTTCAAATATTTGCATGAATACTGATAATGCCACATCAGCTGCAGGTGGGAATATGATCTCTTCAGCTTGACCCTCAGTAGTGTCTACACCCACACAGACAGCAATAAGAAGTGTTCAACAAAATGGTGGCTCTGCCATCTCTACATCATGCACCTCTTGGTGAAGCTTTGGGCGGTGGTGGAACTTTCTGGGTTTAAACCCTATAACTTTGGATCAGACACAGCTCAGAGTTGCTGTGGTATCAGTTCTGGTGCTTCAGGGTTGGGTCTGAATCTCCCCCTACCCATACCATCTCAAGGTATTTCTACTTGTTTTCTTTCTTGTGGTTATTTTGATAGGGAGAGATCATTAACACAGTTATCTGCAACCATATCACACAATGTAGGAATCTGCCCTGAAAATTTCTCATCCTTAACCTTTGCCATTCTGTACTTGCATATGAGGATAACCTTATTGTTACAACACTTTGGGGCCGATTCCGATCTCGGCCGGTAGGGCTCCGAATCGGAGTCGGCATTACCGGATCCGATTCGGAGCCCTGTTTCCCGACCGAGTCGGACGTGCATCCGGGCGAGCGAGTACGATGCGAGCGTACGCGAAATCGCCGACCGACTCGTTCGCGGGACCCAACCGCTCCGACCGACTCGCACGGACACGACTCGCACCGCGCAATGGAGACGTTCCCCGGCCGGGTAAGTACGATGCGCGCCGCGAGCAGTCCGACCGACTCGCGCCGTCCGGCTCGAAAGAGCAGTCGGAGCCGCACTTTGGGGGTCCGTGTCGGACCCCCCTGTACGCCTAGCCGCGCGAGTCGCACACAGGGGGGACCCATGGGTCCCCCCTACCTGTGCATGTACGGCGCGACCCGCTTCGACGCGTACCCGCTGTAGGGGGCGCCCTTGTTCGCCTCGCACCCATTGAGTCAATGGGAGCCCGCGTACGCGTTGTACGAACGGCTCCCATTGACTTCAATGGGAGTCCGACTGAATCGAGTCCCGTAGCATGCGAACGCATCGTACTCGTTCGGTCGGACTGCTAGGGTCCGGTTCGGTCGGAAATCTCTCTGGGTCCGGCTCGGTCGGAGAGATTTCCGGCCTGAATCGGAATCGGCCCCTCTATGTATGCATCATAGGCAAATAATGCACCATTATCTCGTACTCATGTTGCATATGCAAATCAGAAGTCCTGCTTGCAAAACAAGAAGTCACTATTCAGAAAATATGCCAGTAACACACAACCCCGTATCAACGTATTGTTAGCTTCTCCTTAATTTAGATCTGAAGTGAGTCATATATTTTAAACTGAAATTCACTTCACTATAAATGAACTTCTACTCCCAAGTCGTGGTTTTCTAAAGTCCCAGGTCCAATTCTAGTTCTTAGCAAAAGCCTTGCTCCTACATTGATTGCAGCTCATGTTCTAATATCAAATGGCCTAATATCATCGTAGTCTTTCCTAGTCCAGAATATTAAACATTGCCTCCTGGCCCTAACTTCAAAGGAACTTTTTAGTCTCTTATCCCTCATGATGTTCGCAGTGGAGATGTACTTCTAACCAGATTGCGTGACACCAGCATAGCTACAATTACTCAGCCTTACGTGTGGGAGCCCACAAACGAAAACAAGTTGACCACAATATCTCTACTATTCAAGAACTACACTGACTCCATTTCCAAGCAATCATCAAATGCAAAGCCCACTGTCTAATCTACAAGGCAACCACTCGAAGGGATCCAAATTACCAGGCCAACAAACTGTCTTGTCTATCTTGGGCTGTGCCTACTTGTGTATTCAACCGTAATATTGACTCCAGAATATTGAGCTATTATAATATTGTGGATGAAATATCGAGGACCAAAATTTCCTCAATTAAAGTATATATAGGTGATGATTCCCTGTTTCATATAAAAATGAAAATACAATTAAAAAAAAATAAAAGAAAGTATATACAGGTAACCATAGGTTTGCTTTACTTTGCTCCACATCTAGGTACCTTGAAGATATATGTATCTTCAAGGTACCTAGATGTGATATTAATAATAGTAAATCTACCTCTATGCACTTACCTCCTCCATATTTTGGCCACCATATTTTGGCAGCATGATGTTTCTGTTGTCACTATTTCGACATACAACTGCCCACTTCACATAACGCTGCGGTTCCCTCACTCACTATATGCTCCGAAAGGAGATCAACCCCTTCTGGTTTTTTTTTATAGTTTCTTAGGGGCCCATTACGATGGCGGGCGGAAGCACTACCGCCGTGCTGGCGGATGCAAAAACCACCAGTTACCGCCAGCACGCAGCAGTCCACACGCCCGCCCAATTACGATGCGAAAAGCAGGCCAAACACCGCCGGCAAGCCAGCAACACCGTCCGCCATCAAAGTGCGCCCGCACACGTAGCGGCGCAGCACAACTGACACACACCGTCCGACGAAACACGTCCCGCCCGGCGCATAAATTACGATGCCGCAAACAAACGGCTCCTACGGCAAAGAGACACCGCACGTGAAAGAGAGGCGGAAACACGGACGCAGAGCACGGACAACGAAGAAGCGGCACCCCGGGCATGAATCCAGCACTGCAGGCCCTTCCCATGCTTCTGCTGATGCACCACCAAGGACGCAACGTACCGCGGAGACGCAGGTAGGCACACACACAACAAGTGCACGCAAACAGCGCACACAGTGCAAGGGCGGAAAAAGCGGACAACCCCCACCAGCGCGTGTACACTACACATCCACCATTGCATCCACATATGACACACAGGCCAAATCCTAACATCGCGGAACACATGTGTACACACCACCTGGGACTAGGAACCAACCACCCCGTCACGGCCCCAAAGCGCCGATGACGCCGCCACACATGCGCACAACGCAGAGGCCAACCGCAGCGCCATGCATGCGTCGCACACAGACACAGGGACACAACCAAGCAGCACACACATCAGCCCCACCCCGAACGCACATGACACGTGACAGGCCGGCCACAGACATGTCCCCAACGCCCAATTCACGGACAACACCCAACGCCACACAACCGACGCACACATGTCAGTGAAGACACGCAACAGCAGGACACACCCCAGTGTAACAAACATGGCGTAGCACACAGCGGCGGCAACACCAACTAGGAGAAGCAGGGCCCCTTCGGGAAGAGGAACGCCAGTACCACACTGAAAAACCCATACCACCCTGCACATATGAACAAGACACATGAAACGGAACACCAAAGAACTCGGGGACCGACAACAGGTGGCCCAAGAATTACATCCACACACAAGGCCCAACGCAGAGCGGAAAGGCAGCCTGCCGCCCACACAAGGGAGAGCAGACAGCACTGAATGACCTTCCATTCCAACACCGAAACCACAGCCCTACGACAGAAGCCGGTGAATACAGCCATTGTCCAAGAATAGACCAACACAGGCATGCCGAGGAGACCGACCACACGGCAGATAGCGCATATCACAGAAGCACACAACGGACGGGGAAGAAAGAAGAAAACACTCCCCCATGTCGGCCACATGCAAGTTAATTGGAAGGAGTCACACAGCACTGACCTTGAACTGTCTGAGAAGCATGTGGGAAGAGGGCCCGTGTCCTCCAAACAAGCCAACAGAACACAAGTCCTGTCTCCCCACGACTACACAGAGCTCACAGCAACCCCGGAGCGTGCACATTGCAGACTGCACACACAGCCGGAGCACGCCACCTCTACGAACCGCTGCGAAATGGCAACCGCAACACACCTACCCAACTACGCCGAAGAGCTCAAGCTGTACCAAACCAGCACGATACATACATTGGGATGCGATCTCCTGTCCCTGCTGAACGTAAGTTACCGACTGACTTACCGCATCACATTGTTCAGCTGCGTCATGCCCGTCTTCTACTGTCGGAGGTGTCCCTACCAGCATCCCGTCGAGATATGCCTCTCCAACCCGGCATGTCTGAAGGCGGACCTGCTACCACTACTCCTCCCTCTGGACGCACACGACAGGGCCTGCTCTGCCTATGGGGGCATGGCGTATGTGGCCAACATCGCACGCGCACTGAAATGGAACCACTGTGCCTCCACACGACGGATCATCGAGAACAGCTACATCGAATGTCACCCAGCATGCCCCATCATGGTCCTCCAAGGGACAACCTACGAACAACACCTTGACAGCCACCATCCGCTTCATTGGCTGGCAAACATGTACACCACCAATGACATGGAAGCCCTGCTGGACGGCATCGCATACCTGACAACCTGTAAATACGTCGGACCACAACGCAGGTTCCCCGAGTGACCTATGATGTCCAACCCCGCACCCATGCTTAGCTTCCGCACGGACTGGCCAGTCACCACCACAACAGCCATACCAAACGACCGGCAACTGTAACCACACCATCAACGACATCGCCATGACATCGGATATGACCGGGACATGCACACTGTTCCCCATCACATCCAGGAACACCGCATGCATCGTGGGAGGCAGTGGCATGGGCTCTGTGTATCGCACCCACATGGACGGAACTGCACGAACAACCAGGACACAACATGGATCCAGCGCACATGGACACACACACCGCTCAGTGGACATGAATAGGTCGCCTGGAGTCTGTGGGTGCTGCACCCCTCCCACCCCCGCCCCGGGAATCCCATACCAGGACCTTTGCATGGACGACAAGTGCATACAACAACAACACGACCCCAGTGACTGTGACATGTCCAGTAACCACCACAGTGCAACAACAAGTGGCACGCCGCTGCATGCACGCAAGCACATGCCCTGATGTCATCTCACATGCACGCGTGCATGAGGAACAACCGCAGCAAACCTGTCACATGGAACTGAGATGGACTGTGCCCATGATGCCGAGCGGTCTGGTAGGCTACATGTATACCGTCTGTGTCAAAGTCCGCAGCTCCGCAGCTATACGTAAATGTACATTAGCACAGCCTTGGCCAAGCAGATGTAACCCCACACCCTATCCCATTTGTAATCATGCACAGTATATCCTCAACATGTATTCCGCTGCCAGTAGTGTCCACTATACTGCATCACAGAGGACAGAAGACTCAATATAATGTTTGAAACCAAAACTGCCTCCGCTGACTCATTTCACAAGTACGAATGAGAGAGGATGAGAGTATGTGAAGTACACGGCAGTCGTGACATGACCATGTAGTCCACTGGCATTGGATGTCAACGCAAATGAGTAGCACTACTGTGGAAGACACACATGTGTCGTGTGAAGTCGTATGGACGCAGTGCTCAGGTGGGTGGGTGCGACGGGTAGATGCGCACATGCCAAGTTGGAGCACGCCGTGTTGGGAGGGCTCATGAACAGTACACCACCGCTTCCCTGGGCATTGTGAGAGGACACCTGTCGGGGGGAGTGAACACGTGTGTGCACAGCAGCCGGGCACACGTACAAAGCGGTACCAGGCGCACCTCAGCCCACCCTCTGTGGACAAGCTGGATCCTGTTGTGCGCCCGCCATGCCCCTTGACAAGGCACACACAGCCCCAGTCGACCAGGTGTAACCCCAACATAGTCAATCCGCACAGGCGATACAGGGCACGGGATGGCAGTGGAGCATGGTGTGTGAGAGGTCTCCTCGCGCTCCTCCTGGTCATATCACGCAGGCAATAGAACCTCAACGTCTAGCATGGCACAAGTCAGATGGAAGTGTAGGGGGACGCACCACAGCACGAGCAGCACTGACGTCACGGGAGGTGGCTCGCACCATCCCATCCATTGCCCATCATACCAACCACGCCACATGCCATTGCGACTAAGTGCAAGCGTGTGCGCCACCACCCCTGAGCCCTCCCCAGAGAGGCCAAAGAGTGAATGTGTGGGCCATCAGCCACAGACGGACGCGGCATGGCCGCAAGGGCAGCCACAGCCACTGGGTGTCGCAGGTGGCGGATCCGGAAGGCGAAGACTGTGATGCATAGTCCATGCAGGCCGGGTCTCCATTTGGGGCACCACGCAGGTGGACGGCGTCCCGCCACACATCATACCCTGAGACAGCCCACTCGTGCAACTGGACCCACACATACACTCCTTGCCCTCTCTGGTGCGAGCTTGGGGCTGCCTGTGCAAGCGCTAGCCTCGCAGGTGAGCATGCATATTGGGGGGCGAGGGGAGGACATGAGGGCTGGGGCGAAGATGACTGTATCACTGTCAGTTAGTACAAGGGATGACCCAGATGTGGAAAGGAAGAGACGTGTCCCGTGTGTACTGCAACTAGTCGCCAATCCAACTACCCCCCATGTCCGGAATGTAAGCCCGCACCTAGGCCCGCCCATCCGCCACATCGAACATACCACCAGCACGACTACCTTCCCATTCGAAACACTGACTGGGGGTGGCGACCAGTGAACAATCATGTGTAGCCTACCCACGCGTACATGTGGGCCCTCCATGATCCATGTCACCTGCGGCAAAGACATGGCATGCGCAATGAGGGAAGTGAGGAGAGCTGTCCGCCCCACGCGCAGAAGGTGCATCAGCTCCACAGACCCAGCAGCGAGTCCAGCAGGGGTCACATGTGCAGGGGCAGCTGTGCCTGGTGTGAAGGCACATGCATATAGACAGCACATCGACCAATGTGTAGTCTGCCCACATCCACAGTCCATCATCATGCGGACATAGGAATTGAACACAGGGCAACACATCTTAGCTGGTGCACCCACCGTGACCAACAATGCGCAATCATCGACGTACCCGCCCTGTGCATGGCCCCCCACCCAACGGAGGCACATCCAGTGCCACCATCCCACACACACAAGCCTTCCACGGAACATGCTGTGTCCAATGGTCAGTACAGAGTCAGCGCCCATCTGGTGGATCCTGAACAGGAGACACATGCACACACATGCCAGCTCCCACTATGTACGACTGCCACCTGGCACGTGCAATGTAACCTCTCACCTGTGACGTGTGACTGCAAGCACACAGCCGTCTTGGCATGGGGCTGTCAATGTGGACACCAGTCAATGTTTCGGGAGCTGTGATCCGTACAGTGCTGTACATAGGGTGCAGTGCTGACACCTACTACTGTCTCATATCCCCTCGTGCCACAGGTCCCACTTGTATTGGCCGCTCAGCCCGTGCCCACATCGTCGTCGTCGTGTGCCATACTCATCCAGCCTCGGAAGCAGTACCATGCTCAGCAGACACTCATGTTGCCGTGGCGTTGCCGCTTGACGAATATGCAGTCAGTCCCCATCAGCACGCCCGCAAGTCATTGGGGCCTAGATCCCCATGTGCATGCACATGGCAGTGGTATGTCTCACTTGCCATTGCCATTGTTGGGAGACCTGTGTAAGTGTATTGTGGCCGTGCCGTCCCAGCTTGACAGCTGGGCTGTGGCTCATGTGCTTGCTCAGTCATGTCAGTGATGTGTATGCGAAATTGCTATGTGCCGTGTTGCTTTGACATGTGTCCTCTGCCATTTAACCCAGGCGGAGACCGAACATTGACCGCCCATACCAATTGCTGGCGGACATGGACGATACAGAGGTAATCAGGAAGTTTCGGCTGGACAGGCCAACTCTGCATCGACTGTGTGCCATGTTAGAGCCCCATCTCCGTCCCCGCAGGGTGTATCCGACTGCTGTCACCCCCACGGCTAAGGTGATGGCCGCCATGCATTTCTTCGCCACTGGGTCATTCCAGCACACAGTGGGCAGTGGAGGAGGGATGTCCCAGCCCATGTTCAGCAAGGTGCTGAGGGATGTACTGGCAGCCATGATGCTGTACCGGAACAGGTACATCCGCTTCCCCAGGGCTCGTGAATTGGCGGCAGTGAAGGGTGCATTCTATGCCCTTGGCAGAATCCCACACGTCGTGGGAGCCATTGACTGCACACATGTTGGCCTTGTTCCACCACAGGCCACTGAGCACCTGTACCGCAACAGGAAGCACACGCACTCCCTGAATGTGCAAGTGGTGTGCCTTGCGGACATGGTGATCACCCACGTGTGTGCCAAGTTTCCAGGCTCGGCCCATGACGCACACATAATGCGCAACAGCATCTTGCCACGACTGATGGCCAATCTGCAACAGGATCGTGGCTGTATTGTCGGTGAGTATGTGGAGTGGTGTAGCGTGCTGGTTGTGCGATGCTGTCCCCTGTCCAGTTGGAATAGCAACGGTTCTCTGTGTCCCTCACACCCAGGTGACTCTGCATATCCGAATGGGGCATGGCTGCTCAGTCCATTGAGGAATCCTCGCACCCCAGCAGACGATCGCTACAATGAGGCACATGGGAGGACCAGACGTGTGGTCGAGCGTACCTTTGGCCTCCTCAAGTCCAGGTTCAGGTGCCTGGACCGCACCGGGGGTGCACTGGCGTACTCCCCACAGAAGGTGTGCCAGATAGTGGTGGCGTGCTGCATGCTGCACAATCTGGCCATTCGGAAGCAGATCCCCCTCATTGTGGATGACGGAGATCAACCAGGGCCCCAGCCCGCAGACCAGGACAGCTCGAGTGAGGTGGACAGCGGAGAGGAGGAAGCTGGGAATGTGCGCCAGCAGCTCATCGCCCGCTACTTCACTTGACGGTGAGTGTCCATGTACGACGGATGATGTGTCTGTATCTATGCAGGTGTGTGTGTGCTGTGTCAGGGTGGCCGTATGTTCACTGCGTGCAGTGTGTCAACGCTCCATGGCCAGGGTAGTATGCCACTGTTGGTGACTGTGGCATTGTGCCCTATTGCTCTGTGCGATGTGTGTACATTGCTTGTAGTTGTTGACATGTACTGTGTGATGGGTGTGTGACACACTCATTGAATGTGCTCCTGTTCTGTCTCCCACCCCTAGGTCCCTACAGGCCCTCCGGATTCCATTTCCATGCCACGCATCAGGTGCCTTTCCGCCCAAGGTGGCCGTTGTATTCCGTACAATAAAGACACAGGGCACAAACAGCAGTTAGTGAAAAAGGTGCATTTATTCCAAACTGTGACATGTGATTGTGTGTAAGGTGATGACAAAAGTGGTGCGTGCAGTGACAATGAGCTGTCGGTCATGGCTGCGTGATGATCAGGGTGTACCCACTGGTTCTATGTCCATAGTCCAACACACACATGCCATCCAGCTGGCTGTGTGGAGTGGGATCGTAGAGCAAGTCAATGCAGTGGCTGGTCAAGGAAGGCTGGCGGAAGGCTGGCTGGCTGCCTCACTTGCGACTGGAGCGTGCGAAGTCCTCCCGGGAGATCTGTTTCCTCTTCGGACGGCCCCTTCCACGTTTGGGAGGGGGGTGTGTGGTGGCGACCTGCTGGTGGTGGGTGAGGTGTGCTCACTGGCTGTGGACGCAGGGGAAGTGGACACTGCTGGCCGACCCTGCGCCCTAGCAGGTGGTGGCGGAGGTGGTGTTGCTGGCCTTGCCTGTGACCCCACCGCCACCACCAGCTGGCCCATGAGGTCCACGAGTTGGTCCATACGGGACACGAATTGGCCCATATGGGCGTCCATGGACCTCAGCACCCCCAGCACCTCCCGCGTGTCAGTAGCAGACCTGGCCCATTGTCCTTGGGCCTCTTCATAGGCCCCAAGGACTCTGTCCATTTGAGGCAGGGCATGGCTCCCAGGGGAGACTGGCGTTTCCCTGACCCTGCTCCTCCTACCAGTCCTGCTGCCACCGGCCTGCCCACTAGCCACATTGCTCACCACGGTCCTCGCTGTGGCTCCCAGGGTGGATCCAGTCGGCCGGGCCACCACCTGCGCTGGGGCTGGTGCCAGCGAAGACGTGGTGGTGGTGGAGGCGGTGGTGGTCGGTGCGGCGATGGTGGCGGTTGCGGCAGTGGTAGTGGCCGCAATGACCGTGGGTGTGGCCGCAACGACAGTGGCAGCAGGGGACTGGGACTGTTCAGCATCCCTGGATGATGGGTTGGTGGGTAGGAGGGGTCCTGGGGAGCGGCTGGGCCCTGCCACGCCAGATGGGCCAGCTTGGTAGTCCGTGTCCGAAGAGGTGGACAGATCCTCCAGATCCGTGTGTCCTCGTTGGGGGCTTGTAGGCTGGCTGTGCTGGCTGCTGTCTCCATCCCCAGCGTCCAGCAGTTCGTCACCTGTGGAGAGAATGAGATTTGTTATTGTGTTGCACCTGGCGAAGTATGTATTAGTCGTCTGACATTGGCAGTTCGTGCAATCTCGTACATGGGTTTCCCGGAGGCGAGTGTGTGGCTGTGGCATCTGTAGGTGTGTGTGCTAGGCAATGGGACTGTGTGCTGTGCACATGTGGCATGGGACGGATTGGCTATGCCGATGGGAGTGTTGCTGTGCTCCTACTTATTGTGACTCTGGTGTATGCGGGCTCCAGGCCCATCCTGGGTCTGGTTTGTACTTTGCTTTTGGAGTTCATATGGAACGCTTAGGAACGCATATGGCAACATGGGGGCCATGCCCCAGATTCGCATTTGGGAGGGGATATGCTTTTGGGGTACATGCTGTGAGCCATGGGTGCCGAACGTGACATGTGTTGTGGCAGCATGACAGTGCATGGTCTGAGGTGTGTGCATGCCTGACATGCCCTGCATATTTGCTGTCTGTTGTGGTTACTGGACATGGCATTGGACGCATCGTTATGAGTGAGTGATAGTTGTGTGCCAGCCAACGTATTGCAGTTGTCCCATCTCCTTGGTGTGCGTGCTGCCCTGTGCCATGTGCATCACTGCAGTGCTCGGGGGGTGTGGCCCATGTTGTGTGTTGTTGCTCACAGTGTGTCGTGCGCTTAATTGACTTCTGGCACATGGTTGGTCATGGGCATGTGTCTTAGCGTGACTGCTGTATGTGTGGCAGCTGTGCGGATGACATGCCTTTCATGAGACTGGGGCTGACGGATGGGATGGATGGTATGTTGTATGTGCATGGTGTGTCTGTGTGTTTGATGGGTTCAGTGGTGTTCGTGTGCATTTCTGTTGTTCCGCTCTGTTGCGTCTAGTGTTGTTTGTCTTACATAGGCGTAGTTGTGGGGTGTGTGGTTGACAGGCAGTAGGGGCTACATGGACAGGACTTCAATGGTGTTTCGGTTGTGTGTGATGAGTTGCACAGTGGCTGCCGTGTGGGACTATGTTCAGTGTGGCTTGTGCATGCAGACGTGGCTCCTTGGGTGTTGCTATGTCTGTGATGGGTCATGTGGGGTGTGAGTCTGCTGTTCATGTCCGTGTGCACATTGTTCACTTGTTCGTGACGGTGGGCGGTGCTGCGTGTTCGTGTGCTACGTGACATGTCCCATGTGTTGGTGGTGTTATGGTCCTCATGCCTCCAGTAATCCAGCCCTGTCCAGTTTCCCACCTGCAAGTTGTTCGTGCGTGCACTGTACTGGATGCCACATGGCTCTAAGCGGGGGGTGCTCCATGTTGCAGGTCTGTGGGGGTGGGGGATGTAGTGGGTCGTGGGGGTGGCTGTACACCCACTGACACCGATTGCTGTGGACCGTGATGTCTGCCTTTCGGCTGTCGTTGTGCACTGCGGTGGCTGACACGTGGGTGTGGGGTGTGGGGGATGCTCCTCCTTGCTGTGCTGTGGGACTGGGGGCCTGGTGGGTGTTGTACTTCAGCTGTCCCCCTCCGACCCACTGCACTTTGTGTTCCTGCCACTTACCTGTTACTTGTCGGTTGGTGCAGCTGTGCCTGACACATGGGTGTGGGGAGTGCTCCACCTTGCTGGTCTGTGGGAGTGGGGGCCTGGTGGGTGTTGTACTTCAGCTGTCACCCCTCCGACCCACTGCACTTTGTGTTCCTGCCACTTACCTGTTACTTGTCAGTTGGTGCAGCTGTGGCGGACACATGGGTGTGGTGGGTGCTCGTTGTGGCGCTTCTGGCATATTTGGGGACCTGTTGGTGGTTACGTGGCTGGCTTAGTGTACACATGTCCCCACGCATCTTACAGTTGTTCGGTTTGGCCTGTGTGTGGTAGTGTCTGTTGCATGTGCGTGTGATGTGTTGTGTATTGTGTGCTGGACATGGGGGTGTTTGTCCCTGGGAGCTGTGGCATGGTGGTTGCGCATGTGTGTACATAGCGGTGTGCTGGTATACATTAGTTTGTACTTACCAGCCTCCACTCCCCCTGCTAATCCGGCGAGGATCTCCGGATGGATTACGACTCGCACCTTCTCCTCCCACGCTTTGAAGGTCTTAAAGAGCGCGGGATTCCCTCCGCCAGTGACGGCAGCCAGCTCTCTGTTTTTGCCCTCCTTCTTCTTGACCAGGCTCTTTACGTCATTCCAACGTTTGTTTATCTCGGTTCTGTTCCTGGGCAGGGTCCCGACTGCATTGACCTGGTCTACGATCCGGGTCCACATTCTGTTTCTGGTGGCTAGTGGTGTGTGCTGGACCATGTTCCCATAGATTTGTGGGTACACCTTGATGATCTCGTCGACCATGACCGTCAGCTCCATGGGCGTGAACTTGGGCATCCTTTGTGGTGCCATGGTGTTTGTGGTGCTGGTGCGGTGTGTGTTGTGTAATGTGCAGGGGGTTTGTGGTGCCGGTGTTTGGTGGTGGTGGTGGTTGTGATGTGTGCGTTTCTGTGGTGTGCTGCTGTCCTTGCTGTGTCACTGTGTCCTCTCCTCTCCTCTCTGGTTTGCAATGTAGCAAGGGGTTGTGGTCTGTGGGAGTGCTGCTTTTGTACTCACCTATGTGGGTGTGTCCTCATGGTCTGTTGTTTTCAGGTGTGTTGTGTCTGGGGTTCTGGCCTTTGTATTTTTTGTTTGTCCGGGGGGTGTTTTCGGGATGTGTACTGTGCTTGTGTATTTGTGCGTGCCTTGCTGTGTGGACTTGTTGGCCATGTTGTGTGCGGATGGTTTCTGTGCAGGTACGTGGGCGCCATGGCTTCTGCCGTGTCGATTCTCATCGGCGTTGTTTGCGCTAGCGGGCGGTATATTTGTTGTTTTTCCGCGCTCATGGCGGTGCGATCGAAATTTCACGTGCGGTGTGTCGGCCGTGTGGGCGGGCGGTTTTGTGTTGTCGTGCGTGTTTCCGTCCGTGGCGGGCGGTTTGACTCCGACTCGGACGATGGCGGGCGGTATTTTGTATGATTTTTCCGCCGATGGCGGTTTTCAGTTTGTGTACTCATAATGGCGTGGTCGGTGTTCAGGCGGTGTGTGCGGGCGGATTTTTGCCGCTTCCATGCCTGGCGGATTTTTTTACGCCGGGTATCGTAATGTGCCCCTTAGCTACACCACCTACAATACTTTGACCACTCTCAACTTATCACTAAAACCTCTATTTTCTTTCTCTTGCGCCACTATTTCGAGCTACACCATCGTCCTCATGCCTATGAAATGGCTGTCTGCCAATATAACGTCTGTCAGATGAAATATTGCCAGCAAAAATATAAGCGACTTTGTATGTAAAGTCAAAATATCAACAACAAAATACAGAACACCACAATATTGTCAAAAATGGGCATGTATGTTTAATTATAAATAATATACACTATATTAACTTTAAAATGTATATTAACTTTAAAAATAATATATATTTTTAAAATATACTTTTAAAAGTATATAGAACTATAACTTACAAACATAAAATAAAAATATATACTTTAATATAATTGCAAACCATAATAAACATAATATTTTAAAAGTATTCTTGAAACAAAAATAATAAAAATCTAATACAAATGAATTATTACATCAAACACTAGACACTAAAAATGTAAACAATAGCAACATAGAAAATTGATATTAATAAAAAATAATCTTTAAAAATAATAAGACCATTACATTACATTACTCTAACTTTTAAAATAAAATTATATATTAAAACAACTTTTAAAAATCAAATAAAACCAAATTTGACTTGGAGAGCTAAAAATCACTACTCCCTTTCCAATGTAAGTAAAAGTAGGGAAAGTGTTGGACTTCAGTGGGGTCAGATTTACTACTCTCACTCCAAAATAAGCAACAGTAGGGAAAGTGTTGGACTTTGGAGGGGTTAGATTTACTAATACTTCACCAACTTCAGCAAAAGTAGGGAAAGTGTTGGTCCTTGAAGTGGTCAGATTCATTATTCCCACTTTAGCATAAGGAAAATGTTCAACTTTGGAGGGGCCAGATTTACTATTGCCTCTCCAACATAAGCAAAAGTACTGAAAATGTTGGACCTTGGAAGGGTCAGATTCACTAGTCACACTGCAGCCCAAGCTAGAGTAGGGAAGTATTGGACTTTGGAGGGGTCAGATTTACTCTTCCCCCTCCATCATAAGCAATTGTAGGCGAAGTGTTGAACTTTTGAGGTGTTAGATTTACTATTTCCTCTCCAACATAAGTAAAATCAGGGAAAATATTGGACTTTGAAGGTTTTAGATTTACTATTCCTACTCCAACTTAAGCAAAAGTAGGGAAAGTGGTGGTCTTTGGAGGAGTCAGATTTACTAGTCTCACTACAATTTAAGCATCAGGAGGTAAAGTATTGGACTTTGAGAGTTACATTTACTAATCCCACTCCTACATTTTTTAAATAAAACTTTTGAATATAGACCAAATAAAAAATGAAAACATATTTAAAAGAATACATTTATTAATTAAATATAAAACAACTAAAATGACATTTAAAAAATACGGATGCTACACTACAAATAAAAAAGTAATATTTAACAGAAATATTAAACATATTTTAAATGAAAGCACTTCCCTTCGTCCTACCTAAAACAAAACACAATTAGAATTAATAAAAATAAATGAAAAATATTAATATTACATTAACTAATAAATAAAATATTCAAAAATAAAACAATGACTAAATATAAAACGAATCAACACAAAATATTAAATAATAAACTGATCAATAATTAACAATTAAATATCAACAAAGAATTAATTCAACAATTAATCAATTAATTATTTACAAAATGAATTAGCAATTAAAACTTACAAAAATAAATAATTAAAAATTATAAACAATAATTTACATTTTGAAAAACTTCCCACCCCAATACCCAAAAACCCAACACCTTACTACTAAATTAACAATTTCAAATTACATTTTAAAACCTCGTATAAAAACTTAAAACCTATACTAAAACAAATTAAACTCAAATATCATTGTAATAATAATAACATAATACAAAATAACTAATATTTATCAAACTAAATAAAAAAGATAATTTATACAACTATATTAATATAAAACGATATTATATACAACTGTAATTAAATAAAATAGTATTAAATAACTAAAAAGACAATATTTTTGCTGTATATCCCATGATATTTTTGACATCACAATATTTTCATCATGATATTTGTGACCCACATTATTTTTTATAGGATATTTTGTTAGAATTCCAATGAACTACATTATGATCCTACATAATCTGCACAATTCACTCCTCTACTATGTGTATTGCTATGTATCTAGTACATTGCTGTATATATTCTATAATGATGTGTGTCATTAATCGCCTTTCTATACATGGAGTCCCAAAGTGTGTAGCAAGGGTGTTATGGGCTCTTGTGTCCTTGAAGGAAATTGGTCCTTCCAAATGGTTGTTGGGTAGTAAAATAGAGATCAGTGTTCGGAGAACTTCACATGACTCTGGGCCCTATTGCCACTGCACCTGCTGTACCATTGATAGCTACACCTCTGGCCACTATCTCCTATAGCTTGGTCCATGTACTAAAAATACACTTAAAAAATAAATTAAATACAATCATGTTCGTGTGAGAGTAGGACGCTTGTTGTAAATGCACATATTATGGACTTTTGCTGGTGCAAACTCATTAGGGAACAAAAATATCCTTTGCAAAATGATACCTTGTTGTTTTATACTGTGACTCAAACTAGATTAGATTAAATTAGTCTGGGTGAAACCTAGTGAAGTATTAGCAATGCTACTGGAAGCAAATGTAAATGTATAATTTACATTTATGAAAAACAATGTGTTGTTTAAGTAGGCAGTCATGGTATTTAGCTGCGTGTAACCTTGTTGGATCACGCCCTGTCCATTCCCTTTCTACTTCGAGAAACATATACTCTTATTTGAGTTCTTGTTAGAGGCAGCAGCAATAATCTGAAAAAGTAGCAATCATGGATTTAACTTGATAAAAAACACTGATGAGAAACATGTGGCCTGAATTGCAATGCGATATAATAAGCACAATGTGGTCCTGCCCTGAATGACTAAGCCGTCAGAGACCGAAAGGCATGCATGAAAATATGTATAAATTTCAATGGCTTGCAGACTTTTGTGCTGATAATCATGAGGATTTTCTACATAAGGGCCTTGTTCCTCTGTGAGTAGCATTAGGAGTCATAGTTTTATGATTTGTATTTTGTTGACTATTTTATCTTTGTTTATTGATATATATATATATATATATACACACACACAAATATGTTACCTATGTAACTACCCCCACCCCAAAAAGTCCCCCCCTCCCAAAAAAAAAACGTAACTTGGCATGAGTTAGCCAAGCTTATTGTTGTGGATAGCGGCAATCCAGACTGAAACTGGACAGGTAGACAAGGTCACGACTGGATGAGGCAGGAAGTTTAAGGTTCATTAGGAAGTTGACTTAGTTAGAGGTTAATAGTTGCAGGAAAAATGTATTGGGCGTGTAAGGTCTCAATTGCTGAAGATCAGCACAGGAGGAGTCAGAGACTTGCAGGTTAAGTTTTGTGGGGGGAGGGACCTTTAGGGGTTTGGGTAGTTTAACATAGGTAACATATTTGTATAGTGAGGTTATAGTTTTGTAAGACGAAAGGCCCAGGGTTTATATTTGTATTGTGCAACTGTTTTAATAAAAGTGGCCTTTTTCCACACAAATCCGGTGTCAGTCTTTCTTCCCTTTCCATGCCCTCTGTATGTAATTCCTGTGTTATGTGGCAAATCTGAATAATGAGAGCGCTGCTTTCATAAGGCATGTTTACAGGGAGGTATCCTTCCCAGCCAGCCTTTCCTGAGAAATACCACAGCCTGGAGCGCTGAAAAGGTCAAACTCATTTTTTCAATCGAGAGTTTGGCCTAACTGCATAGAGTAGAAGCGAGTTTCACCACGCGTAATTAATTCTCAAGGTTCCTGAATGACAGGTCGCAGAGGCAGCAGGTGCTGCAGTTGGTTCACGGGAGGTAATTAATACCGTTCACCGCGGTGCCTTGAGAAAGCGCTGGGCAGACTGCGTGACTTAAGTGTCTATGGCCCAAGAAGTTAAGAACCCGGCGCAGGATTTCTTTTTTTAAGGAAATGTATGTGTTAGGCCTTTTTTTCTTTCTTTTTACAGACGTGCTTGCAGACTCTTACTCTAAACACAATCTGTATTTCTTGGACTGCTCTTTTACAGTCAAGAACTTCTGAGATGTGAGAGCCTGTTAAAAAGTGACATTATGACTTGTTTTTACAATAATAAAATCATATGGGAAGTAAAGAAAACATTTATCAAGTTCCTTATGTTGGTTGGTCCTGTTGTGCTAGGGTTTTTCCATTGAATGTGTCGACACTGCAAAATCATTTTATACATGCTGAAATGTGATGTAACATGGCGGTTTAAGCACGATCTCTGGAGCCTGTAGATATGGAGTCTAATAATCCTAGCCCCCTCTCCATGGAATATAGTCTGAGTCTCCGCTAATTTATTTATTTTGAAGTTTATAGGGCACTGCCCTTCGCCTTTTGGTCACTTATTGCCACGTTCATGAAAGTGTGTATACGACTGGAGGGGGATGTTGGGGTCCACTTGCGGTTTCCCTTCGGGTGCATAGCGGGGGATAACTTCTGCAGCTATTCCATTCGAACTGGAGCCTTTACATCTGCCAGGAGCCAGTTCAGTGCTTTCACAGCTGATTTTATGTGATCACATTTGCTCAAGTTCGATGGATGGATGGATAACAAGGATACAATTTAGTCCCACATGCTCTAGCAGGTGTCTCCTAACTTCTCTTTTCTTGATCTTACTCACATAGGGAAGCTTGGAAGTCTGTTGGTAGTTGGGCAGAACCTCTGGGATTGCCCTCAGTTTCTTCAGAAGAGGCAAAATATTGACTTCCTCTATGGGGCCAGTGGTTACACTTTTGAGGAGGTAGGTATTCCTCATGAATATGAGGTCACCTTCAAGTGAGAGAGTGAGAGTAGAAAGTAGCCCCGAAAGAAGGAAGTACTTCAAGAATATTGCTTGACCGGGCTCAACAGAGAGGATGGACACTTAGGGGCATATTTACAAGCCCATATCGCCACAGGGACGTCACTTTTTATGACGTTCCTGTGGCGATAAACCCTTCGCCTAATTTTCAAGGCGGTGTAAATAAGGCCCCCTTTCACGCTACACTTAGCGTGAAAGAGGTGTGCAGTCGGTGTTGTGGTGGGCATTCTGCCGCAACACCCATTGATTTTGATGCTGCCCACTATTTACAAGGGTGGCGTAAATAGGAGGCAGCGCCAAAATTAAGACCATGGAAAACCTGGTCTTCACATGGCGCAAAGAGGAGATAGCAGTCTTTCTAGTTTTCTTAGGAGAATTAAACTTCTTGAAAGTTCATGAAACAGGGATCTGGCTGCTTTTTTTATGGATTTGCAAAAGACAGCGGTCTAGGGTGAGGCCAATTGGGTCCTCGGGTAGCCAGAGCTACTATTATTTCAAGTGTTGTCTTAGTCTAGGTTTTAGTAGTGAACAGAGAGTCCCAACAGGACTGGGAAAATAAAATGTGCGGGGACGCAAGGTTGTACGAATGATATCACATTTATTAACATCATAAATGGAGTATCATTCACATTATAGGAGCTAGTCCTGGTGCTCACAGAGGAGGTGAAAGGTGCGTGAAGTGATAAGTGCTAGTGACTTAAAATTTACATCGCATTGACAACACTGTACAAAACTCCGTAGTTAATAAGATATGTTTGAAGGAGTTTCGGTTGTGGAAGTCGACGGCGTTTCGATCTCTTTAGTTAGAGATCATCATCAGGACGAGAAAGCGTGTGAGCAGGTAGGATCTAGATAACAAGAAAAACCATTGGTCCCGGGGACGTGGACAAATAATTAAATAAACAAATTCTGAGAGGGCGATTGACTACACTAATAAATAAAGAGCATAGATAGCGGAATGCAGTTACAGAAAATTTACTTAGCTGGTAGTTAGTCAGTTACAAGAGGGAAAGGGTAACAGAAAAGGGAGAAGGAGCAGCTAATAATGAAAGGAGCTATAACAGCAGGGTGCAGGCACCCTCCTGAGGTAATAACCTTTGAAAATCTAGTCCTCAAAGATCTTGACAAATTGAGAAATCAACATGACTTCATCCCCTACAACATCAGTCTTGATGAAAGGAAAAGTCTCCTTAACCTTAAAAAGATGGACGACATTATCATCAAGCCCTGTGATAAAGGTGGCGGCATTGTCATTCAGGATAAAATCAACTATGACAACGAGATCATGCGCCAACTTAACAATGCCAACCACTATGAGCTACTCAATCAAAGCCCTTTATCCGAAATCCAAAATCTTATTCAGACCATCACCAAAGAGGCTGAGGAAATAGGCTACATCATCCACAATGAGTTTCTTTTTCTCAATAACAAAAATCCCAGAACACCAGTGATCTACACACTACCAAAGGTTCACAAGAACCAAACTAACCCTCCGGGTAGACCTATCCTGTCAGGCTGCGGCTCCATCCTCGAGCCTCTAGGCAGGTACATCGATTTTTTCATTCATGATATGGTACAAGACACCGTAGCCTATGTCAAGGACACAACGCACTTCATCAGACAAATTGAGCAAGAACATTTTGATCCCATATCTGAGCTTCTTGTCACATTAGATATAGAATCCCTTTACACTAACATCCCGCAGGATAAAGGCACCTTGGTTATCAAAGGACATCTGGATAACAGACCAAGACCTCACAAGGTTCCCAGTGAATTCATTATCTCACTCCTGGAGATAGCCCTGACAAAAAACTATTTCATGTTCCATGACAAATACTACAGGCAATGCAAGGGCACGTCTATGGGGGCAGTTTTTGCCCCAAATTTTGCCATACTCTTTGTTGACGATATGGAGAAAACATATGTCCTTAACCAAGTTAACCCCTATCGCGATAAAATCAGGAGCTGGCGTCGTTACATCGATGACGTGTTTATGATTTGGCAGGGTTCCACAACGGAACTTGACTCCTTTTGTACATGGCTTAACAACTGCCAACCTGACCTTAAGTTCACATATGGCTCTAGTACCACACGGATTAGCTACCTAGACGTTAACGTCACACCAGCAGAGGGTGGTCTGTACACCACCTTATATCGCAAACCCACAGAACATAACACCCTACTCCACTACAAAAGTAACCATCCCAGAGCACTACGTGATGGTCTTCCATTCGGACAATTCTTAAGGATACGCAGGAATTGCAAATTTAAAGAGGATTATTTTAGGGAAGCGGATACCCTAAGTGAGAAACTCATAAGTAGAGGTTACCCTCGGCGCCTGGTTAGGAGATCTATGAAAAGGGCCTGGTACACACATAGGGAGACCCTACTGGAACCAAACCCAAAAAAACATGACACGCATTCCCTGCGTCACCACATTTGGGCCCGCCAGTAACAAAATAACTAAACTGATCAAAAAACACTGGCACCTCCTTATCTCCATCGATATCACAAATGAGGCCCCCTTGTTCTCCTTCAAGAGGGGACGCAACATTAAAGACCATTTGGTTAGGGCACATAAACCCTCACTGAAGGCCAACACTGTGCGCTCATTTTTTGGTCTCCCCCAGTGACAGGGCACTTTAAATGTGGAAATTGTGTTGCATGCCCACTCACAAAAAACACTAAAGAATTTGTTTTCGGCACTACTATTCACAAACTGGATTTCTTTTCAAACTGCAATTCAGTCAACGTAATCTATTGTATTCTATGTCCGTGTAACCTCCTTTATATTGGGCAAACCACGCAGAAAATAAAAGCACGCATAGGACCGCACAGAAGCAGAATTCGCTGCCAGAATATCAATGCGCCTCTGGTAGAACATTTTATTGAAAAAGGACACTCTGAACAAGATCTGCGTTGGCAAGTCATTGACATGATACACCCAACCCCAAGAGGGGGTAATCGTCAAGCTATCCTCAACAGGCTTGAGTGCCTTTGGATGTTCAAATGCCGCTCAATCGAAAGTGGACTCAATACCATTGAGGAATGGAACCTGATATTGTAACTTTATGTGTTCCTAACATTCTGTACATAATGCCTGTATACAGCTAACCTATTGTCAGCTGTTATTTTAATTTCTTGTTTTAATTTTCTTTATTCATTGTTTTGTTGAATTCCGTATTGCTATTCCGCTTGGTTCATATTGAGCCACGCTCATGTCCCAGGTTATTGGCTTCACATGTGCCTCATTCAATATGGCCGCCAGCCCTAGACGCTCTGACTCCACCCGTGACACGTCATCACGCACGCACGCTCTCCCCCTTATCTAATTGAACTGCCGGTGCTTCCACCAACACGCTGACTAACCCGCTCCAACAGACTCCGGCACCATTCACTGTATGCTGTCTGCATTGGAAGTAGCAGGATCCAGTCCCTCCTTTTCTATCTCAAGTAAGTCCTCGCCTCCCCCCTCCCCCCCTCCCCCCGCTCACCACCGCAGAGTCCTGCTCCCCCGCGGCCACCAACACTGGTACCGCATTGACCGGTTACTTCCTTCTTCCCACAGCTGGCCCCAGCGGGCTACATTGGTTCACTGTGATTGACTCCCCCTTGCCTACGTCCAGTACGAACTTCGCTGACTGGCTGGACCTCCTACAGTTACCACGTAAGCTGCTGCGAGTTACCACGTAAGCTGCTGCGATTTCTCTTGCCTTCGCATTCCCTTAGTACCTCGCTCACCCTAATCGGTTACCCCTTCCTTATAGATTCGCTTGAACCAGCACGGTCATCTAGACCCCACGGCGATCCTTATACGCATCGTTCCACTACCAGGTACCTTTAGTCCCCCCCAACTCGCCTTCCCCTGCCCAATATTACCTTATTGGCCTTGAATCCCCTTCATACGGTAAATAGCTACCACACGCCAAGGCATGCTGGCATTACGTGCGTTATGTGCCTTCAACTTTTCTGCACATGCCCAATTACACGGTCTTCTTGAAATGTTGTACATGGCAATTATCTTAATTAATTTTTCTGGCAAACCATGTATGTCGTCCTACTTGCACAACCTCACCTTGTGCCTGCACCCTGCTGTTATAGCTCCTTTCATTATTAGCTGCTCCTTCTCCCTTTTCTGTTACCCTTTCCCTCTTGTAACTGACTAACTACCAGCTAAGTAAATTTTCTGTAACTGCATTCCGCTATCTATGCTCTTTATTTATTAGTGTAGTCAATCGCCCTCTCAGAATTTGTTTATTTAATTATTTGTCCATGTCCCCGGGACCAATGGTTTTTCTTGTTATCTAGATCCTACCTGCTCACACGCTTTCTCGTCCTGAGTATGATCTCTAACTAAAGAGATCGAAACGCCGTCGACTTCCACAACCGAAACTCCTTCAAACATATCTTATTAACAGTGTTGTCAATGCGATGTAAATTTTAAGTCACTAGCACTTATCACTTCACGCACCTTTCACCTCCTGTGTGAGCACCAGGACTAGCTCCTATAATGTGAATGATAATCCTTTTATGATGTTAATAAATGTGATATCATTCGTACAACCTTGCGTCCCCGCACATTTTGTTTTCCCAGTCCTGTTGGGACTCTCTGTTCACTACTAAAACCTAGACTAAGACAACACTTGAAATAATAGTAGCTCTGGCTACCCGAGGACCCAATTGGCCTCACCCTAGACCTCTGTCTTTTGCAAATACATATATTACCCCTGGTCTTACTACTGGGGTACCCTTGTTCTTTACATATATGCTTTTTTTATGGGCCACCAAAAGTTGCAGTTGAGTGACACATTAAATGGGAGAGATGTATAGTCCCATTTTTTTCAAGCACAACAGACAGAAGCAGACTTGGCAACTCACACGGTGCTACTGTATGTCACATGATATGGGCTCACTTCACACGGCCAGCCAGTGAATAATCGATGTCACACAGCGAGCATCTGGTGAACTAAAAACCCTTTCACTTAAGGGACTTTCAGCTCATGTGCAGAGACTTTGAAGTACTGAAAACCATTAGGGATCCCACAACCTTCCCCAAGAAACACACACAGGTGGCTTCAGTTCAAAAGCTTTTTGTGTTTTTGTCCAAGGAAGGAGTGGCCACTCCTGTCCAGTCCCAGCCAGGGCTGGACTGGAAACAGCAACCAGCCCTGGCAGATTGCTGCTCGACCGGCCCTGGGAGTGGGGGTGGGGAGGGGCTGAATGCGGGGGTGCTAGCAAGAAGCACCGCTCCCACTTCTGTTACAGGGGGCCGATGTTGCAGCTCTGCTGCAAAACCAGCACCCAGTGACAAAACCGGCACCCACGGGCACAAAACCGGTCCACTGGGGAAATGCCCGGTGCTCGCTACGGCCAGTCCGGACCTGGTCCCCATCCTCCATATTCAATCCAAAGCAGGTTAAGCTGCAATTGCTTTAAGCCAGTGATACTCAAAGTACGGCCTGGGGGGCTGCATGCACCCTCCTGACCTTCACATGTGGCCCCTGCTGAAGGGCCCCACTGGGCTGCATTTTATTTGAGAGAGGGAACTAACATTCTGAAATGTATTAAATAAACAGGGATGTGTTTATTTACAAGCTAACTAAAGAAAAAGAAAAGAAGCCAATAAGGTATGCTGCAACACATAACTTTAGAATCAAATTCTTTTTTAAGACATCTTGCAGGAAACGTTTAAAAAATGACAAATTCTCTTCAAAATGCAGAAAGGTGTAACATGCAGAAGGGTTTCCACCTTAGTATATCAGATTATATCAGTGCATTGAAAAGTATTTTTTTTAAAGTGATAGTTTTCAAAAATGAACAAAGAAACATTTATGCCTACTGCCGCCCTACAGCACTGCTAATAGTGAACTTAGAGGCAAGTCAATTGTCACGTTGAACCCCCGGAATGGGCTGGGTTGTTATTATACATGGATAACATTATAGTTTCTTTAATCAAACACAAGAGAAGTTTTTGTCCAGTGCATATCCTGAACACATGTATTTCAAGGTGCTCTTACATGTGATAATGAGGAAAAGACATGGCGAAGCTGGGATTGATGCTAGGTTTTCTGGTTTCACAAAGTGCAATTACATTTCATTCCAATCAATAATAAAGTTACTTCTTTTTTACACTTGACTCTTCCAAGGTAGTGCTAGCCTTACCTTAAAGTGAGTTAGAGGGATAGCAATTCAAATATAGCATAACACATCATTGTCAAATCTATATATCTTCTGGAGTCGAGGGGCTTAATTTAGCGAGCAGTATGGAATTAAAACCCTCACAATAGCTCCTTGACTCACTGACTACACCATGTACATGCTTCGCTTCCCCAATGCCAACTACGCAAACCTTGACTCCTCCCCTCCAGCAAAGCCCCTCTCCCACCCTGGTGCATTAAATCCGGCCCTCGGCCATACGTGAGTTTATATTTTGTGGCCCCTGGGAAAATGTTTGTGAGTACCCATGCTTTAAGCCATACCCCATCTCTAGGCGACACCCCCATAAATATCCCTCCAAGGTACACCAGGCTGTGTTGACCTGCAAGCTCTGCCCCACTCGCAGGTCCTGCCTTTGCTGAGACCCCACTTCCGTATACACAATGTGAAAGGTTTTCCCAAGATGGCAGGTCTGCAGAGGTGTCCAGCCTCTGAAGCATATGATGGTCCTTTGCAGCTTTTGCAGCATTGGAATATGTCTGAGCCCTGGAATCGCCCACGGGGCACTAGTGATTTTCACTGAAACCTACTGGCTTGAGCGGTGCTCCATTTACACACAACCTGCGCTCAAATATTCCCCCCTCTTGTTGTCCAAGTATCACACTCAATAACTGTGCCAATTCATGCAATACGTGCTGTGCAATGGAGAGGCTGCAGGTCTGCTGTTGTCTGCAAGGTGGAAGAAGGCCATGACTGTTGGAGGTCCCTCGAGACTGTAACACATGGATGACCCTGCTCTATTAAGCCCCCAAACTTCTGCCCTCCCCCCAGCAGTAACAGTGAGCTGCATCTGCTATGGTGCAGGATTCTAGCTTGCTGCCGAAATGGGCAGCAGTTGGGCCTGCCATTGAGTTGGAGGAGATAGAGCAAGGTTCGTACTTGTTTGTAAATTTCCTTGACGTTGTAAGGACCACCGAGAAGTGTGAGTGTGTTGCCTACTAGTCTTAACACCGGGTGCTGGGTCTGTGATAAATTGGGATGCAAAGACACCTAGTTGGTCTTGGGTTGCTTGGTCCAACAGTCGAGGCTTAGCTCATGGGTGGTAGCCTAGACCCTGAGTCGAATGCAGCATTGTGTTATTTCTAAAGACACACTAAATATGAAAGTATAGCCATGGTCATTGCTTGGAAAAAAAACACACGTTAAAACAAGCGCACCGACTGAAGTTTCTATCCCTCAAACAGTAGAGCAAGAACAAGCAGTAGCACTAGGAAGAGTTACTAAAGAGCGTCTTCTTGAGCCCCACAGTCATCATTCAACCTAAGCCTCAACAGCTATATGAAGGAAAGGGTGCCCTATATGCACCATCTTATCAGACACAGCCCTCATTTACAGCGCTTGTCAAATATGCCTTCACAGTCCTCACACAGCCACTTATCAGACACAGCCCTCATTTACAGCGCTTGTCAAATATCCCTTCACAGTCCTCACATAGCCACCTATTGGCGCTGCTCCACTTTGACATAGGCTACTAACAGACGTCACCCATAGGGTTGAGCTGAGCTTGGCTCCACCCTGAAAACGAGAAAACTGCCCCCCAGCTAGCAACCTTCGACAATTGGTTAAAGAGACCTGTCCCTTCTGGGAAAATGGTACAGGGACCCATTTTTTTGTGGTGGGAGGACCGTTCTTTGTAGCAGCTTAGTGCTCTGTAGAAGACCACTTTAATTTGGTGTATGGGTGGCCCCTCAGTCTAGGGGCAACTGGTGTATGCCAAAATAAACAAGCATTGGCAAAGCCAATAGGTTTTGAAGGAAATGGCCCGATTAGGGTCACCCTGGTCACTCGCGACCACCTCTCAGCCTTCCATACTAAATGAAGAGTCGGTCAGACAGTAGAGAATACAAACCAATATCTATTTATTCAGATACACTCAGAGTGGAGCCCAGTCTGCCCAGTCGCCTAGGAGTGCTGCAGAGGGACTAACATCAGCAAGCATAACGATACATTATGTACACTTCGAACCCAGTAAGAGCACACCCACCATGGAATTTTCCAAGCAGATGCAGCTGGACAGTAAATTCCGAAGGAGTAAGTTTCAATTCTGGGGCCGGGCACATATTATCTACTATTCAAGGTCACTCTGCCTGTGCCCACCACTAGACAAGTGGGAGAAGGCCTATATCTTAAAGGAAAGGTATGCACTAAAAAGAAGTGTATTCATTAGGAAAGCAGAACTTAGCCTCGAAGAAACAAAACTAAAGAGAGGCCTTTTCTCAGAAATAGCAAAGGATTAGTTTCGATCATGATTTAAAATGGCGTCCATATACAAAATGGTGCAGCGAATGCTAACTTACATAAAACAATTCGAAAGCATATTCTTTTATTCTAACAGTTTCAGCTATGCAAGATCTATTGGCTTTCTCAATTTTGTTTTTTAGGCATGTTGCACAGCAGCACGGGCAGCTGTGCAAAATGTCTTAAAGAAAAGAAAAAAAGAGCTATGATGCAGCCAGCCTTGATCGTGTTATAGTGCTTTTTTTCTTTAAGCCATGTTGTAGAGTAGCCCGCACTGCTGTGCAATAAGTCTAAAAAAGCACGGGGCAAGCAATGTGAGGTAGGCGCTGGGTAGGAGGAAGGGAGCAACAACAACAGACGGCGGGAGAAGGCAACATGAAGGAGTTGCAGGGGAAGGGAGAGAGCAGCAACAACAGACAGCGGAAGAGGGAAAGCAACACGAGGGAAGAGCAGGGGAGGAGGGAGGAAGCAGCAACAACAGACAATGGGAGGAGGGGATGGGGGAAAGCAACATGAGGGAGGTGCAGGGGAGGAGGGAGGGAGCAGCAACAATAGACAGAAGGAGGAGAGTGGGTGGGACAAGCAACATGAGGGAGGGGCAAGGGAGGGAGACGGTCTGTAGTGTCATCCTCTCTTATAGAGTGCCTAACAAAAAGTAAAAAAAATAGTACCTGCAGGAGTGCGTGCAACTAGTCGAAAGACTCTGGCCGCAAAAAGGAAGCTGTACTAGGTCTGTACACCATTGCAGGGGCAAACATTGAAGCCCTGGAACGAATCAGGTGGCACTAACCAATAAGAAACAAGGAAATGAGGAACGTGGAAACCAACCAATAGTAAGCTATGGTAAGTAATGGGCGGGCTTTTTTAAAACGATTTTGCGGACAACGCAAAACCTAAAAATATAATGTAACTTTTGGAGGAAAAATGAAACAATGACTGTATGGAACAGCTTATACAAACATTTGCATTTTGTATACCTACCGACATATGTCTATTGTGCTTTACAAAATAGCGCAATACTGTACTGGTTATGGTACTCTGCATACTGTTAAATTTTGAGACTTTACAGAAATTGCCCTGGCTTTGACTCTTCATTTGCTAGTCACAGTGTATTGTGGTAAATAGAATTATTATGCTTATTTGAGTAATGGACTATTCTGAAAACTGGCCTGGCTATGCTGCTATGCATAGTTGGCTGTCTGGATATCAGCCATGGCCTGCTACTTTATGTACTACGGAATAGTGAAAAACTGGCCTGATTTCCTGCTTTTCATACTTGCGAAATGTGGATACCGGCCTGAGTAAGGGCAATGTTGAATTGGCTTTTCAATGGTGCGTTGGATTCTTGGGCAATGTTGAAACTGGCTTGCTGAGGTGTTTTGTATTCTGGTTGTGCATTGTAAATACTGGTTGTGGTGCTTTAGATGAAGGGCCAATTCGGCCTATTTTTTTAGGTCGAGCCTGGGCAGCGCATGCGCTGCTCTGCGAGCCATGCTGTATTGGAGTATATACTTGAAGCCCCGCCCATTCTCCGCCCATATTTGTCATTGGCTTGTGTCATTGTCCTTCTTAAATGCTGGCTTCTGATTTGTTATTAGGCTTGTTGGTCCCTCCTTAGTACCGCCTTGTCTTCATTTGTAACCTCCCATGAGGACTGGCCTTTTTACTTCGGTTGTTACACTGTACGTCTTCTTTAGTCTGTAAGCACTATTTTCTTTAATGAGTTTCGCTTACTGCAGGAGGATCTCTCGTGCGCAGTTGTGACCACCGGCTTGTTTATTGAACTCGTAGCAAACGAGGACCTCTTCAGGGGCCATGGGAGACAGAAGGGGGCAACTCAGCGATGCCTTTAGGTCTCGCATTTGCGCGTGTTTAAGCTATTGGCATTGTAAATGACAATGCCTTTTATTTATGTTTTAAAAACCAAAACATAAATAAAAGGAATTGTCATTTACAATACCAATAGCTCAGACTTGCGTAAATGCGAGACCTATTGCATTGCAGATGCTTGTTTTCAAAATTGCATCCAAGTCCATTCTTGGGGAGTGTGGCCCAGAGGTGGCCTGAAGGGCAAACTTTTAAACTCTTTTTGAAATACCGGTTTTCTGTCTAGACTGTCTGTCTTCTAATCTGGGTGAAAATTCCAGTTAACCACTTGGAAATGACTTTTAAGCACAAACCTGCGGCATGTATAACACTGGATTATTTGTGCAAGACAAAAAAAAAGTACATCATACAGTTTTAACAAAATGGCAACTGAGGCAGTTAGATACTATTGTACACTGGTAACCGAAATCAACTAAGACTTTGGGGCATATTTACAAGCCCCTTGCGCCACTTTTGCGCCGCCGTTGCGTCACTTCTGTGACGCAGCAGCGGCGTAAAGCCAGCGCCATGCTGCGGGGTATTTACAACGTGACGCATCTAGGGAGATGCGTCACGTTGTAAAGCCCTGCGCCACATGAAACCTGCGTGAGGTTTCATGTGGGCGTTCTGGCGCAGGGAGGGGCGTTCCGGCGCAGGAACGCCTCGGAAAAGTGGCTGAGTGAAATCTACAAGATTTCACTCAGTCACTTTTCCGACCCTGCTGCGTCAAAACCTTGCGCCTGCTTGAAGCAGGCGTAAGGCTTGACGCACCATGTTAGACATGGGCATGGTTGGCACAGTGCTGGAGTTGCGTCGCGCCCGCGACACAACTCCAGCACTGCGCTAACGTTACGGCAGCAGATGCGACACGCATCTGCATTTCCTGCGCCATGATGCGCCGCATTGTAAATGCGGCGCATCCGTGGTGGCGCAAGGATTGAGATGCGTGTCGCACGTTTCCTGGCGCATCCCTGCTGATTTGCAGGGATGCGCCAGGAAACGTAAATATGCCCCATTTCTGTTTAGCAGTGCAAGTGTCTAAAAACATTTGTAACTGGTCGACTGAAATTCACACCTAGAAATAAGGCCTCCATAAGAGAATTGTAAGTTAACAGGTTCACGACGGCCCGCAAGCACATGCCTGACTTTCGATAAGTTAACTTTTTTTTAATTTATTTTTTGATACCGCCAGCAGCCTGTGGTAAAACGAGCACTGAGAAAGGCTTACATTTTTATCAACCCTACTGGCGCAATTTATTGTAATGTGCTAACAAACTTTCCCCCATGGGAAGTCCTCTTTTCCCCGACATCTTTCCCCCGGTGTTGGCAAATCATTAGTTCGCAAAATGATTGAATACGATATATTCCGGGGCATTTGTTAACCTGGCCAACACGTCATGCTGTGTGTTTATGAGGACGCCGACTCCACTAACGAGATTCGCCTGAGGGCGAACAAGGGCTGTGCACAGCTTACTGAGTACAATGCACAATGTATTCTGTTTGGTGGGCTGGAGGAATGGCTCTGGGAAATGCACACTGGAATCAAACAGGCCTGCTGAGGTGCTGTGATGTCTAAAGGAAATAATCGCACACCACCAACAACGAAGGACATCTCTTCGGCGAGGTTGTTCATTGGCCTCTGCTACAGCTACCTGCCGTCTACGAGCCGAGATGTGCCAATGGGGATGAGTTGTACGCTATATCAAGTTCCAAATAACATAACATAACATTGGGGCAAGGGCCTTGCTGGTGAGTCCTGTGGGCAGCTTGCACGCCCCATGTTTGAATCCAGGTCGCATCGACTTGGCCCTTCATCCTTCTGGGGTCAAAAAATTGAGTATAATTGGCATGGGTAGTATTAACAGCCATTTTGCTATTTTATCTTGTGTTGTGATTGGTTCCCTGTAGCGTATAGTCAATGGAAGATGGTTCTACCAACTATGAACCAGGACAGAGACAGCCCAGCCGATTATATTTTTGCTTTTGGAATGTGCAAGGTGGCAGAGCACAGGTCAAGCGTAGACCTTGAGAAAGCGCACACTGTAAAAACATCTGCCTTATAAATGGGGTGTTAAGGGCCTTATATTCGTACAATGCATTTGGTAAAACTGGTCACAATTTTTATGGAATGCATTGTATTTTTGCGAGCCAACGTATGTTCTAACATGTTGGTTTGCAAAATTCCCATTTGTAAGGGGTTGAAATTTGACCTTTACCTCATTAATCGACATGAGGTAGGTCGCAAATTGCTACAGATTATGAATCGCTGCCGTCATAGGGATGGTGGCTTGCTGGGGTCATCAGACCACCAAGTCTGTGACTGCTTTTAAATAAAGCAGTCTTTTTTTCATGTTTTCCTTAAAGGAAACAAAAGTTTCAAATAAATGAGTAAGCAGTGGTCCCAGGGACCACTTCCTAAGTGTTTTTTACAACATTGACAAAAGGACAGGGGTCCCTGAGGGACCTCTTTCTGTTTGCGAGTGGGTTACCACCTCCTTTGAGGTGTAGGTAACCTATCAATGATTTGCAACCGCAGTTGGAGACCATTACTACATACCATTAAAAATCGTAAATTGGAAGGGACGCCCTAAAGACGTCCCTTTCAATTTGCGAATCAGTATGTAGTCGCAAACCTGTTTTGAGATTCAGTAACAAGTAACCGAGTTGCAATTTGGATTTTGAACATACCCAAAAGCTATTTTACAGTCTCAAAGGCTCTGATTTTTTTAATCAGAGACTTTGTGCCCACAAAATGGCTTTCATCATAAGGCCCTTAGTCCATAGAAGGGCCGATGCCATGTACGTCTTGAATCTGAAGCGCTACTGGACTTGCAGCCTGTGTTGGGACGGTAACACTGACTGGCCCAATTATCAGTTGCATGGTTTTGAAGGGATGCAAACTCCACACCTGTAAACACCAGAACTGTGTGGTGACACCTCAACAATACCTCAGAATAGTGAATAACCACTCAGACTCACTTTTTCTGTGTCAAATTCCACACTTGATATAGATTAACCCTCCTTTTTACCACCTGTTATGTGCAGAAGGTAAGTGAGTGGGGGTGCAGAGTGGGAATCGGCGAAAGGGGTGGGGAAGGTGGCAGGGAATAGGGGACGAAGTAGGCAAGCATGCAAGCTTTCTATGCCCTCTCCTGCACCATAGGAGGATGTCAGGCGGTTGTATGATAGAACCACACACGCCTAAACCAAGGTGGCTTAACAAAACAGTCACTACCACGACTGCGTCATCACCACACGTTCCTTTAACACACAAGTTGTTACAACGACTTGCCTCAGGGCGGTGTTGAACGTTGGAATAGCATAACTTACTGTTCCAACTCCAGTTGGTGTATCAGTAGGGAAGGAGTTGGACTTTAAATCCAACACCAGTCCAACACTGAGTTACCGCTAAAGGAACATGTGGTAACAACTCGTTCACTGTAGTGTCTGCATTGTAAAGCACTACGTTGTTTAGACTGCGTGGTAAAGGGTGTTTCCCGCGTTAGGTAGGGGACAAGGTCAGGCTGCTCTTGCAGCCCAATCCTCATGGGATTTTACCTGTAGGATTTTCTGGCTGCAAAAATTGGGTGTAGTGTTTTCGCACTGTTTCTAAAAACACAGAACCTGTTGTGATTGGGCGGATCTTATCTCATCAGATTGTATGTCAGAATATCATAATCAAAAATATTGCCCTTCAAAATATTGGAACAATATTGGAACAATATTTTCGTAAATAATATTTAGGACACTATATTTATGGCCGATGATATTCTGACAATGATATTCTGGTACCATACCCTCCCATCCGGGACACCGAATCGCCTGCCTCATATTTCAGAGCTGAAGGTGAATTTCAGGCCAGGAGCTTGAGTCCCGGAAAGGCCACCTCTTCCTTCCATTTTATGAGATTGAGTACGATCAAACTAGAATCTGCTGACATCAGTTTTATACAGAAGTAAAATACTGAAAAACTCTGGTATGAATCGTCAGATAAAACTTTATTATGATGGACTAAACAAAAGGTGCCCTTTCGTAAATTGCATAGAATGTGGGCTGATGTTCAAAGAGTTGTAGTTTGTTTGACAAATATTTTCATAACCCAAACTACTGTAACAACAAAAACAGGCCTTGTAATTGCAAATGCTCTCATTCCCTAGCTCGAAACAATTATGTTTTGCTCAGATGAAGCCAGTGATGCAAGATGCATGAATGTTGTTGTGGGGTAGGCTATTACATTTTAATGCCACAGATAAAAACTTGAAAAAATGTGATTCGACTGCGGGAATTTGACATATTAAAATAATGTGCAAGCTGCCGGTTGAGAATTTGAAAGGTCAGAAAAGGGTAAGGCGTATGATAAAAATAAATATAACAGCCTGCTGTTAATCTAAATCCCCCGAATGCCATACTGCAGATGTGGCATAAAAGAAGCCCCTGAAAACTCCGGTGGTTGGGGGATTCGCCACCTCATATGGACTTCTACTTGGCACAAAAAATGTGCAGACTTGTGAAGCAGTCATCCATTGCCACCATTTGTAGGGTTTTGTGAAATCGCATTTTTTTCTTTGCAAAATACATGTAATTTTCATGAAAAACTTTTCGGCAGACGTCTGAGTGAAGATTGCACTTAAGTATTTTTCTCCCCTACAAAAGTCACTCGGGAAACTGGTAGGATATTGGTTCGAGCAGAAAATGTTTTGCAATCAGGGCACACATCAGTGGCGGACGGTGACCCTCAACACTGGAGGGGCGTCGGGGGACAGAGACAAACCCAGTGGGGGCAAAAAGACAATTTAAAAAAAATGTAAATGTACTTACCCGTGTTTCGCTCTTCTTTCTTCTGGCGTCAGTGCGACGGCAGGCACCTCAAGGAGCCTCAGGCAACCCCCTTCTGCAAATTCCGACCCTGCTCTCATGCTGCAGATGAACAGCATGAGAGCGGCACCAGAAATTACTGGAGCGGCCAAAGTGACTTGAGCGGTGTAAACTGGTAGAGTGAGCACCACTCCCCTGCTGCCAGTCAGCAGCAATGCCCTGCCCCCAAACACTGCTCGGGCTGGGAGCAGTGAAAAAGAAAACGGTAATTCATTTTGTTACCTTTTTATTTTTCACTTTTGCTGCCTGTCAGTAGGGGGTGATGCCAGTGGCGTAACGAAAGTTTAAGGGGCCCCCCTGCAATGTACACAGAGGGGCCCCTGCTCCGAATTTAATCCGGAGCACGCAGGCTTGAGTACTGTGCTGAGGGGGCCCCCTGCAGCTCGGGGCCCCCACGCACCGCGGGGGATGCGGGGGCCTGTGTTACGCCCTTGGGTGATGCTCCTCCGACCTAATGCGGGGGCCTTTCACATCAGTTCCGCAGTTCCGTTTAGACTCCCATGGATGAAATTTACAACCAGGAAGACGGTGAGGCAAGTTACACAAAATATATACGTAATTCTAAAAACAGGAATTAGCATGATGCTTCACTTGGGCAATAAACATTTCCCCTGGGCCTAGTCATTTCACAAAAATCTGTAGAGAAGAGGAATTGACATTGATAATAGCTCAAAAGATGATACCTTGTGACTCTTGTCTCTGAGGACTTCAAAAGAAGGGACATCACAAACCTTTGACCCACCTGAAATCACAGGAAGTAGTGTGAAAATCATACATCTGGTCTAATCATACAAATATTTTAAGGAATGAAGTAAATGTAAACATAGAGTTGCTGATGATTTGCCAGGGGAGGACAGGGGTTGCAAGTGCATACAGCTGGTGATCCAGATGCACGTCTAGGCTATGCAAATGGAGCCCTTGTGTTACATAAACTTAATGTATCATAACATAACATGCGATTCCACTGGTATAAGTTACTGTGCCACAGAATTCAAGGTCATGAGATTGAAATCTCTGCCAGTTTCCTGGGTACCCGGTTGATGCTCAGAATTAGTGGCATCCCCATCGCTGTCAGGGACTCTTAAAGCTGAGAGTCTCAGGAGCTATATGGTTGTAAGCAAACTTCATGGGGTGCAGTTATGACTTCTGGTGGGTCCTGTAGGACATCAATATGTCCAGTCTAAGTGGTGTTTTTGGCCCCCCACCTCCACTTTTTGAAGGGGGTGGAACATCACTTTGCAATGGGATATTGGCTGCATGGCATTCTTACATGTAGGATTGCGGGAGGGGCTAAAAACCACAGGCCTGATTTACAAAGCTCATTTGCTGTTTCAAACCCTGTGATTTGCAAAATCACTAGGTTGGCAAATGCAAAATGGCGTTTATGTACAAAATACTTTTATGAGTCCTAAAATTATTTTCAACTCGTAAAAGGACTTTTGTGGTCCTTTCGGAATCGCAAATTTGAGCGGGCTGCCCCTCCTATTTCCACAAAAGAATGTGTCAGTGGTTTACGAATGCAATTGTGGCTGAAAACCATTGATGAGTTACCTACTCCTGAACTGGGGTGGTAACTAATTCACAAAGGGGTAGGAGGCCCTTTGGAATCATTTCCTCTTTGGGAACCGTGTTGGCAGAATCAGGGGAAGTTGATAGTCATCCTGAGGACTACTAACACCTCCATGAGGTTTTCCAAAACGGAAACGTTTTTGCAGCACCGGTCCCTTTTAGAAACATGGGCTCCTTTTGAAAAAAAAGTGTTCAATCTTGGAATGCACTCATAAAGAAGGTGGTCTTCTGACCTTTGCAGGCCACCATCCTTGTGATTCCAGCCAGTCACATGGGGCCGCAAATTGCAATCTGCCTAATAAATATTAATTTAAGTAAGAAAAGTGATTTCCAGTTGAGGTTTTAAGAGGAAGCATTTCGACCCCCTGCAATTTTGTATTTTGTGAACTGACCAAAAAGGACATAGGCCAGTTTGCAAAATATTATTCCATTCTCAAAAAGTCGGTGCATTGCAACCACTTTTTGTGAATGGAATAATAGTGCATTGAGCCCTAAGTTTGCGATGGCTATTGATCGAAAATATATCTGTGCAAAACAAAATGGGCAGCTCTATAACCCTGGGAACCAAGGCAAATGGGAAATAAGACTAAATACTGGTCCCCTCGGGGGAAGCGTAGGCTTCAACTTCCTTGGCGAAATCTAAAAAGCCATCAATTGATTGGTTTTAAATGGAACCAAATCCAATGTATTTGTTATGGGCCAAATGGACATATCTCAAAGAAAAAATGAATATATATATATATATATGAACACATTGTGTCATAAAGACATTACATCGCAAAGAGGTGCTCCGATAAAAACGGCACAGTGAAAGTGAGTGAGTGAACTAAAGTGCGCACGTGCTATATACAAGGCATATGTATAAAACTGTGGGCTGAGATGAATACAAATTTCGACAACACAACTCTAAATCAGAACAGTGGCGTAATGAAACTTGAGGGGGGGACTGCCTGCAAAGTACATGGAGGGGGCCCCCACTCTCTGGACCCTGTCAGGAGCTCTCAGGCTAGGGGCCCGCCGCCCGTGCACAGTGCCAGGGGGGGCCCTCTGAAGATTAGGGCCCACCCGCTCAGCAGGGGCTGCAGGGGCTAATGTTACACCAATTAATCAGAGTATGATGTACCTCATCATAATTAAAATCAGTCCTCTAGTCTATTTTGGCAATGTTTCGACCCAAATAAACTTATTTAGTGAGGGGCATCATCAGGATAAAGAATCAAGGTACACGAATATGGAGCAATAAATCCAGTAATATGGGTTTCTCAAACTCTAGCACTTTTAAATTGATTCACCCAAAAGCAAATTAAACATTTATTTTTTACGAAAATGTTCACAAACACCGTCCAAAGATCGGTAGTGGGTGGCTCACAAGAATTAACCAGAATCAAAAAACGTCCTGGTCTACCGTCACAAGATCGGTAATTAATGATATTCATGTATATTCATATTCTCTTTGAGATGTGTCTATGACAAATAAATTGTATTTCATTCCTTATAAAACCAATCAATTAATGATGTTTTAGATTTCGCCAAGGAAGTTGAGGCTTACACTTCCCGCAAGGGGACCGGTCTTTTGTCTTATTATTATCGAAAACGAGCGGAGGCGGCACAGTACTTTATCACAATACTTTATCAGAAGTAAGAAGAATGAAAAGTAATTTCCAGATGTGAATTTGAAAGGAAGCATTTAAAATGAGGCATTTATGACATCATTGTGCCCCATTTAACGTATGTGACCAAGCGGGTTAAAGCACTGACTAATGTATTTCATGAAACTGCAGACAGAACTTATCTTGAGTCGCTTTGGTCAATCAGTGCTTCCTGGGGGACTGCCAAAAACTGGTTGCCCAGCTGAACCTGCACATTTGCCCCTGCTCGGCTTCTTTCATACAGCAGCTATGAGCTTTGGAGGCAGCCATTACTAGTGTTGACTGGACAAGTTAGACAGGCTATGACTGAAAGGCAGCGGGGTTCCAGGCTCCCGTCATTTTAGGTGAAGGCAGCATAGAGAAACCAAGTACTGTCAAAGACTTTCTTGTGCACCGAACGAGCAAGTAGATCCTGGGTGACAGCTCTTCACAGCTGAGCGGTGCATTTATTTCGGACCTTGCGGCCATTTTACTTTGCCGTCAATGTATTTCAGTCCTCAGGTTAGCACATGTAAAGCACTCTAACCAAACTGTGGTATGATCAAGGTGCACTCTAAAAAACTGAAGATTTGAAAGCCCTTGTCAGATGGTAACGAGTGGTCCTGCTCCTCCATTTTGGATTGGATCACAATTATGAATTGGCATTCAGGAAAGCATGACATTTGCTTTGATAAGCCAGCTGTTGTTCACTACCTGTTCCATAAATCTGTTGAACAACATTACAGGATCATTTAGACCCAGGCATACTTAGAAGGTGCAAATCCATTCTGGAACTTTTAATATTTGTGCAGGCTATCTGGTTTGGTTTTGCACCCGATTTAAGACTGTATGCTAATTAATGGATAACAACGCCCACACATTATTTTCTCTTATTTTACACGCACTATTACCCTTGCCACCCTTGTTTGCTTGGTCAAAAACCACCTGATAGGACATGATGGTACATTTATTTATTTAGGGGCATATTAGCAAGAAGAGGCGATAATCATCGCTAACCCTGCTTAGCGTGATTATTTTTATCGCCGGCTATCGCTGGAATATATTGCCACGCTAACGCTGTATTAGCGACATTTAGCGCTATGGCGATAAATATTCCAGCGATAGCGGGAGGGAAGGGCCAACATCGCGACAAAACCAGCGATGTTGCATGGGGGAGGTGGAAAACCTTGCTGATACGACCCTGTGGTCGTATCAGCATAATCCACCCCCATGTAATGTATGGCTAAGTCAGGAAAATAGCAGGTGATAAAAAAATGGCGATGGCCCCGGTTAGCACGACTTTTCACGTCGCTAACCGGGGTCAGGGACTCCTTGCTAATAGGTGATAGGCCTGTTAGCGTCTGTTTACAGGGTATGTTGGTCGGGAACGCCTACTTTGCATGTCATTAGCGTTAAACATCGCTGACATGCAAAGCGGCACCCAAACCGATCGCTTTCGTCAGAAAGTTGTCGCTAACTGCTGTTAGCGACATCTTGCTGATAGGGCGATAGATTTATCGGCGCTTTAGCGGCAAAAAGTGCTGCTAACGCGGCGATAAATCGCTTGCTAATATGCCCCTTAGTTTTATATAGCGCTGGCTAAACACAAGGGTATCAGAGCGCTTTACATGTTTTGAGAATAAGTTTACAAAAAGTACATGACGAAAGTCGATTCGATTCAAGAGCTTTATTCGGTATGTATAAAACAACCATAAAAGTGTACATTCATAAAAACTGGTTACATTAATCACAGATAGTATCAAATTAGATAAAAAAGGCAAAGCTGGTAACCAATGTTCCCTCTAATTTTTTTCCTCTGTGTGCGGTAGTGTAAGGTCTTTGTGCGCTGCAACCAAGGCTATGTGCGCCAGTAACCAGACCGCGCGTGTGGGTGCAGCGCCAAATATCACTCCAAACTTTTGCTTAAAAAAGTGAAAAGACGGTGCATTTCCTCACATACAGATCCACGTGAACGATGTTGAGGCAGGTTTGAAACCGTCCCACATAGCAATTTGAAACCTTGGCAGCTATGTTGCTGCATTTCTTTTCTTAATAGAGCTGGGCTGCGGGGTGATTGTGTGCATTTGTTCAAGTTTTCATGTTTATTTCAGCTCATGATGGGCGCTGCGATTAACATGAAAACTTTAACAAATGCAGGAAGAATAAAATTATAATAAAGTTGTTATTATAAGTTTACTTTTCGCAGTTTCAGGGCTGGGTTAGGGTAGGGCCGCATCAGGCTTTCGACTAACGCATTCTAATGCTAGTGTCCGCATTACCATATTAAAATGCATTAGTCACGTATTCTAGCGCCCTCTGACAATACTGCAATTGAGGCACACTGCTAATGAGGAAGTACCAGCACGCTAAAATTGTCTAACATATATGAGCATGCAACTGCGCCTTCAAATTTGAAATGCTATGCGTCAGAGATAGAATATTCATGAACAGCGCTGAGCAGGCAGGCCAGAATTTAACAGATCAATTAGCCGTGCCCCAATCAGCCTTCCTGTGAGTCTACTCTGGGGGTACCTGCCATCACGTGGGTGATCCATGGAGCGGGTCAAGCATTGCACATGCAATCGGTCTCGCAATTGGTTGAGTTAAAGCTATTGGCGCTGTAAATGACAATGTGTTTTACCCATGTGTTATGGAGTGTATGTATGTAGTGTGTAGTAGGATTATGTGGGTTGGATTGGAATTGATAGTTGTGGAATTGTGTGGCGTGCAATTGTGGGGTGTAGAGTGGGCTTGTGTAGTGGAATTATGTGGCTAATAATTATGTGGTATTAAGTGTACTGAAATTATGTGGAGTGGGATTGTGTGTTACGGAGTGTATATATATGGATTTTTTTTAGTGTTGTGGAGCGGCATGTAGTGGAGTTTAATTATGTGGTGTGCTGCGGAATTTTGTGTCATGATGTGGAATTTTGTGGTGGGGATTTGATGTATGTGCTGTGTTGTGTAATTGTGTTGAGTTGAATTATGTGATTTGGTGTTTTTGTCCATTGGTAAATGTATTGTTTTGCCAGTGATTAATACTTTTTTTGGTTGTAAATTTTAGTTTGTTGAGCAGTTGTTCCATATAAGTTGCTGACACTTTGTGTGCCAATAACCAAAGTAAATGAACATAAAATGCAGGATAGAGTTGGCGCAGGGAGATCTATAGTTTTGACTTCAATCAATCAAATGCTCTCTACCTCTTAGTATGTTGCCCACACAGGAGGCAATCAGAATGCATCCATCAGTCATTTCATTCCTATAGCTCATTTGCTGTGTCACCGGATGCCAACAGCATCCATTGATAATGTGTAACATGGCCCTTGTTATTGTCATTGCCTTCCCACATACTAGTAGTAACCAAATAACTAGCTTTAGGTACAAAGTCCCGATAATACGAAGGCATGTAGATTTTAATGCCATAAGCATTAAAATCTCAAGTTGATCTCTACTACAGCGGAAAAAAAATGTCATTGGCGCTTTCCCAGGGTATCATTTTTAATCACTTGAAATAACCAGGGCCCCAGTACTGAGACACGTGAAATTGAGGCCTCGGTGGATGCTGGAGTTCATTTAAAATTTCTGCAAATACTTCTTGTGGAAAATGTGTTGCCATATAAAAATTGATCATGTTAGAGTTACAGTACAGATGCATAACAGCTGCTTGAAGATGCCGAGTGTGCTACTTTGGCAGCATTTTTTAATTTTTGAGAAATTAAATTACATGGTTGTAGTAGACGCCTACCTGATTATGACTCAGGATATGGCAAATGTCTTTGGGAATTCAATTGCAGATTAAGTTTTCAAGCTGTTAAAGTATGCGTTTTCATTTTTTATCTGAGAGGGACAATGAACGCAGTTGAATCGTGTAAAGCTGACTAATGGATTGTGTATGGGACATAATTTGGAATATATGTCTTCTACAAAGCTTTATTTTAGTTTGACATCACCCCTGACGAACCCATCCCTTTTAAACACGATTAGATAGCTCGAGGGTGAGCGGCTGCGTTAGACCTGATTAATAGTCGCCGGCCCCAGTCCAACTTTTATAAATGTTTAATCTGAGACGCACAGAATAAGCGAATAACAACAACTTTTATTTTAAAGCAAAGGCATCTTTCGATTTGTGGTCTGTGCAACAGACGCCAAGTAGAAGGCTTAGTGGGTCGAGCACCCACTGGCCAAATGGGTGTAGAACCTGAGGCTAACAGGTTCAACCCCAAGCAGGGCCTGCTCAGCCTTTCATCGTTGTGAGGTATAAAAAAACACACGAATGTCATCATTAATTGCGTAAGAACCCTAATTATACTCGGAGCAGTAGACAATTTAGTTTGTGGTGTGTACTTTATAAACGGTTAATTAGAACTATCTCTATTAATTTTGAAAATTCTACCCTTCCCTCCCACCCTCCCCCAGACGGGCAGTTTGATTTTTAGGGTGATATTCGGTGCATGCTTTTTCCCGTTGCTCTTTCAAGATATATGTAAGAGAAAAGGGGAGAAGAAAAGTGCAGCGTAGTGAGGGCTTCGTCTGCGCCTGTGTGACAAGTTGCAACTTAGCCCTCAGAGTGGGGTCTTACTTGCATCATTTTCTGCTCTTCTACGTCATTTGAAATGTTCTCTGCAAGTCTGGAAATCTGTCAAAATGTGAAATCGCTTGAGACTTAATGTCGTCCCCAAACACACACAGACATACACTGGAAAAGATAAGGAAGAACCGGAGGAAACATGTCACAGGTGTGGCGGCATACAGCCTATGTGTGCTGAGACAGGGGCGGATGACATCAGAGGCTCCAAAAGGAAACAAGGATGGATTATCAATACCCCAAGTCTGCTCTGTTTCCCTCTCGATTGCTGGCGGTATTGGTGGTGGTATCGCAGATGCGCAGGAAGTCGTTGACTCTCATGGAGTGACATCCGGCTGGCAGCTCAGTATCTCATTGCTCCAGCCTCACCGCCCTATGCCCTCCTTGAGAAGAAGCCAATACTCCTTCAGAGTCGACGGCCTTCATAGCTCCTAAAAACAGGACCTGCTGCAGAATCCGCGCTTCAATATGTCAGAGCCTGGCCTGCAGGGAGAGGCGGTTGTCTCTCAGCATGTGGGGCGCGGGAGGAGGCATTCTTAAACGTAGGCACTGCTCCCGGGCCTGCTAAATATATACCACTTTGCACTGACAGAGATAACTCTGTCTGAACAGGACAGCACAAAAACACAGGAATAAATCTGTGCGAGCAGCTGAGGCCGCGACAACAGCTTACAAACCAAGATAAATGCACGCGCTAAAGGCACCTACAAATGCCGCGTTTGTAGGCTTGCTGCATTTCTTCTCTTAATAGAGCGCAGCTGCGGGGCGATTGTGCGCCTTTGTTAACGTTTTCATGTTAATGGCAGCGCCCATCATGAGCTGCAATTAACATGAAAACTTTAAAAAGGCACACAATCACCCCGCAGTCCAGCTCTATTAAGTAGAAGAAATGCAGCAAGTCTACAAACACAGCGTGTGCTTTTAGGTGATTCTAAAAGCACACGCTGTGTTTGGTGCTGCATTTCTTTCGTTTTCTAGAGTGTTGCTGCGGGCAGATTGTGTGCTTTTGTTTAAAGCATTCATGTTAATCGCAGCTCCTGACGGGCTCTGCAATTAACACCAATACTAAAACAAAAGCAAACAAACAATGAGCCCCACAGTCGCACTCTGGAAAGCAAAAGAAATTTAGCAAGCACTTGCTAAATTCCTCTGCAAGTTTGAAATGCCCGTTTTTCGCGCTGCAGCGGCGGCGCCAATGCTCTCGGGGATGTGTGTGCGCGCCACACACACAGCACTGCGCGCTCGGGGGCACTGATGTGCGCGCGCGCTCAGGCGCGCACGTTCGAGGGAACACTGCTGGTAACGCTTAACATACACCATGGGGCCAAAGTTAATCACATCTGAAAACACATAAAATAGGTAGTTAAACAAGCATTTGCAATGCAATAGGTCTCGCATTCGCAAAAGTTTGAGCCATTGGCATTGTAAATGACAAACCCTTCATCCATGTGTTGGTTTTGAAAACAGATAAATAAATGGCATTGTCATTTACAATGCCAATAGCTTAAACTCTGGCATTGTAAATGACAATGCCTTTTATCCATGTTTTTAAAAAGAAACATAAATAAAACGCATTGGCATTTACAATACCAATAGCTCAAACTCGTGTAAATACCAAAAATACTCGATCTCTGATCAGCAATTGATGCTTCTGCTTTTCAAACTTAAAAACATATGTTGTATTAGAAACACCTTAAACAAATGTAATGCAAAAATGTCCCTTTTGAAAATATGTCGTCCATACATAAATAGTATTTTATAGGATAAGCAATTAATGCACACATATATGCACGGTCTGTGAAGCACTAGATATAAAGGGGCAGAGAAAAACACATAGTCCTGTTTCCCCAGTCCGCAACCTCTAACAACCACCAACAACAGACATAGTAGAATTATTTTGTGATGTCTGCTGCGGCTTTGAACTGCTCAGTGAAATATCTCACTGGATTAGGTAGGTCACTAAACCTACAACAAGTGCTCCTTTAAATGTCTTGTAATTTATATGCGTGGATACAGCTGAAGTACACTGTCCCGTCCTACACAACCACTGCCTCTACAGCTGTGGCAAGTAGAATTTGTGCATTTTTATACAGCACCAACTTTAAATGGGCATGCATAAAAGATTATGAGTGACACTATATTACAAGCAAAATCAAGCAATATAGACAAGGGAAACATATATAAATCATAGAAATTACACCTATTTGAGCAACAAGAAACTCTAAGATATTAAAACTGCTGTAGGCAAGCAGCATTTTAGTAACTTTTGAACAGTTTGAGCTGGAAACAAAAACATTTTTGTCAAAATCTGCAGTTGCAGCAGATGATGGATTATGTGGCGAATGCGGCAAATCTATAATTATGCGAAAATTGCTGCAGCCACATAATTGCATAATTCCATTGGCCCTGGTTATAGGAGAGAAAGATAAGCAGTGACAGGAGGAAATGGAATGACAATAGAAAGGCGATTATATACTGTAGTGAGGCAGTGACAGAAGAGGGTGGACAGTGTATGATTACAGAATTTAGGGCAATGCCAACGGCAGAATGGGCAGTGGCAGAGACATGTTGTATAACGGAGAGATGAGCAGTAATTGGAGAGGGGACATGGGAAGTGAAAGGAGAGAGGACAGTAACATGAGGCAGAGTTAGAGGAGGGTAGTGACAGGAGGGAGAAATAATATGTGAAAACATAACTACGCCCAGTGTGAAGCTCTCTGAGGAAGGAGAGGGAAACAGCAAAACGCGGGACAACACGCAAGAGCTATAGAAGGAGAGCTCGCAGTTTGAGTGACCTCAGTGTGAACAGATTTTTAAATGCTGGAGTTCCTTTCTGTTACATAGGGTGTAAACACAAAAAATTAAATCTGAACTTTCCTATTTGGAGCACAGTTTCAAAATCAAACAAGGAGTGCACTTACTAGAAACAGCTGGCAAATAGGGTGCCTGAGCCCTCCAGTTGCTGGTAGTGCGCCTCCACCAATCGCTCGTTGCCCCATACGGCTATAAGCGCGTTAGTTTCTGCTGGGGTCCAGGACATGCCGCGACAAGCGGCCGACGTGGAAAAGGAGACTGAGGGCGGCGATGCAAGGCCCGGACCACCAGCGCATCCCTCTAGAGGCGACGAATGGCTTGGGGTAGAAGGCGCCGACAACGATGGGCGTCCATCGCTCAGCCCAGGTGAAGTAGGGGACATAGCCTCGCGCTTTGGAATCTTCAGTGGCGGCGGAGCGGGATCGGATTGCAGATCCGACTCACAGGGCGCAGCCATGTTGACTCCTCGGAACCAGCGGGAAGTTAAGCTGAAGACACGCCGTGAGCGTGCGCATCGGCTGCCTGGACAGGAGATGTGCACGCTTATGGTGCGAGCAGGCGTTGTGATAACGCCGCGAGCCGTACGCGTGCATATCTCCTGTCTGTTTAAGTTTCGGCACAGACAGTTGATGTGCACGCGTACGGCTTGCGGCGCTATTACAATTCCTGCTCGCACCAAGCGCGTGCACATCTCGTGTCCCGCATCGGAGCAAAAGTCGGCAACAATAGATCTCGCATAGCGAGCAGCGCTTTGCGCTGCATCGCTAGGCGAGACCTAAAAAGGGCAATACAGTTTCTTAAAACCATTATTGGGTCTTCACTATATCGGTACAACAATGCTTTTGCGTGTATTAAATGCATTGATAATATAAAGTGCCACATTAAGACAAACCCTAACATCGTTTAACTCGGAGAGATATTTTACTGCAGCAAGGTGCGAACCACTGCTGTTCGCGAGCAAAAGTGGTTTTAAATAGCAATTTCTAAAACCAGAATAAAAGCCACAGAGCAGCATAAAGTGCACAGTGCTCTGATTATTCTGTCCATCACATGGGCAAGGAATCGTGTCCAAAGGACCGGTTTTCATGTTTGGGAAAGCAACTAAGTGATGGACAATTCCCAATCTGAATCTGACTAATACAAAACGATGCATAAGATTGGGAATATAAGTTAAATATTCTTGACAGCCCACTTGTGATGTAAGTGTTAAATAAAACTTTACAGTTGGTTTCCTGCTCTCACAGTCTAGCCGAGCTTCCCTCCTATGACGAAAGTCAAGTCGGATTCACAAACAGTCATATAGATGTTTGCATAAAAATGTGTGTGTCCACAGCCTGCTGTCATCTGAATAGTGCTTGTTTAAAAACAGGCACAAATGCCACTTAAGCCAGATTCCACACCCGCGTGTGGGTCTAAATGCTCTCATAAGCGTTTCAGCCCTCATCCACTATTCAGCGTGGGCATTTGCAGCAATGTTTGTAATGTGCCAGAGGATAACAGAGTGTGCTGCCCCTGGCTGCCCTGGATGCTGTTTTTGGCAAAAGGATCACAACAACCTTCTGTTCCTGGTGTTTTTTTTTTGTTTATTTATTAGTGGACCGCCCTCCTTTTATAATCGTAAGAGATGGTTTGCTGGGTGTGGCTTTTGTAACTTTGCCAGGATATAGTGCATCTCAGCTGGAGAAAATGAGGCTCATCCCTTGCACGACCATGGCGAGTGGATTCTGAGTGACACAGTAGGCTAGACAATATCAGTGCCATTGTTGTCAAGCCAGCACTCCGACCCACCCAGGTTGTTCTCTCTGTCTGTCTGTTGCAACTGCAGAGATCTGCAGTGTTCCTCGGATCTCTCTTTGCTATTAGGTAGCTTCCCTCTATCTCGTCCTGGTCTTCTTTGTTTCTTCCACCATCACAACCTCTTATCTCCATGGTGTGGGCAGTTCCATTCATGCCCTGCCCATTCATTATATTACTTCGTAGCCTTCACCTAACAGTCTTGCCTTGTGTATTCTTGTTTGTAGATTTACATCTTGTAACCAGATTATGAATTGGAGTGCAGACCCGGGTTTGCAGTAATGCACACCCACAATAGGAGCGCCACGCATACACGAGGCATAGGTGACCAATTATAAAAATTAAGGAGTTTCCGGTGCACGTGCCAGCTTTCTCAATTAGCATGTGCATAGGAAGGTGACACCACCTCTATGTGTAAGTGTGTAAGTGGGCGGGTGATATCCCTGACATTTGATGGGCCCTAAAGGGTAAAATAAGGGTGGGTGCAGACTGGGACTTCACCCACTCTTGTGGAGGTGCAGAGGGGCTCTACAGTTACTGGGCACAGTGTGAGCATCTGTAGATGCCAACAGTGTGGCTACGGCCACATTGAGTAGTCTGCGCATGTGAACTATACCTCTATTTGGGATGGGCCAAGGAACCTTCCCCATGGAGGTTGCAGCTTTTGACTGCACCCTTATTTGAGGAGGTCACTGCAGGCTCCATTGGGCCCTCTATGCCCCTTCCCAAATGGTATTAAGGGCAAGGGAAATGGGGATATTCTTGCAAATGCATTGATCATAGGAGCAGGCACTTGTGCAAAGGGAATCCTTCAGTTGCATGCGGGCACTCTCCTTCGTACTAAGGGTCACAATGGTTCCAGTTTGTGATTCTAACCGAGTTGGTGAGGGTCCCTGGAATATTCATGGGGCCGTTATACCCCTCTTAAGTGGTGCTATAAGAGGCATGTTAAAAATGGCTAGAGGTGAAAATGCTTTGGTTATAGGTGAATGCACATTGTCAAAGGGATTCCTTAATTTACATATGAGCATACCTCTTGTAAGTAAGGGACGGCTATGCTTGAATGCTTGCTTGTTACAGGAGCGATCTCCAGGTCGATAACTCAAAAGGGGCTAGGCAGCTTCTTCTGTGATACGAATCTGCACTGAATACATCACAAATTGGCCAGAATCATTTGTGCAGGTTGCACAGATTTGGCACAATGTCACCTAGTGTTTTGAAATATCATTATTTCAAATCAAGGCAGTTAAAAAAGAGATATTTCCTCTTCTTTCCTGCCCAAAGGTCATATCAGTGAGACTTTATAAAAAATCATATTGTTTCAATTAGTGTGAAGCACATTGACATGATCTGCTAGAGAAAACCTTTGCTAAGGGCAGCAGTGCCGAAACGTGTCATCTAAAATAAAAACAAGGCTTTATCAACATTTCCAGCATGCCAGCATTTCTCTTGTATATTGTGAACATTTTTGGATAGATGTATTTTTTCTACTGAAAAACAAAGTTTAAAGTAACGTTGTAGTTAGGAATTGTAATTATATCTTACTTTACATTAAAAAAACTTAGAAATTCACTGAAAAAGCAAAGGTTAAAGGGATGTTATAGTTAGGTGAAAATGTCAGTTAAAGCATACAGTTTTAAACAAACAAAACCACTGAAGTTCACCAGTTATAGTTATCTGAAGTAACAATAACATGTGTCCTACAGTAACTGTAATGTGTGCCCCACTATGCACAGTGTTGTTATCAATGATGTAATGTAATGTGGATTTGTAGAGTGCGAAACTTGTCACCCGAAAGGGTATCCAGGTGCTGGCTCAGTGCGGGTTCTGCAACAAGTATCAGTTGAAGAGCCAGGCTTCCAGCTTCTTGCGTAAATCCATAAGTGATGCAGCTGACCTGATGTGCTGGGGGAAATCGTCCCAGGATTTGTCTGCAAGGTTATAGAAGGCCCTTCGTCCTGTCTTGCTTCTATGGATATGGGGGGTGTGGGTGAGCGCGAGTGATGCAGAGCAGAGGTTCCTGGTTACTGTTGTGGATGATGTCATCTTAGATGTTGTAATGATTTTATCAATGATGTCAAAAAAAGGTCATGAGTGATGTAATATGTGAGGTAATTAGCAGTACATTGCGAGGGTGTGAGTTATAGTTACTTTAGGGCATGAGCTATAGTTACTTCAGATAACTATAACAGTGAATTTCCGTGGTTTGGTTAGTTTAAAACTAGTGAGACTTTATCATAAATATTATTGTTTCTAGTAAAGTGCACTGACATGATCTGCTAGAGAAAACCTCAAAGAAAGAAAGAAACTGAAAAAATAGTATCTCTTTTTACATTTTAAGAGTTAATACTATTATAATATGCAAAATGTTAATATATTTAAAGCGTCCAAGAACTAATGTTCTCATTATAGTTGAGTGATGACCTATACACTCTACAATAATAAGACTGACAGTATTATTGCTCACCGACTATCCATCACTTCACCATGAGTTATTGAAGTGCTATAAGGCAATCATTTTGTAATATGCCATTTCATATGAGGCCAGGCTCCAGTGCAGGATGCCATCAAATATTTGAATAGTACGGAGAAGGGCGCAGGAGAAAAATGACTCGCTAAGGTTTCATTGGTTTCATTGAAACCCAAGGTTTCAATTCAAGTAAATGGAATCTTATTTCATCTTGGTAAAGGGAGTGGGGGGTAAATAAAGAGGCAGGGAAAGCGTGTGTGAAGGTAAAGGGTAGAGGAAAATATAACTGAGGGAGGCAGAGAAAGAGGAATCGGAGGGCGAGATGAGAGTGTAGAGCTGAGGGATAGAAAAGGTTGGCTGTTTCTCTTTCTTTGTATTATAAAGAATAAAGTACCCCCAGCATGCCTATTGCTCAGGCTGTAAAATATCACCTCAGGATTGCATTATTTCCGACCACCATTTATATGGACTCATGCGGTAGGTACCATGCCCAGTAACTTTCTTACAGCCGTCTCGAAAATGGTTTAAGCTGTATAATTCTATGACATTAGTAAGCCTATTCAAATGAGTTTTATATTTGTAATGTAATTTTTCCAGTAATGTTTTCACTTATTTAGATGGTGATGACATAGAAGATGAACAAGAGCCATATCATTATACATATCAATGGACAGAATTGTGTGTGCTCTGCTCTTTTCATTTAATGATCACTGGCAAAATTACTATTATTCTTCATTAAAACCTTACTCTTGCCAAAAAAGAAATTAAACTTTTCAAATAACCTGTAGTGTGAGTGAAGCATAGAGTCCTAAACATGCATCATTCTTTTAGTGGGACAGCGTGTTATGTTCACATTTTTGAGACATTATGCCATATTTGCCTCTGTGTTTTTTGTCCACTTTTTGCTTTTGTAGTGGCCACCTAATGGAGCATTGTTTAAACCAATGTGTTTTTATTTATTTGGAGTTCTGTATGATGCAAATGACACCCATCAGGGTATCATAGTGCTTCACGTATTTATGAAAGCAAATGCAAACACAGAGCTTGATATTCAAAGTCCAAAAGTTAGAATGCACTTTGGAGGGCTTGTGATTCATCCAAGATGGACAATATTTTGGCTAGATATTTAGGCAAGTCTTCCCTTATCGACCAAGGAATTCGGTTTGAATTGACTTCTCATCTATAGGGGTAACCAGTTGAGTACAAACAGAATAGGTGTAATGCGCTCAGATTTTCGGACACCAGAAGTCAGACTGGCTGCAGAGTTGAGGGCTACTTTTAAGGGGGCTAGGTAGATTTTCAGGATGCCCCCAAGAAGGGAGATGCCATAGTTATGTCAAGAGAGGACTAGCAGGTGCACCAAACTTACTTTACTTACCTCAATTACTTTATTGCACAGCGGAGCTTGATTTAGCAGTTTTGCTCCTTTCCCTGGTATGTTGATGTGTGTATGCATTGTGAGGTTTTTGTTGAGGGTAGTACCTAGGGATTATGGGGATTTAGCATTTTCCATGATGTAAGGCTTGTAGTCCAGCTGATGTGTTGCATCTTGCCAGGTTTGAACTGGCGTGGAGCATTTTGGGTGGCGGTGATTAGGCGGAATTCTCTCTTTGTAGGGTTCGGTTTGAATTGGTGTACAGACATCCAGATTTGGAAAAGCGGAATGTCATCCACGTAGAGGTAGAAGAAAATGTTTTAGTGCCTAAGTAGGAAGTTGAAGGATTGCATTTGCAAAATGAAGAGCTATGGTGAACATGTAGATCCCTGAGGGACTCCTTGACAAAGTGGGGTGGATTTTCAAAGGTAGTTGGTCTTTTTATTTGCTGTAAGGGATTGGTCAAGTAAGATTCAAACCACCTCTAGACTGTGCCGCTGATTACCATCCTCTCTTCCAAGGTTTTCAGAAGTGTGTCATTGTTGACTCTGTCAAATGTAGCTGACAGGTCAAGAAGGTAAGGTAGACAAGATTCACCCTTGTCCTTGGTTTCTTTACTGCATCTGGATCTGAAACCTATTAGAGACTCATCAAGGAAGGAGTCCTTTTTTCTAATGAAATTATTTAGTTGCTGTGCGACACTGACTTCCAGGACTTTGTCCAACGAAGGGATTTTGGATGCTGATTGGACGTTTTACATATCTTCTGTGTCTGCTCCTGTCTTTTTGAATAGACGAGTGACTAGACCAAATCACGCGTATCAGGGATAACACTCTGAGTCAGGGAGGCATTGACGATCTTCGTTAGGTGAGGAATGAAAGATGTACTAACAGGTCTACTATCATCTTCTACTAGCGTCTTACAAGTGACAGGGTGGTCCTAGATTGGCAAAGATCTGAGCTAATTCTGATTGAGATATCTCCTAGAAAGATGACCAGCTTTTTACAGGTTTGCAGATTATGGCACCATTGATTGTCTTTGACTTGTAGGACAAGAGGGAGAGTATAATATTTCTTATTTTATTGTGGAAAAAACGTGAGTAGGAAAAGACACCATTATAGGAGGCCGTTGGTGCTTCATGTCCTTAGGCCGAGACCCACATACAGGGAGTCTGTGATGCTGCCCCTGTGCCTGCTGGGACAAGGAAGAAGGAAGAAGAACACTGTGACGTGGGAGACGGCCGGCAGCTTCAGCTAAGTTTTCCTTTCTTTATTATTATTAAACTCCCCCCACGCTGCCCCTCCCGTCCTCCACCCGCCCACCACTTTTTGTTTGTGGCGGCCGCCACTGATTACGTTGTCCACCCATAAATGGCCGAAATTCACTTAAATACCTTTATTAAGCTCCAAGTGGAGGGCAAGCCTATGCTGTACAGAAAAAGCATTTAAAACTTTTTAACTAAGTTCTGCAAATTGAGTCAGGCCCCGAAGGGCAGTGTGTATTTTTAAGAAGATAATGTTATGCTCTTTGCTGGAGCACCAGCTCCTACCCGACAATACTGCTAACCAAGTCATCATTCTGATTAACAAGGCAGCTTTGACAATAACAATCAAACTTTTGTTTTCTGCTGCATCTATAATCACTGGAATTATGCAATTCCACAGGTATGGCGTTTTCTGCATGATTATGGATTTGCTACGCTTGCTACATAATCAATCATGTTATACATAATTTGCAGCTTTTAATGATAAAATAATAATTTTTAGCTCAGATGGATCAAAAGTTACTAAAAACGCTACCACGTGTTGCGGCGCAGTGGTTGGTGTTTTGTCATAGAGGCGGCTCACCTATCAGTTGCTGATTGCTGCATTTAGGTGTTAAACTGATGAGAAGGAGGTGAAACCTTTGCCCATATAGTGTTAGATTGTAAAAATGATGAATTAGTGAAGTAATATCATACTTTGCCAACTCACACGGTACCACAGTGTGACTCACGATATCGGCTCCATCACATGGTCTCCCAGTGAGGAGCCGATATCACACGGTGGCAGGGAAAATGAGCTTCAAACCACTGTAGATAGTGATTTTCAAGCTCGTTTTCGAATGCTTTGAACTGCCGACTTCCATTAAAGGTGTGAAAACACCCCAGGACATCTGCACCAGCCTCAGCAAGCTTTTCTTTTGGGGGGGGGAGGGGGCGGAGGGGGCTTGAGATTTGGGGGGGGTTAAAAAGTGCCTCGTAGGTACTTCTTGGCATAGGCCCTGCCCCTTTCAAGGCCTCGCCCTCTCTTCACACAGTGAGATTGGTCTGCAAGTTGACAGGTATGTAATTCTGCTTCAAATTGTGCCCCATTATGCCCCATAATTTGCTTTCTTTTGACGCATAATTTAGCCAATCCTGCTACTTAATACCAGTGGTCTTGTCTGTAATCCAGAATCTTGTGTCTTTCATCAGCCATCATTTTATTATTTTCTCAACAGTACATTTTACTTGAAGTGTAATTTCTTAAACTCAGAAAACAGGAAGAAAGCACTGTAAACTACCCACCAAGCCTAAGTCTGTGATGTTCACTCAGACACTGAGAATGGATTTGATCCCCCATGTTGGCAGATTTCATATCAGAGGGTTGTGTGATACTAAGTGCAAATTCCAATTGTAGTCAAATCGCTAATTTCTTTAATGAAGCCGAGGCTGATTTCTTTGCAGAAGACTGAAAATCCCAAACACAGACAAAACAAGACAATTTTCAAATTAATGCTGCAAATATTACTCGCATCTTCATAGAAAAAATTGAGCATGTCCAAATTCTTCGAAAGGAATCACCTCATCCTGTGCCCATATTTAAGGTGTGACTCATGCAGACACCATCCCAAATCATAGGTAGAAATTGTGATTTATACAGCGTTTTACGGGGATTTATGAATTTCACGGAAAATGCTCCTATTTCACGCTCTCTGCAAGATTTGCTATGGGCATGAAAATAGTACAGCCGAGTCAAGACAGAGAAATAACTGTGGAGGTGCAAGACAGAGAAATAACAGTGGAGGTGCAACCACAGTGCAATAAATGTAGAGACTTTTGCATTTGTCTGTACAATATTGAGCAGATGTCCATCAATGTAGACTGCACCTATGGGTGTAAATAAAAATTAATCTCTATTTCTAAAATAGAAATTATGATTCACAGAATCCCAATGTTTGAGCAGTCATGTACTAACTCAAGAGGAACTGTTCGCTTACTTTCGAGTCTACTGCTTTGAGTACATGCAGTACATGCAACATACCTACAGCAATAAAGGAGAGGGCCACATGTCCTAACGTCCTCGGCTGTTTATGCCAGCATTCCTGATATCAACAAAACACCACCGACACTCTGTGCGTAGTACATCAACCAGGTGCGGTCAACACAGGTAAGAGCGATGGGGCGGGGAAGTCAACAGACGACGGGATAGGTAAAATTAAATTAAAAAAATAAATAAAACCACTTGCCTTGCACTCGCCGCATCACCGAGTCGGCGATGCGGCGAGCACAAGGTAAGAGGTTTTATTTATTTATTATTTAATTTTACCTATCCGGTCATCTGTCAACTCCCCCCCATCCTGCCCTGCCCTGCCCCGCCCCACTGCCCCGCCGCTCTTACCTGTGCCGGCCACGCCTGCGCCTGACCTCAACTCTTCTTAAGAGAGTCACCTGGACTATGGAAACTCTCTAATGGTTGCAATGAACGAGGGTCTTTTTTCCAAGCTCCAGGTGATACAGAACACAGCAGCGCAGTTGGTCTACAACCTACCCTCTCGTTCTCCTTCTGAAACCACATTGAGATCTCTGCACTGACTGCCTATAACAAAGCGCACTCTTTTAAAGCCCTTGTGTCTGGTCATAGGTCTCTTCATGGAAATGGGCCTCGCTACCTACAAAATAGGTTCCAATTTTACATTCCTACTTGCAACTTTAGGTCTAGTGAGCAACTGCTATTACGCCCTGGGCGTATTCGTACAGTCAGGCATGGGGAGCGCTCTTTCTCTTTTTTGGCCGCTCACCACTGGAACCAGCTGCCACTATATATCTACATTCCTGCGTCAATTTAGCCTCATTTAAAAAACTCTTAAAACATGGCTTTTTAATCCGGAGCGCCAGGGGACCCCTTGGGGGTGATTCATGCGCTTTACAAATATCTATAATAAATAAAATAATAAAGCACATCTGGACACACCAGGATTTAACGGAAATCAAGCCTTCCCATAAATTGCATGCATAGTTCTATACCTTGTGTCCCAGAATGAATACATTTTAAGAATGATTAATTCTGGCCAAACCATACAAAACAATCACACCCACCTTGCATGCATCTGGATTACCCATGGTAGTGCCCTATTTAAATATAGGTTACCATACAAGGACTCTTTCCACTGTGCACAATTCCTGAGAAAAACAGGAATGAGTCGTACCCTTCAATTCATCTCAGAGCTGGTAATTACGCCGCGTCACAAACCAGTTCATCATTTTGTCTTAATCTGCCACTCAAGACAGGACCAACCATATACAAATCACCATTTGTCTTGCTACAATTGGAACAGTTCAGTCTGTAAAGTCTCTAAATTGGGATACAAGCAACTCCAGGCTGATTTTGAGCTTGTTGCGCCTCATCAGTGTTGTTCTGCTTGAGTCTACAGGACCCATGCCTAGGCATTTCCATCGCACATAGCACATATCAATGAGATAAAGAAAAGGGATGGGTAGAAAGCTTCAGTTAATCTCAGTAACTGATTATTACATTGGCCCTCATTAAAGCCCCTCATATATTAATTGTATTTACACACATTGACATTAAAATAAATGAATGTTAATCCCTTTTATAGACTGTTATTCCCCTCACACTCCCTATAGTTTAACTGTATTCACTTATTGACAGTGTGTGAGCATAATTTGATTCCTTTATGTGCTGCATGTTAATGAACAGCCTAAGCCCTGTTCAAGTCTCCTCTATGGTAAGAACTTCTCACCCAATACATGTCTCACTCCTTTGTGTGAAAGAAAATCTACTAGAAGCTTTACATTTTCGTTAGCTTGATCAAAGTAATCAATGTAATCAGTTCATTTGTTATTAAATGCTTTTTATAAACTCACACATTTCTCTCTTTCCTTATTTCAATATACCACTGGTATGCTTAGAAGTCTTTTTAAATATATGTTTTCATCATCTTAGCGTTGATTTATTACACGCTCTCCTGTTCAGTTATGGTTAAATGTTCTACAGATTTGTTTTAGAACTGAGACCAATATTAGAAATTTAGCAAAAGCGTTGACTGCCGAATCAAAAACAGGGAGAACGCTAGCATGGTTTAGGCTCAGATGGATATATTTCAGCATTTCAAAAGTTGTTTGATGCTCAATCGATTAAAATTTGCCCCAAGGGCTAATGTAATAATTTTCTGAAAAAATCCTGGATCGTGTAAAATATTCACTGAACAAAATGTCCATTACATAATATGTGTGCATGCAAAATGAACATCTGGTTGGAAGTGTTTGCAGCATGTTGATAATTAGCAAGATGCCATTGACCTAGTTGTGGATGGGCAGAATGCCCATGCATAAATTGGTGGTGAGAAAGATGAATGCTATTCCTGACCAATTTGCCTATGGGCATCACGTCCGCGACCAACTCGCTCAGCGGAACTTGCATTGTGGCACCCTACATATGAGTAACTTATTCATCTTGAATAACTGAGGTCAATAAGATTAGTATATTTAACTGGATAAAAAACATATCTTATTTAGTGCCAAGATACTCTGAGGTGTGAACATTGGCTTTAAAAATACATGTTATGTTAATTATTCAAAAAACAGTCGGATCATCTGAGACCAGTGCTTAATTTGAGCCGATGGTTTCCTGTGCTCAGCACCGGCACTTAAGCATCAACACCAGCGCTTTACATGAGCACTAATTAAGGATACATTAATTTATGGTAGGCACGGGGAGATTAAGTGATTTGCCTAGAATCAGAGGATGTTGAGCTGACGCCGAGACTCGAACCTGGTTCCCCAGCTCTGATGTCAGACGCTCTGGCCATTATGCCACATCCTCTCCCCACTTTCATGGTTAGTAGTTGGTTCTGTTTTAAGCGGTGCTAACAGGAGAAATGGGCTGGTGCAAGCTGACTGCTGACGAGAACCCCAGCACTTATTTTTCTTCCGTGCTTCCAAACGGGCATGGTACTGCCACAGGGAAGTACTTCTCTCCCCTTCCCCCAAACGGACCAACTTACGCATCCCATTTGTCTCTACCTACAGTCCCTCCAGAAACATGGTCAGTAAGGTAATAAAAAAAACTGGTCCATATTGCGCACCCATGCCGCCTTCAAGGAACCTCCCCTCTTTTCTTACAAGAGATGCAGCAACCTATCTGACAAACTGGTCCATGCCATCACCTGGCCCAAAAATGAAAAGAAAGCCCAATCTGTGATTTCCATGTGGGGTCTACCACCGATCCTCGGCCATTACAAATGCCAATCATGCTCTGCCTGTAACCTCACCCACAATACAAAGGAATTTGTTGCGGGGGGCACACTTACCAGCTTAAACATTTTTCCAACTGCCGCACATGCAACGTCATCTATGCTATACGTTGCCCTTGCAATTTATTGTACATCGGTCAAACCACACAAATGGTCAAGCAGAGTATCTCCCAACAGCAAAGCCGCATAAGATGTAATGTTGAGACAGCACCACTGGTCGGACATTTCAAAGAAAAAACCCATTCTGAAACAGACTTAATCTGGCAAGTGATTGACCGCCCGGAACTCCCGATCCGGGGGGGCAATTTACAACTTCTGCTAAACCAATGCGAAGGCAGATGGATTGCCCGCTGCGACTCTGTCAATAATGGGTTAAACACACTGGACGAATGGAACACGGCCATCACTGTACCCTGACCCCCATGACCGATCCATTTCTTGCTTCTGCTATCCAACCCTTGTGTGTCATCTTCCCTACATGCACCCAGTTGGTGCAACCCTCACTATGACCATAACTACCTGATTATAGTAGTCTACACCTCATGAAAGTTACTCATGTTATCATCATTGTAATACTATGCCAATACTTTGTTCCCTCTGTTGCCTAGTTGTAAGCAATTGCTCACATTGTGAAATGCCTTTTACCTGATGTGATCTCCTGCAGTCTAAACAATGTTTAACCATGGGTATAAAATTAGCCATTGTAATTGTAACCCTTATTCGTTACCATGCCGTGCATATTACATGTATAGCCCCGGTTTGTACGTCACCCGATTTACCAATGTTTTCACTGCACAACAGTACAACGTTTCCCAAACCATGTAATACCTTCTCACAATTGTATAATTTATAATTCATGTATATACCATCACCATTATTGGAATTACATTTCTGCATACCGCAGTCTCGAACACCTAGTTTTTTCGGTGCCTTCCTTTTCTCCCTAATACGCGTGATCACGGGTCCCCCCGGGGGCCTAGACGAGTTCCTGACCACGCGGTCTAGTCGTCTGAGGCCCACGTGATCGGCTTTGCTCGCTATCTCTTCCGGCCTCTCAGGCTCGCTCACCACTTTACCCCTACACGTGGACGCTTCACTCGTCCTCCGCCCACCGGGTACTCAGAGGATTCATCTCCACCCCCGCATTGTGGCAATTTCCCAAACACACCGTCCCGTAACTGGCTACGGCTCGGAGCCCTGGCGTTTGGATCTCCCCAACAGGTATGTCTCTGTCCATATGCCCCCGCAACCGCCTCGCATAGCCTTCTCGGCCTTATTGCCTGTTTTCGTTTGCCCTCACAGATCACCTTTCCTGGATCGTGTGGAACCCCTTAACTGTAACTTGCGTACAGCACTGTGGCAATTTCCACCCACACCGCCCCGTAGCTGCTATGGCCCGGACCCCTGGAGTTTGGTTCTCCTTAACAGGTATGACTCTGCCCACACGTCCCCGTAACCGCCTCCCATAGCCTTCACGGCCTGATTTTCCTTTTCACCTTTGCCCAAACAGATCATCATTAACCCGGATCGTGTGGTACCTTTAATTGTACTTGACGTACCTTGCCCCGGTTGCCTTCAGCCCACCGCTGACCGCACGCTGGTCCTTCCACTTTACTCCTACAGGTACTTGCCTTATCCTCCTTGCCCCTGTCAAATCACTCTCCTACCTGGGCCCACTTGATCACACTGGACTCTTAGTCTTACATCGCCCCGCCTCCCTTGTCTCCCATCAGTGGCCTACGTGATTCACGAACATGCATGACTGATCCCTCCTGCTGGACTACTATCTATTGATCCTCTCCCAACCGGACCTATAAGGCCGCCCCGCATGATCTGCCTCTCCAGCACTCAGGTAATTGTCCATTACCTGCGCCTTCTTTCTCTTTAATTTCTCTTTACTTTCTACGGGGCTTTCATCCGCTTACCCTGCTCTCCTCTCCCTGTTCCCCTATACAGCACTATTTTGGAACTAAGTGACCATTTGTCCTGATGATGACCTGAAATTGATCAGGTTGAAACGCCGTCGACTACCCAGCACAGAACCTTGGCGCTGTTGTGGTCAATTTATTTTTCCCAATTCAGAAATACTGATCTTGTATATATTTGTATTATTGACCACACTATTATTTGTTCCTACCTCGCCGTTCACGCTGTGTCTTTCACCCTAGTGTCACTGCGCTGTCCACTGTCACTAGCACGTTCAGTGCACACTTGTTTGGTATGGTCACTGTTTATTAAATTATATGATAGTGCTGATATAACTACTTATAAATATTTTTTCTTTTCACCAATTCTGTTGTGGTCTCCCTTTGCTCCCTCCCTTGTGATATATGCAATTATCCTAAATTGCCCTTTTAGAATGTTTTCCATTTGAGACATTGTTGTTTTGTTACAAACTTTACCCGGTCTCACCTGGGTCAACGGGTTCACTCCTGTAATTGTTTCTTCAGCACCGGCACTTAAGCATCAACACCAGCGCTTTACATGAGCATTAATTAAGGATACATTAATTTATGGTAGGCACGGGGAGATTAAGTGATTTGCCTAGAATCAGAGGATGTTGAGCTGACGCCGAGACTCGAACCTGGTTCCCCAGCTCTGATGTCAGATGCTCTGGCCATTATGCCACATCCTCTCCCCACTTTCATGGTTAGTAGTTGGTTCTGTTTTAGGCGGCGTTAACAGGAGAAATGGGCTGGTGCAAGCTGACTACTGACGAGAACCCCGGCACTTATTTTTTACAAATTAACCACTGTCTGAGACAAATCTCTCCCTCAGTTACTATTGCTTTCTCTCCTATGCCAGCTGTGGTATCAGCTGTTTGCAGCCTTGCTAGTTTCAAACCTATGCTAAAGGGGCCATTCAGTGAGGAGAAAGTAACAATTCTCGCTACCCAGTCCTGCATCGCTAACGATTCACCAACCAAAAGCATTCTAAAACGTTCCTTTGATGATGCCAAGTTTTATGACATCATAGACAGGATACTATTGCTGTTGGCACTTTATGGGAAGGAATCACTGTCAGAAGAAGTAAAGAACTCTGTGCATGTTACTACACCATAGTAAAACTTTTATGTGCAATCTAAACATTAAACGGTGAATGACATGAAAAAATTACTCCGGTCTGTACATGGCCTCCAAGGACCACCTGTTCGCCTGGATACCATGTTTGCAGGAATTACTTGTTACTAAGCAGGTGGAGCAAACTGCTGAAGAAAAAACATTGTGGCGCAATGGCTAGCTTTCTCCGACAACCTGCCAAAAGCACAAATGCGAGCCACGAAGCAATATAGCATGTCTACTTAAGCCGCTAACAGTTCCCCAAACAGAGCTCTTGGATCATACATCTTCACCTTGGTCAAAATTCCTTCAGCATTACAGTCTCTGCACTGTTTTCATCCTGAACCTTTTCCTACGTGGATTCCAGCTGGATGTCTGTCTAACCTTTTGTTGACGGATAATGGTCAATATGTCTGAGCAGGCAACAGCACAATAAGTTGAATTGGAGAAAGCCATGGCACGTTCTGCATGTTTACCTTCAATTCATTTACTAATGCCAACTCTTCATCAGAGAAGAAAATGATTCCACATCATGTGTGCTGTGTTTGAAAAGGTTTGATTTAATACACATAACAGTCTACCTCTTTCTACATCAGTGGCGGCTGCTACTTAACGGCGGTGGGGGAGGGGCGGATCGCGGAATAGGGTGGGCGATGGGGAGGGAATGAAAAAAAATTAAAAATCACTTACCTGCAGGCCAGACGCCGCCCCTGGGTCTTCTTCGGCTCTTCAGTTGACTGCAGGACTCCAGGGGCAGGAAGCAGGAAGTACACAGGCTCCTCTAGCCAATCACAACGCTGTGTTAGAGCAGCGTTGTAATTGGTCTGGGCGCCGTGGTTCGGCGCTTAGAGAGGGACTGGGAGGCTGTGCATGTTCTCCTCCCAGGCTGTACAATACAGCCTGGTGGAGAACATGCAAAGTGGACCCAGGTGATTGCACCCGGGTACACACAATATTTTATCCTCTTTCGGCTGATGAAATATTTTTTTTTCACTACTGTTTTCTTGCAGGTTGGAAATCAATACCGATGCAGATCATCTGACCACTAGGTATTTACACGACCAGTGGTACATTTTTGTGGGGATAATAGTGAACACACCACGAGACAAGGAACCCCCAAACACAGCCCAGAATAACTGGGGGAGACTGTGTCTTCCCAATTTTATGGTCCTGAAGAAATGCCATGGATCCCTCCTGGACCACAAGGGTGTGAAACATATTGACCCAGATCTCACACACATAAGACCCATCTCACACACATGAGTAGATTGACTTTCTCCATCACGAGAAATTCCCAATCTACTCACATCTATCACAATCTACTCTTACCATTGGCGAGTGCTAGTGGGGAAAAAAACTCTGCTACGCTACGTGGAGTTTTTCGGAACTCTGAGAGCTCAACGGAGCCTGAAAAACTCTGCAAACTCTGTGAACGGAGCAGAGTTCACCGCCCAGGCCTACTTAACACCTCACCCATTTTAGCCTCAAAGTCACTTTTCAATTATGTGACTTCACGGTTGTTCCCTGCTCAAAATGGCGTTTCACTCAGGAGATATCAAGGATTCCACATCCTCCTCAATCTACTCCCTTTTTCCTTGCCCCCTTGCCCACAACTAGACTCTTCTGTGGTGATATTTCTGTCACCAGAATGAATCCCCTTCATAGGGTTACTATTCTTTCCCCAATCCCCACTCTGTTATGCAAAAAAGCTAACGACCATTGCGTGAAACAGTGTTATGAGGCTTAAGTACATTTTTCTATTACCGCCTGCAAAATTGATAAAACTTGTGAATTTTGTTATATGCAAACATCATGAAATTCCATGAATTTGCGTATGCAAAGTTTCACAAAACGTTTAGGCACAAAGGACTTGTTCAAGGAGAAAATGTCTTTCAGGAGCCATTTTCTCCTTGATCCAGAACCCTTGTTGGTATCTGCATGACATTTGAATGTGAGGTCTCTCTCACTTTAAATTTTAATGTGACACACCATGAAGATTGTGAAATTCCATATGTTTTCACAAACTTTTCTGAAATGTGATGACATTGTTTTCACAACTTTACACAACATTGATTGTCACATAGATCTCAATGCCTCAAGATAAGAGATCTCCCCACCCAGCATAAATAAAGCTGCACACCGCACCAGCAGTTACAAATGACACACCAATTCATGCAATCCAAACAATTTAATCTCTACATTCATCATGCTCTGGGCACTATTAATCCTTGCTGGTTTCTTCACCCCTCTCATACTCGCTGGCCAATAGCCATGAACAATCAACCCGAACATCTGTCCACTTCCCCCTGGTTTCCTTCAAATCCTTTGTGATTACATTTTTACGGTCAAACCTATGTAACTGTAATTGTATTTATATAGCGCTTACTACCCCAGACGAGGCATCAAAGTGCTTTTCGGCGAGTAGCACGCTACTCTGGAACCCTAAGAGGATTAGAGGTTGATTATTATGGGGATATATCAGTTAATTTGAGCGGTAGACATGTGAGTCTGTTAGTTGGATTGAAAAGGATAATGGAGGGATGGAAGATTCTAGAAAGTGTTTATTCAGGAGATCATAGTAGTAAGATGAGGATAGGGGTGAGTAAAAGAAGAGATGGAGGAGGGAAGAGTCTTACACTAAATCCTTTTTCTCCCACGTGATGATAGGCAAGTTGTGGGGACCTCTTCTTCACTCCAACTTGGACTTCACTGACTACAGCCGCACAAAATGCATCCTTCTCTTAACTGTTTAAAGCACTTCCACCTCCTCATAGCTGTCTCCCTTAGATACTTTTTTTCAGAGGTATTTCCTGTCCACTTCACAATGGAATCTTCAGAAGTCCATACTACACTCCATCTGCACTTTCTACAGTTACACATGCCCAGATTTTCCTACAAATGTCAAGTGGGCATATCACGTGAACACGTTCAACGGCCTTCTCCAAATCCCCGTCTCTATCCTAGACTTCTCTGTCACCGCTTCTATACTAACTGGACATGAGTGACCCTAAGAACCTTGACGCCACTCGACTCTCACCAGCCCATTTCATTGCACTTGTGAAACATTATGTCCAAACAACTGTGCATCCACTTCCCCTTGCAACTTCAGAAACCCATGTGCAGATGTCCCAGGGCATGCATACATTTTGTTGGTCCTGCTCCGTACTTAATTTGAGCCAGTGGCTTCAGGTGGGGCCTACCAACCCTCACTTGTAGGGACCACCACGTATTTTCCTACATTAGACTTTGACCCAGAGCAAGAGAGTGAGAAACATTCAAGGAAGAAAGAAGGAGGAAGAGAAAGTGGAAAAATCGTGACAGAGGGAAAAAGCAGGAACCTGCAAGAAGGAAATAAGGGTCAGAGAGTGTCTGGTTGTGTCTTAAAGAGACAAGTGGTGGAATCAAGACTACACAGTCATGGTATTCGGCATGCTGACCTTCAGTAGAGCCAGCCACAGGCATCTGAGCAAAACGTTCGGTCCCGGTACTTATTCTTTTATACATTAAGCATTGGTCCTGCTATACGAATCAATGTGCCTCTACCCCATTAGCCTGTGTTTGGTTTCACAGGCCATATTCTCAATTTGCTGTGGTCCACTACTACCTCTGTCTAGGCTACCCTTTCCATGTTCCTCTTCCCTAGCAATTCTGTCAGACCGAAGACCCCAAAATCACTTGTGTAAGTACTGTTCTAAACAAACTTTACTCAAGGTCAGGAAAGCATTTACTCACTAGTCCCTTAAAATGCTCACCAGCAAATTAGATTTCATTGTCTTCCTTAATCTCAACCTTTTTTCCTTCATATGTTCTGCCCTTTAATAACCTGTGGTCTTTTTTACCTTTGTATGGTTCATAGGGTGCAAAAAGGATGCACTGTATCCCGCTTCTGCCAAGATAGCAACCCTTTTCCAGTCTTATAATCATATATCCTACTCCCAACGAAGATATAGATAGGCACGTGATTTTTGCAGGCGTGGCCAGCACAAGTAAGAGCGGTGGGGCGGGGCGGTGGGGGGGGGAGTCGACAGACGACGGGATAGGGAAAATAAATAAATAAATAAAAAACACTTACCTTGCGCTCGCCGCATTCGCGACTCGACGATGCGGCAAGCGCAAGGTAAGTTGTTTTATTTATTTATTTTATTTTTCCTATCCCGTCGCCTGTCGACATTCCACCCGCCCCGCCCTGTACCCGCCCCTGCGTCCCACCGCTCTTACCTGTCCCGGCTGCGCCTGGCTTTTTGTCCAGGAAATAAACATTCCTTTTTGAGGTATGCAGGATGAAGCTCCCACATTACTGGCTGCTCTTTTCTCCCTTAGCGCCCGGATTGATCATAGCTGTCAGTTTGCTCAGCACCGCACACACAAATACAACGCCTGTGGTCACTGAAACCATGATTCACCACTTGCACAGTTAAAGTAACAATCCATCTCATGTTGCTGGAATGGAAATTAAGAGCAACCTTCCTCATGAGAAGTGTGTGGTTGGCTGCTCAACAGAGGGAGGCTTTTGGCAAGTGGGTTGCCATGCCTGCTGCATCAAACAACACCTCTCTCGATCAACTGGTATGCCTTTTCATCCATGCCCACAGGGCCCAATATGCACCTGACAAGCTTTGCGCGAAGTGAGACGTCGACTGGTTTCAGGAATGCAGAAAGCAGACTTTTCATGTGATTCACTCTTATTTTTGCACTCAGAGCAGCCAAGTACATAGAGTTACCTATATCCTAACTTGCAAAGCACTGCTTGGAAATGTCCCAAATTCTATTCTGATAGGTTTTGTCCTAGGTTTGGCTTAGAATTTCAGCTTTTCGAAGATTCTATGACATTCTTTGGAGTATCTGTGGAACTCTATTGCAGTCATAAATTTCCAGGGGCCTGATTAGCAAAGGACTGGTTTAAAAAGCAAGACATTGGGGGAGATTTATTAAGATTTTACACCGTGTTTGCGTCACAAAAGGGATGCAAATTAGAGCAAAATCTTTTTTTCCAATTAACTTTCCAGCGCTAAATTTGTTTAGCGCTGGAAATAACGTGAAAGTAACGAAAAACAGCGCATAGCGCTGCTTTGCGTTATTTAGCAGCAAGGGGGCGTACCATGGGTGGAGCATGGACTTTCCCAAGCAACACCTATGGTTTCTGATGCTAAACCCAATTTACTAAATAAAGTAGACAGGGTTTAGCGTCAGAAACACTGCGCCCTTTTGAAGTAGGTGCAAAGAAGGAGAAATGCTTTAATTTCTCCTTCCTTTTCCGACTTTGTACGTGTGCTACACCTTACAGCACAAATACAAAGAGGGAAAAGGGTTAAAGTCAGTCTATGCATTGTATTTTGAACTAGAAGAGTACCCTTTCAGTACAAAACCTATGCTAGACTCACTGAGACACCGTAGCACCATGGCGCAAAGGTGTGTGCGTGGCGCACGGCAGCTGATTTCAGCGCTAGGGAAAGGGGAGAAGAGTGCCATATTTCTGTAAAATGGCACTATCCTCCTCTCTCCTTTTCACGCAGCGCAGCATTTGCTGCTGCTGCTCTACACGATTAAATGGCAAATCTGCCCCATTGAGTCCTGCAGGAATATATGTACATTTCAGTTTTGAAGGGAATCCCCAAGTATTCACTGACTACTCTAGAAAATGTATGCTAATAGTTGATTTTATGGAGTACTCACATGCATAAAAATTTACGGATGCGGAATTTCCAACAAAGTGGAAATTACTGATTGAGAAATTATATGATAAGGTGCGTTTGCACATTTAACTTTTTGCTTTCTCTGTAGGGAACATATATTCCCACAAAGAAATCCCTTCGTAAACACCTGCATTAAAAGAGTTGAAGTTGCCTCCTCACTCCCACCCTGCAACTGCACTTACTACTGCTCAAGGCATGCTTAGTATCAGTAGACACATGAAGAGGGGATAGTGGTTTATTCACCTGTTGTGTGATTTGTCACCTTCCTTGACTTCCTATTATGGAACAAACCTTATTGTGGCTCTTCCTATTACCCTGCCATTAGACTGTGAGAAGAAGTCAATGCTCTCAACAGCCACACCACTGTAGCAGAGCTCAACCTGGGCAAGGAAAAGTCAACATCTTTAGATCTATTTCCTTGCATGCCTGCCAGTCCAAACAAGCATTTGCTATGCAATAGGTCTCCCATTTACGAGCGTTTGAGCTATTGGCAATGCAATAGCTTAAACTCTCGTAAATGCAAGACCTATTGCATTGGAAATATTTTTTTGTTTACTAGCGCCCATGCGGCGCTTTTACATTTATGGAGGCCGTGCCCCTTTCTTTAGACATGCCGCGTCTAAAGAAAGGGGTGTGGCCAACATTAAAGCGAAACCACAGCATGGGGCGCTTTGACAAAAAAAAGCATCTGTTTGTCAAGTTGACAAACAGATGTCTTTTTTTGTAAAAGCGCCCATGCCGCGCTTTCACTTTCATAGCGGCTGCTCACCCTTCTTTAGACACATCTTGTCTAAAGAAAGGGCGGCCTCTATGAATGTGAAAGCGCCGCATGGGTGCTAGTAAACAAAAAAACAAAATAATAATTAAGCGCGTTCGCTATACTTAAAGCGGACCACACTGCTAAAATAAATAAATAAAGAAATGCGGCTGCTATAGTTAAAGCGGACCGCCATTAGTAAGTAAAATAAAAGCGGGCGGCGTGCTGCTACCTAGTGGCTGGAATAGAGGCAAATCATTAAACAAAATAGTGCTGAACAGCCAAGATAAAGCAGATTGTGTAACAAGACAAGTAAAAGGCCCAGTCGTTAGGCGAGGTAACAAATGCAGACAAGGCGGAACCAAGGAGGGACTAACAAGCCTAATAATGACTCGGAAGCCAGTGTTTACGAAGGTCAATGACACAAGCCAATTAAAAATATGGGCAAAGAGTGGGCCGTGCTTCAAAGCCGTACTCCAATACTGCATGCCTCGCAGCAGCGCATGCGCTGTCCAGGCTCGACCGAAAAAGGCCTGCACATTTTCAGAATGGAATGCAGGAATAAGCACATTTGGGGCAACATAAGTCATCCCACTAAAAAGGTTTGTGCATAATTGGACTGCCTTCATTGACAAAAGCAGATCATCTTATACAACACAAATAAGTAGAGTTTGGTCTCCAAGTATTTATATTTCAGTGTCACACTATGCTTAATTGGTAAACTAATACAAAAAAACCCCATTAAATGTAATGGCCTAAAGGTTTTTATGGGTGCACAGCTCCAGCGCTGTCGAATGGCAGGGTTGCTGGATACTAAGGCTGTCTAGTTTTACAAAGATAGATTTTTTTGTTCACCATGAGTGAGATAAGGAGACAGGAAGTTGTTTAGGGTGGTGGAAGAAAGAGGCATGAAGTGGAATCGACTGGACTGTCATGATATTTGGCAATCCTGTAAATGAGCAGCACAGGTGGTGGGGGCTCCTACAGAAGGATATGGGGGCATATTTAAAGGAGCAATGCGCCACCGGAGCATCACTTTTTCTGACACTCCGGTGGCGAAATGCCCTGTTCCATATTTACAAGGTGGCGCTAAACCACTTTGCGTGGCTTAATGCCGGCTTCTATATATGGGCCTCCTTGCATCAGCAGGAAAGGGGCGTTCAATGGGTGTTGCTGTAGGCGTACCCACGCAACACCCATTACTTTTTGACGCTTCCCAGATTTACAAGGATCTGTAAATCTGTGGCAGCGCCAAAAACTAACGCCTATGAGAAGGAGGCGTTAGAGTTGCACAACGGGGAGACATGCTTTTATTTCTCCTTGTTTTTTGCTCTTTCTGCATGGTGCAAGGGTGCCTGCATTGCAGGGATGAATGTGTTTGTGCAGGAAGGGACACCTTCCTGCGCAAAAACAATCAATGACGTTTTGCTCCCTCTATGTGTGCTACAGCACACATAGAAGGAGCAAAATGCCATAATTGATTGTTTTTGTGCAGGAAGTAAACACAATCATCCCTGCAACGCAGGCACCTTTGCACCGTTGTGCCTGCAGCCCTGCATTTTTTAAATGATGCAGCGCAGCGCTGCTAAATTACTTGCAGTGCCGTGCAATTTAGTTGTAAATATCCCCCATGGTTCCCGGCACTTGTTATAACTTATTTTTACAGATTAAGAACTGACAACTGCTCTCTCCGTCCCATTTCCCCCTTCTCTCCCAGTCCTCCACCCTTCTCCTCGAATTCCCACCCCCCACTCTGTGCTTCACAACTGTACCGTATTTAATGCAGGTGCAGGCCGGATGAACTACAATTTACAAGCTGGAAATTAATTGTCTGGCAGGAAATCTCAGATAATCAGCAGACATCTTGCAAAAGCATTTTCATCTGTGGACGCGAACATGATATTAAACATGCCAGACCCAGACCTGTGGGATGTCTCCAACCCGTCCCATGGCCTGACAAAGCAGATCCTGAGAAAGTTCTCATTTTACATTTGAGCGTGAGAATCTGCTCCCGAGACCTTGCTATTCGGTGACTTTCCCCATTTTTGCTTTCTATAAATGATTGTGTTTTTCTCCTAGGAGAATTAAAAAAAAAACCACTTGGTATTGAGAAAAAAAACTTACTTTTGTTGCATTTTTTTATAATGAAAATAGTTCTATAAATAGAAACATCGAGAGGGATCTGAAACTTGCAATTTATCTATTGTTTTTAATGAGCCTTTCAAACCATGTTTTTTCTTAGTAAAAATTCAGGAACATCTTTACCACTCTTGTTTTTCAGACAGTATGCTTTCCTATATTTGTGCATATTCGGCCAGCTACTTCAAGTCTCACTCCTTAGGCGCTTGTCTCCCTCCCAGTGTATCTCAATGGTCGCTCTGACTTTTAATGGGGTCTCAGTCATGGCATTCATCAGCTCTCCCTCCTGTCTCACAGCGATGAACTCTTGCGCCTTGGGAATTTGCATTTGGTTTCCTTACAGAAAAGGAAGTATGGGGGTGTCATTGTGTGACATCAGGCTGACTTTGGGGCTAGTGGGAGATTTTTTTCTAATGTTTACAGCACATTCATGGCATATTAGAAAATTGGAATTTTGGGAGCTCCATTGACGACAATGGAGTGCTCCGGGCTTCTAATGGCCGGTAAAAGCCGGGAGCTCCAACATTCCAATGTTTGTGGTTCACAGGTGTTGCTGTGAACAAAGGACTCAGCGAGCCCGCAGGGATTTAAATCCCCTCAGGCTCACTGAGGCCTTTGTTTTATTTATTAGAACATTCTGTCCTCTAGTGGTGGAATGTTCTAATAGCCTTATAGCCCGCTGTAGCTGGGCTATACTGGCCATTAAAGGCCTGCTCCCTTGTTAAAAGCCCTCGCCAAATTGGGCCTTTAACACTGGAGCGAGCCTTTAATGGCCAGTATAGCCCGCTACAGCGGGCTATAAGGCTATATTAATATTTTGCACCCATCAATACTAGTTTTATAGTGCCAAACATCCATGATGATTGCATGTCAGAATATCGACCACAAAAATATTGTGCTCTAAAAATATCGTAGCAACCAAATATTTCAACAAAAGGTACCTATATCTGAAGTTCATTATAATAAATCTACACTTATGTATATTTAACTTCAAGGTATTTTTTCTTCTTAATATCTTTGTACTGAATTTTTGTAGTAGGATGTTTAGGATTCCATATTCCGGGAGTATATTTCTCTTGTTGGACTTGGTTATGATTGGAGCAGCAGGTGCAGTGACACAATGGAGTAGCCGTCTGAATGGCCCGCTGCACCAAAATTAGGACTGGCTTTTGCCATGCAACTGGACACGTTGGTGGGCATTTTCCTCTGCTGATAACCCAGATACGCTCTAATTTCCTCACCAATCCACATGCACATAAAAAGAAAGATCAAAATGTAGACATTATAGACATTCTCCTGTAATTTCTGTCGATTCTCAACTTCCATTTGGTTCATAAACATTGCGCATAAAAATGGATGCAAACTTAATATTTTCATCCATGTTACTTTTCCACTTCCTCTGTGCTTACTCCTGAGAAGATATATAGACTGCCAATTTTCATATATGTAGAACTAAGTATAGTAACCCTAAACTTTCCTTTGCATACTTACTTTCACAATATTTTAATAGCTATATTTTGTTACAACATTTTTGTAGCACAACATTTTTACAATAGTCTAGTACCATTCAAATAAAGTTGAAGTTGGAAAACCAAATTCCTTATTTTCTTAGTTTTTCTCCTATTTTCTCTCCTACATGCAAAACATCAAACCAACTATTCAATTTTCTCCCAAGTCTCCCGCCACCTCACTAATTTTACTTTCAATTCCTGTGCAAAAACGTATTAAATCAGCTAGGATTATAATAATATTGGACAATACTCAGAAATTCGCCCCAATGCATCATCATAGACATTAAATCAATATATTCTGCCAGATTTTTATTTCCCTTCCTCTATTTTCTTTTGTCTGGTCACCTGCATGCAGAAATTCGTGTTTGTCTGAAAAAACCCAAGGAAGCATTTTGTTCTGCGTATCTGTGACACTTGACCTGTGTGTTCTTGATTCTGAATAACCCAGATGGGTAGTCCTGTCCTTTGGATATAAGTGCAATGACAACATTTTGAAAGAGTTGACAACTTCCATTTTAATTGCAGTCCTCCCTCTGTTAAGGCACTTCATCAATGAAGCAGCAGAGTAGCGTGGGTTGCCAGCGCCCCGGGCAAGGCAAGTATCCTTCCCATTTTATTTTAAAATTTTGTGCTCCTAAGAATGCCTTTAAGAATTTTGCGCCTGAGGCAAGTGCCCCTGTGGCCCGCCCACGCTACACCACTGCAATAAAGCACTTGCGCTTTGCAGTTCTCTTGTTGTGACCTCCCTAGAGTGGTCTCCCACATTTTTCTCTACTCATATGTCAATCATGGCTCGAGCTAAAGATGTCAATCAACCTTTCAAGCTATGCTTTTGATGTAGGAAGAACCACCCGGTGAAGTAATTTAGATTATCTGAGGAAAGGGTGCTGTGCAAATGTATGATTTCTGTAAAGTCACAGTAGCCTGAATAAGTGTGTAAAAGAGGCTGATTTGAGCCTACGTGGGGGCGAAGAAGCTGCCACTCTGAGTAAAAGTAACAGTTTTGCTGTTCTTCATAGAAACTGTTACTGTGCATGTCCTGTATTATTCAGCTCACCACACCAGCGGCGGCTCCTCCGCAATGGCGGAGGATTGTCACCCCCCCCTGCAAAAAGGCAGAAAGCAAAAAGTTAAATGATAATAAAACAACTTTATTATCATTTTATTTTTCGCTGTCTGGCAACCGACGAGAGCATAGAGCGGGACGGGCCAGGTTAACAGGGCAGGGACTGGGACTGGGAGGAGGAGTGGTAGGCGCATTTAAGTGCGCATGTCTGTTTGGCAGGCCGTCTTTGGCCGGCCAAACTGACATGCTCGCTTAGGTTTCTCCACCCGAGCTGTGCTGCACACCTGGGTGGAGAAAATGCCCAGACTCCCTGTCCCTGACTGAGCGTCAAAGCAGCCCGCTTAGGCCAATCTCCATGCTTGGTATATATAGCATGAGAGCAGTGTTGGGATTGTGTGGAGACTCTGGGAGCCTGTGCTGGGAGCAGAGGAGTACCGAGGTGGCTGGAAGCATAAGGTAAGTCTATTTTTTATTTAGTATTAACCCCCCGTGCCCTCGACCCCACGCCCCCTCAGACCCCCTCGCGCCCCCTCCCCCGCAGCCCCCACTCCACAACTTATTACTCGTATCAGCCGCCACTGCACTACACAGAAGAATTCTGCCCAAATAATGCTTCTTGGCAGAGCTCCTCCTCTCAATGTGTTCTTGAATGACATCATATCATACACTGTTTTGAGTATTTTCGATTCAGGACAATGATTTCAATCTATCCAATCAAATTTTACGGGTCACTGATTACAAGTCACATTTACACTCATCACATTTCCACAGCTTCCCAAAGGTCTTTCCTTGCTCAGCTCTTGAACCAAAGGTACCTTCTCCAACCTACTGGAAAGGCTCTGTTTAAGCCTGATTGCTCACTGCCATTAACACCCTCTTCAAAGTTAATTGTCTGCCCTGCTGTTATGTGCCTGAGCCAAAGGTGAGAACACATAATTAGGTCAAGAGCAATTAAAAGCTATTAGCACTCACTCCTCTAATCTCACCCAAACAGGCAAACAGGTCAACTTCCCCTGCCTGCCCTGTGTCCCTGCTTCGCACTCTTACTGACATTAGAATACTGGCATACAACAGTAGTTAGTGGCAGTATGTTAATCATTTTGATTGGCGGAGCCAATCCCAGCATTCCATACAAAGTGCCCATTTTTTTCAACCCTATTATTCAAAGTACGAAATTCATTACCTCTAGCTCCCCCAATGATGTTCTTGATTCAGTTACGTCATCCGACAACTCTGAATTACAACTTTGATTAAGCCCTAACTGGCATGGACATTTATTCCCCCATTGTAACTAAACATACCTTTCAATGGAAAATAAACATTGAGACCATATTTAATGCATAACACTGACATATTCTGCTATTGGTTGCTTTTCCTTTAATGCCCACCCATCAGAAATCTGCTGCAACTAATGGGACACCTACAGGTTATATTCTGTGGCATGGGTCTCGCCAATGTGTTAACTGAAGTCTGTTGATCACAATATTGCATTTTTGAAACCGGGGATAACAGTAGCCAAATGATTGTACTCTGAGTCTGACCTCCACACATATCTGCTCCCTCTCATTATGAAAGTTCAACGGAAGCTACTTCTGCTAGAATTATGCGATTCTGAGAGCGCAGCATCCGCCACATAATTATGGATTTACCACAATGAGCATATAATCCACCACCTGATGTACAATTTGCATTTTACAACAAAAAAAAAAGTTTCATGCTCAAATGGATTACACTTTACTAAAAAAGTGCCACCATGCAGATACAGGCCCTTTGCAAAGGCTAACTGGACACTGTTCAGTTACTGATTGATGTATTCAGATGTTCAATTGGTACCAATGAGGCGAATCTTTTGCCCAGACAGTATCAATGTGTGATAAAATGACAAAAAAGCAAAATGCTGCTGCCCACGGCTGGGCTGAACTGTGCTACATAATTTGGCTTTTCTTGCCGCATTACTTCATCAGCCCCAGTGGTTAATTTGTGAAAAAATAAGTTCCGGGGCTCTTGTCAGGAGACAGCTTGCACCAGCCAATTGGTCCTATTAGCGCCGCCTGTAACAGAACCAACTACTAACCATGAAACCCTACAAGTGGGGAGAGGATGTGGCGTAATGGTCAGAGCTGCCGACTTTGGAGCTGGGGAACCAGGTTCGAGTCTCAGTGTAGGCTCAACATCCTTTGATTCTGGGCAAATCACGTAAGTAATCTCCCTGTGCCTACCAAAAATGAATGTGTCCTTAACTGGTGCTTATAGCAAGGCAGGGGACGGCATCGGACACGCCGCATCTATGGCGGTCGTGCCGGTCCCTCGCAGCGGCAGGGAGGCGGGGCTGCGCCGCGCGCCACAGTGACACGGCGTCTCACCTACCCTTCTGATTGGCGGATCGACGCGCGACCCGGAAGCGGTAGGAACCGCTTCCTGGTCGCGCGTCGTTCTAACACCGGGAAAGCCGGTTTGAACCGGCTGCCGGCGTGAAGGGCCATAAAAAGGCTGTGGAGCGGCGGGGACGTCCTCTTTCCTCGCCGCTCCCCAGCCGATCCCAGCACACGCCAGGACCTCGACCGGAGGTCCCATCGGATTCACCCACCCACCATCCCCTAAATCAGAAGTTGTTGAGCAATGTTTTGTTGTGTTTTCTCCTATGTTAGATAATATTTTTTCATTTATAGGTTTTCATTTTAGGAGTTAAATTTGTCGTATTTAGAGATGCTATTCCTTGGTCAGCGGTAAGGTCATGATTGGTGAGCTTAAATTTAAGGTCCGTAGCGGGCGGCGCCATTGTAAAATGGGGACGCCCGAGGGGGGGGGAAAGATGGTCTCTCATGGAACTCCAGGGGCAGTTAAAGCCGGTAGGCTGGAAGGGTGCGGGGGGAGGGGAGTTACGCTTTCCGGTAGGCTGGTTGGCCACCCCGCACGCGCACAAGGGCGCAAGTAAGCTGCGCATAACTGCACGGGCCCCTTATGGAGATAATCTTCTGGGCGTAGGGGGTGCCCGGGGGGGGAGGTATCCTCCCGGTGAACGGGGCCCCCTGCGCAAGGTCACTCCGGTAGGATTTTGGGCATAGCTTGATCAGGATCTGGGGCCAGTCATTGACCTTGCCGTAGGCTCAAAAAGGGATATGCAGAAAGATAATGTTATTTGTTGAATGTTTAGCTTAGGATAGGCATGGCTATGTATTAGAAACATGTTAAGGTTAGCCAAAAGACATACTGTACCTATCAATGTAATGGACTGACTTTCTGCGTATTGTGTATATAATGTAAATATATTAATGTGTGATTATTGTTTGTAATAAATACGGCCGGGTTTACGACCCTTAATCCAAATGTTGGTATTGATGAAGTTGTTTGCCTTGGGGGAAGATGGGCGGTGAGCAACTTGGGCACCGGGAAATGGGGCCACCACCCCCCAAGGGCGGGAGTTAAGGGAGGAGGGGGACTCAGCCGTACCTGGCCATTTGAAAAGTGCTCCAATACCTTTGGGTCGAGTTTGTGCTATAAGCACCAGTGTTGACCAACCGCGGTCGGTGGTAGGAGTGCTGCCGGGCGGTGACGTGGGGAGGTGGAGGGGCAGGGTGGGGGTAGTAAACTATGGATTACGGAGGTTTACAGGTAAGTAAACATATAAATAAATAAAACGAATTTCGTTGCGTGCACTGCATCGCATTTGGGGATGCAGTGCGCGCAACGAAATTCGTTTTATTTATTTATATGTTTACTTACCTGTAAACCTCCGTAATCCATAGTTTACTACCCCCACCCTGCCCTCCCCTCCACGCCACCGCCCGGCAGCACTCCTACCACCGACCGCGGCTGGTGTTGACGATTAAGTGCTGGTGACGAGCACTGGAAACCACTGGCTCAAATTAAGCACTGATCAGCCCTGCCAGATAATTTGTCCCTTCATTTCTGCATAATCCTTGTGGCCCTAGTTATTGTCATTGCATAGTCAAAGAGTAGATTCTGATCTGGGTCGGGCAATCACCTCTCAGCATGTGGAATCAAATAGGTTTGCAATGATTCGCATACTGACCTGAAGACCTACACACATGCCACCCCAGTTCCGGCAATCTTCAAAAAAGAGGGTTGGCCAACTAACTGTAAGTGAAGGGAAGACAATAAGGTTGGTTCCTAACAGACAGCCTTATACTGAGCACCTGATGGCCCTTTAATTCCTCTACTGTCAACTTGTTCACCAAATGGTGCATTGCCATAGAAAGGCAAGAGCATCTAAACTTTCATTGTGCCGAACTTTGCACAAAAGATTTGATTACAAGGAGCTTACTGATGATGTGCTACTTGGAGCTGTAAACCTGTACATCAGATTGTCTTAGGAGCCAAGATCACACTTCCTAGGATTTAAAAAGGATGGCCTAAATTAAGAGTAATAAATTGAAGGTAAAAGTAAGCAAAAGTAATAGAAAAGGGGGATATCTTACCAGGGTGACAGAAATAATGTAGCTCTCATCTCTGGTGTCTCGGAGCACAAAGTTCACGTTTCCCCTTACTTATAAGGTTCTGTGTGGAAGGGTGTGTGAAATACTAGTCCTGCCAAGTTATTGTGTTGTATTGTAATTGCATTTATATAGCGCTTATTACCCCTGACGAGGAGTCAAAGTGCTCTGTGAAAATATTGGTCCTGTGAAGTGATTAGGAAAGATGGGTCAACCTATTGGTGGTTCAGCGATGCGCCTACCCACCTTTAATTCAATTCCAGGGGGGTACTCTTGGTGCCTAGCCTCACTCTGTACTTTGCATGTAGCTAAATTCTGGGAAGGTTTGGAGGGCCTCTAAACCCCTGAATCATCTGAACATTCCAGTGATCCAAGTTTGGAGCAAAAAAAAGCATCCCTTGGTCTCCTGAACAGTTAGGTGAGTTCAGAATGATGGAATTTGCTCATTCTTTCATAGCCTTGATCTTTTCCTTTTTAGAGTACCCTTTATGTTTGAGGTCCTCAGGATAAATAACGATCCCTGCATTCTCTGGAGTTTTTTTTGCAGTGTTGGGTTGGTCATTTCATTTTTGTATGTCTTTTTTGTGTGCAAAGAAAGGGGAAATGTGGAATCATCGTCGGTAGTGCTTAATTTGTAAAAAAAAAATAAGTTCCTGGGCTGTCGTCAGGAGGACTCTGCAGCTTGCACCACCCATCCCCCCAGCCAGCACTGCCGGTGACAATACACACACCTACGAACATCAAACTCCTTCAGGTGTGTCACTTCAGTCTATTCCAGACCCCCAAAGCTATAATAATGGCTTGGGGGCCGGTATTAGTCATTTTAATGTATATTAAATAAATATTCAGCTGTTGTTGTGCTCATTTCTAAAAAACACAAACAGCGCCACCATGTGGCAGACGGTCATATGACCCGGTGTTGGCAATTAAGTGCTGGTGCCGAGCACTGGAAACCCCCGGCTCAAATTAAGCTCTGATCGTCGGGGCGTGCATGCCCCAACGATAGTGATAATGCATGATCAATTCATATGGAATGTGATTAATGATTGAATAATGGCCTGATGGGCGGCACTGGGACTAATGGAGAAATCTGAGGCAGCAAGGCGTATTTCACATCTCCTGCACTTTATAACATGGAACTAATAAACATATTCTTGAGTAACTGTTAAAGAATGCTGGTCTTATACATGTCACAAGGCATATATGTTAAATGATTGTAATTCGATTAAACAGTTTTTGGTCCAAGTTTGAAAGTTTGATAATAATATTATGAATACTGATGTTCTTTTGACGTTTTGCATTGAGGCCAAATATTTTTCTAGGGAGTTTAGTTACTGACTGGAGTAAATTTCCTAAATTGATAGTTTTTCTTTTAGCCACGCATTCCCCAAAAAAACTTCAAATTGAAAAAACTCTAGTGGTATTTCCTTTAACAGTGGTGTAATTTATTTGTCAAAATCTTAAACTTGATTTAGCTATTTTTCTATTTGTCATTATATAATTAAACAATTGCCATGTGGACTTCGTTTAGTGAATATTTCTGAGCATCTACGAATATACTACCTGTAGTTTCTATTGCCAATGAGGAAGGATGAAAACTTCCATGACCAGATGAAACAATATTTTAAATGAATTACCCCCTATTTGTGCTTTCTTGTTTTTATGGGGTTTGCTGCTAAAATATTTTTAGCTCATATGACAATTGTTGATATTTGTTTCATAGGTAACTTATTCAGTTATTTTATTTAGTCAGTCAGTCAATTAACAAATCTTTATTCAGCATACTCTGCCATAAAAGATACACAATGCATTAAAATACATGTACATAATAAGAGATTCCTGAGATATAACAATATTATTTTTTTAAAAACACAATATACTAATATCAATGCATCATGCCAATGGAAGGGACTCACAATCCTGACATATTATCTGTTAGTACAATACATTGTTGGAGAAACTTAACCACAGACATGCAAACAATAGGTGAAGACAATTCCTGTAAATATAAAAAAGCTAGTTTGTGCAATCTAAAATTTTGTAGGCGCAATAATGGTAATAAAAACTGCTTTCTCAGTTCCTTGTATGCATAACAACCTTAAATGAAGTGCATAATACATTGAGTAGAACAGTTATCACAAGGACAAGAAGGTACGGTTTATACAGTCATTTAATTAGGTCCGTAGCTGGCACCTTTTCTTCTATTTTCTATCATTTTTATTTCTTCTATTTCTTTCTGTTAAAAAATTGTAATAGCTAAAGTTTTAATATATTTCTAAATTATAATCCTCATTTTTTATGGATTAATCTTTATAGAATATGGTAATCAGTCATTTGCTTTCATTAAAAATTAGATTTACTTTCTATTCATATAATGTATAGAGAAAAATGTATTTGTTGTAACTTATTATTAGACAGAAAAATTATGTTCTTGAAAACTGAAACACATCATGGATTTTTCTCCCTACTAAAATATCTACAGTCGGGTTGTTTTGGAGGAACATGGTGATTTAAATGGCCAACATAACCACCAAAATTCAGACAATGGACTCTGCCCGCCGTTATACAGAGATCATGACTGCAGAAGGAATGGAACCTTATTTATTGTGGATATTTAACCCTGAACATAGATTTTACTTGACTCGTTTTAGATTAGGCACAGTCCATTTTTTGGTAGCTTTTCCTCAGCAGGACAGTTGGTTTTCTGCCCTGCATCCCCTGTGATAATACACCTCAGCTATCACTTACCCACTTTATGTTCTTTTGTGGTTGTTGTTCTTTATCTAGAATTCAATTTCTATGTCCCATATTGCGCTTAAATAACCTCAGATCAAGACTTCAATTTGTACAGCGCCTTGACTCGCACCTCATATGCCATGCAGTCATTAGTTATGTTTGTCAAGCTGTGAGGATAAGGAAAGACAAGAACATCTAGGCTATGCTAGCTTTTTAGCCTCTAATATAGCTTTCTGTGATACTGTTTCTCTTTGTAGATTTTAACTGGTTTTACATTCCAAATTGATTTATTTTTTTGTTATCGCTGAATATTATGTATGAATTGATATTATATTCATGTTATATTTTTATGCCTAGTAATCTTTGCACATTATGCTGCACTTTTTCTTATTGTGTTTTTATTGCGTTTAATTACTGATGTGTCTGTCTTTTTATGGCTATACTGCAGAATAAAAGTATTTTCTGACTGAAACGGCCACCATATTGAGTCCTGTGTGTGCCAAAGAAGCACCAGAGAACAGGGCCGGAGTGAGAACGCAAACCAGCCATGGCAATGAAGTCGGACTGGCCTGAGGGTGGTGGGGGTACTGGTGGGAAACACTGCTGCTGCTTTTGTTACAGGGAGCACTGATGCAAAACCGATCCCCAGTAACACAAAAGGCCCCCACCTGTCCAAAACCGCCCCCCCCACCCTTCTGGCCCACTGGGAAAATGCCCGGTGCCCACTACGGCCAGTCCGGCCCTGCCAGAGAACCCATCTGAACCCATCTGCAAGCTGGGGATCCTGAAAACCTAAGCACAGGGCCAGTGCTACATTAACGCCAGTGTAAGTAATTACCTTAGGACGAAAACACAAGAGGGCGGAAGATTACAGCAAGTGCCCTCAAAGATTGCACTGGGACCAAATGAGCACTGGGACCCAAAGAGACTGTTATTTTGCCTAAGATGCTGAAAAGCCTTGCACTTAGCAGAAGTGGCGGCTTGCACAGGTAAGAGCGGTGGGCAGGGTGGGGGTGGTGGTGGTGGAAGTGGACAGACGATGGGATAAGTAATATTAAATAAATAAAACCACTTACTTTGAGTTTGCCGGATCGCCGACGCGGCAATGCTGCGAGCGCAAAGTAAGTGGTTTTATTTATTTATTTAATATTAATGATCCCGTCGTCTGTCGCTTTCCACCGCCGCCATCCCCGTCCCGCCCCGGCCTCACGGCCTCACGGCCTCACCGCTCTTACCTGTGCGAGCCGCTACTGCTTAGCGGTCCAAGGAACAGTGTGAGCAGCGTTCCACTTTCAATAAGCAACAGGCCGCTATGCATCAAAGCTGAGCCATTCCTCCTGCCACAGCTTTTATGAATGCGCCTGTCCTCCATTGCTGTCTATGTAGTTATGGCTAATTAAATACAGATAATGGAGCCGGCTCACAGGTGTGCTGATTACAGGCGCAGCCACGAGGGTTAATGGGATCAGTGCCTTTCATAGCAGTGAATAAGGAGCCGGAGATAAGGTGTTGGGAAGCCGCTTAACTGGCGGGCCCTGAGCCGCCACGCGACGGCATCTGAGAGCATTTTAAAGGAAAGCAACTAGAATGGAAATGAATGATGAAGGAGATTGTTTTTTTATTGTTATTTCAGAACAGCGGCCTCCAACGACACGGAACAAATGATTTATAAAAACATAATCGATAGTATGAAGGTAACAGCCATGGAACTGGACGCTAAGATATGGGGAAAACAGAAAATTAAACCTCAAAGCAAGTGTTAAAGAAAATAACGTTTTTTTTCGCTCAGTGGGATTTATTTCAAAGTGCGAGGAGGCAGAAGATTTATTGGCACAGCAAGGAGGCACTCAAAGTGAAGCTATTTGGGCTGCAGAGATATTTATTGCTAGCTTACTTTTTTTATTGGTGAGCCTGAAAAAATACCAAAAGTGTTCTGAGATATTGGTAGCTAACCCGACAAGCCTACTAACACTATTTCTTTCTGATTTACCGTGTCAGTGAGGAAATGTAATGATCTTTCCCCACAATTCATGGAAAGTTCAGGTTGCATGCTGGGAAAGGGGCAGTTACTACTCAGCCACAGGGTGAAGTTATGGCGGCCATTTTGTGTCCACCTTGGGCGATGTCCCCTCAGTATCCTAAGGCCTGAGAGTCTGCCAGGCCAGCTTCACCCTAAATAGTGCTTGAAATGGAAAAATAGAAGTGCAGGTGCTCTGTACCAGAGTACATGCTTGTTTCTGAAAAGTGCCGGTACTCTCCTATTAAAAGTATTAAGGGGCATATTAGCAAGACCCACGTTAAAATTATCGTTGCCGACTTGCTAAAACGGCGATAATGGGCTTGCTAATAAGCGTTATAGAATTCCAATAGAAGCCCAGGTTAGATGTCCTGCACATCTAACCTGGGCTTCTATTGGAATTCTATAACGCATATTAGCAAGCCCATTATCGCCGTTTTAGCAGCAGTTTCCTGTCGCTAAAACGGCGATAATTTTATCGCCGGTCTTGCTAATATGCCCCTTAGTCTCTCTTGAGAAGTGCAGGTACTCTCCCTCTCAAAATAAAAAAAAGTGCAGGTACTCAGTGCTGGACAGTACCGGACCATTTAAAGCACTGACCATAAATCAGAAATTATCCTACTTTCAAGGCAAATCTGCCAAGGCTTGATGGATGGTGTGAATTATGGCACCTGGCAGATGGCAAGATGAAGGCAAATACCATAGCACACCAGTGGTGGCATTTATCTCAGCTACTAAGTGTTACAGTAAATTTTGTAATAATTTCTGAGGGCTGGAAATCCATGGAAGTGGCCAGTTAGGTTTAAGAATGCCATACAAAAGTCTTTGGTAGAGTGGAAATGCCTTGTAGATGACCACTTACTGGTGGTCAGAAATGTCATGTAGATAATCACTTATTTATTGTCGGAAATTCCACGTAAATGCTCACTTATTGATAGCCAGAAATGTTACGTAGATGGATATGCCGTGTTGATGCTTGCCTATTGATGGTCAGAAATGCCATGTAGATATGAATGCCTTATTGATGCTGTCTTAACGATGGTAAGGAATGCCATAGAGATAGAAAATATTGTGCAGATGCTCGCATATTGATGGTCAGAAATGCCATGTAGATAAAATGCTTTGTAGATGCTCACTTATTAGGGCGACCAGGTGTTCTGGATTTGCAGGGACTATCCTGTTTTTTTTCACCAGCTACCCCGGCAAATTGTTTTAGAGCGGGTCGATTGAAAACAGTGGGAGGCACGTTTTTATGAGTTTCAAAGCAGGACAAGTTAGAAGCACTTATCAGAAAGCAATTTAAATAACAGATATGATACTGGGTTAAAACATTGGATTTTATTTCTTTTCTTTAGTGCCTCGTCTGTGTTCCTGGGCAGGATTCTTTTCAAGGTTGCTCAAAAGGCAAAAGGGTGCCTGCGTTGGTGCATGGCAGCCAATTGTGCGCCAGTGCAGGGGAGAGCTCAGGGATGCATCATATTGCTGTAAATATGACGCATCCCTGTGCTTTGAAAGTGATGCTGCATGGCGCAGCCAAATGGCTTGTCCCGCGCTGCGCCACTTTCTTGTAAATAAGGCACTTTGTAACTAGATTGTGGTAAGAGGAGGAGCTGGAGTTGAGTGTGTCGTGGCAGGAGAATCTGGGAAAAAGACACAAAAGAAAAAGTCCTTCCTATTCAGCAATTGCACAAAAATGTATGTACAGTGCATATGCTCTATCAAAGTCCCCTCCATCCTGCACAGAGCCTCTTATCATAGCCTTCCATGGGCAGCTGACCTTATAATGACAAACGGGCATGATAGGTTGCAGCTCGTAGTCCAATTTCAAGAGAGCTTGCACCTTACAGTGAGGGAGACTCCATTATGGAGGTGAACACCACAGCAGAGGTCCAAATTCCAGAGGCCAAAAAGTGAAAAATTAGCAGTTTTCATAGGTTAGAATCCATTTTACTGCCCCAAGCATGCCAGTAATTGTATTGACACAGTGAAAACCGGGACAGTTTTAAAGGTGGTGCTACAATGTTAAAATGTCATCATGTAACTTGCAGTAAGAGAAACATAAGTATTACTGGACAACCAGGGGAGAATATAGGAAAGAGACATCCAGTGGTCTCCAACATTGGTCCACAGGTGCCAGATCCATGCAATATTTCCGGATAACCACTACTAAATTATTCTCATTTGCATATACTGAATGAAAATTTATGCCATATGGATATCCTGAAATCTGACATGGGCGTGGCCTTCAGGAACCAACAATGAGACACCTAGGGGTATCCTCACCATCTTTGCTCAGAGTACAGCCGTATAAAACTAAACAATTAGAAAAAACAAGTATACTTCCAAATTCAATATTCACATTAACTGGTTAGATTTGCTGTAGAAAGTCAACAGCCTAGCCATAAAAATCCATGTAGTGTATCAAACCTCTTTAAAAACTCCTCTGTTTCTACTAGAATAACTACCCCACTAATTATGGCATGGAAGGATTCTGGGTTCTTCTTTTCTGCAAGAAGACAGGCCGCTAAGGTTCCAAGTCTGGTCATTAAAGAGCAGCTTCCAGGGACTCTCAATGGGTGGTCAAAATAGTTGGAAAAAACTAGAACTATGGCTAGGGAACTCAAAGATATCCAGGACGTTCTCTTGGGACCTCTCAGTGGGTACGCACGCATACCCACACACAGACATACATACACACCCATATAGACTCCCACACACACACAGAAGCAAAGCACACAAAGATACAAACCGACCTCACACACAAACCACACACACAGATACACACCGATAACAAACACTTAGACCACAAACACTATCACACACACAGACCACACACATACACACACACACACACAGACCCGCTAACACGCAAACAGACCCAGACCTCTCACACAGACCACACTTGCACAGATACACGGACATAAACACACAGAACACACCCACAGACCACACACACATAAAGACCACACACATAAAGACCACACACCGAGAGATATAGACAGACATAGACACACCCACACTCTCTCTCCCACTCTCCATTTCTGTGTCTCTTGCTTTCTTTTCCTTAAAGGCCTAGCCTGCTTGACGCCCACGCAATACATCTTCAGATGACGTGCTCTAAAATTAGCATTTTATCGATAACACCTCAAGCAAGCTGTGAAGATGCCCGAAATGGGAAAATAATGTTCTAAATAGCTGTGTAAATGGTCAGATGGAGCCAGTTCGGTCTCCTTCTCGGCTGAGATGCTCGCTTCCAAGCTGCAATCACATAGAAGCAAAACCTATTAATATCTGCAGGAAAATAATGACTTTCATCTTTGTCATTAAGCAGTCCCATTGCCCAATTCACAGAACGTCTTATTAGATGTTAAGCTTAGATGAACGAATCAACGATTGCTATAGGTTGCTACAATTGCTGAATAAAAGGCACATTTTTGAAAATGCTGAAAAAAGAATCAATACACTTCAGATATATATATAATATGCGATTGATGTGGCAAAACGAAATACTTACAGTTTTTGTAGAAATTGCCATGGATTGACTCATACATTCACAAAGACATTTCGTGGGTATAGGTCTCTGTGTGGCACACTGTGATGCTGAGCAACAAATGTATCTCCAAATGCGCCAATCAAAGTGCATTAAATACAGTATAACTTTAGGAAATGGATGTTTGAAGCGTTATGGGGAAGAACATAGACGTCTAGCTGTTCCCGGTGCAATCAATGTACATTAACTTTGGTACAACTTTAGAAAATCGATGTTTAATGCGTTATGAGGGAGCACTGGCTGGTTATTTAACATAGAAGTATATCTCTTCCCTCTGCAGTGCAAGAAACTGATCTGAAATATTGCTGCCTCTCACTGAAGTACAGAAATACAAAGCCAGTATTTTTGGTTGAACATGTAACATCTGACAAAGGGCAAGAAGAGACGGGTGCTCTGAGGGCGCCTCGGTGCAATGAGGGCCTCTGTATAGGGTGGTGTCACTCTTCTCCACCAATTAGAGCAACAGGAAATTTGTATGAAAGGCAGCCATTATTTTTTTTTTAAAGCTATATTAGTCAATTATTAATAGTGTATCCTCAATATATTTAACTTTATTATACGTTTAACACGTTCAAAATATCTTTAGTTAAACTTGCAGGCTCGTAATTAAAACACAGGGAACAAATTAAACTATCTCTAATCATTTCCATGCTCCTAGGCTTCTTACTCAGGAGATAGTTTCCTAATTAAGATCTAAATCTTTAGGGGGGAAAAAAGAACAAACTTAATGAATACTATCTCTTGCTACCAAACTTTTTTTTAATATAATAAAAAATGATGACTCCAGCTCATAATTTTTGAAATTCTAAAATGAGCTTGCCGATTTCATAATTCATCTCAATAACTAAAAGGCAGTCTGTCATATTCAAACTTCTAAATTATCCTAATTAATCTTTTGGCTAATTCTGTAAGAAAAGTCCAGTGCCTACCTTCACTAAACAGCCTTTCCTGTTATGACATTCGAAATGCAGAACACCTTGGTCATGAGCATTATTTGTGTCAGCCCTAATCGAATTTTACTACTAACTAGGCCGTATTCCCATATTGTACTATCACACTAAGCATATATGTAATCTTGAAGTTCCAGACTTAAAGGATATGTCATTACTTATAATGTTCTTGGTCCAGTTTCTAAAGCATATCACCGTTCTGCATTTCAACAGCATCCCTAGGCACCATCTTGATTTTTATGCATAGAAACCATAAAGAATCATGGTCTCTATTGCATCTTAATACACCAACTCCCTCTTCAGGAGCCATTGTAAAGTATCATTTGGGAATCATAAAGCTGATGCTAATGTATTATAATTTGCATGGTGTGAAAGTTTAGCAGTGGCTAGCCAATCAAAGATCTTCGGGTTGGAGGACCTGGCTTTGGGTTTGTGGACCCAAAATCTATGAGGGGAAAAAAATCTCCCTCATCCCGTAGGATATAAATATTTTTTTCAAATGTGGGTCTCTAAATGGTCCCTGAACTCGAGGTCGAGGACCAACCGGCGGCCTCTCTAACTTTTTAACCCTTTTAATCCTGCCCACAAATCTTGTTTCGAAAATTACTCAATGTATTTACAACAGACCAAGCACGGACATTGACTTGAGAATTATTCTACTTTCCAGCCAAGTTTGGGGTAAATCTGTTCAGCATTTTGTTCTGTAGTGGAGAGCAAAGATTCCTATGTTAGTTTAAAATGGGAAAAATCATGTTTTTGACACCCCCTTTTTAGCCCCTCCAGTGATAGATCTGTGCAAAAATTGCCACACCGCCAACCAAAACCAAATCGTATGTGTCCCTCAGTCCCATAAAGGTTGCCACAACAAATACTGATCTGTCCATCCCCTTTTGAATGGGCCAATCAGAACATATCTGGGCACCAATTCTCCAGATATCTAAATCTTTATAAGCCTTAGCCCTTTCATGACTATCCTTAACACACTGGCGTAACAAAACTTGAGAGGGCCCCCCTGCAAGCTACAGGGAGGGGCCCCCCTCGGGACTCGATCAGGAGCTCTCCAGCAACAATATTGTGCTGAGGGGGGCCCCTGGAGCTTGGTGCCCCCCCGCACAGCAGGGGCTGCGGGGGCCTATGTTACGCCACTGCCTTAACACCTTTTTAAACATTAGTTTACACCACATAACAAAAATCACTCTTTCTGAGTAAAGCTCTTACTTTTTGACAAATTTTGTTCCGCTAGTTTTTCTGTATCAGAGAGCAAACTTTCCAATGGATATTGCCATGGGAAATCACATTTTTGAGAGTTTGCTTGGCAACTCTTAATAGATCAGTACAGACGTTTCCATGAAGGAGCCAAAATGGATTAACTTTTTGAAACATTTTGTGCAGATTTGTCAAACTACAACTAAGTTATAAAAGAAACAAAAAATTATTTGACCTACCTATAATGACATAGTGGCAAACCACCACATTGCTATCTATCTATCTATCTATCTATCTATCTATCTATCTATCTATCTATCTATCTATCTGTCTGTCTGTCTGTCTGTCTGTCTATCTGTCTGTCTGTCTGTCTTTAAAGGTTAAGCCTTTTTATTGAATGTTTGCATGTGTTTTTATTATTTTCCGTAATTCACATTGCTGAATTCATTTGCAGGTTATTAAGCTTCCCAAAATAATGGAGCATTTCTTCTTCCTTTCAGTGCTGGCAAAAAATGCTGTTGCAATGACAATACTGCTCTGAGAGCATTAATCAGCACACCTGACAAGTTCATCCTTGCAGGCTCATGCTTGATGCAAGCATCTACCAGTGAATCCTCCCGAGTCTGTGAAAATAAACATTGTAAATGCAGACACCTGTCAGCAAAAAGATTCACTATCCCACATGGCACTTTATTTTCTTTCTTTCTTTCTTTCTTGCTAAACCTGGTCTACAGTGTCAATGCACTACAAAAGAAAATCACATTGTAGAATACACATATTTAATTTTCTTACAATGCACTTGGCATATAAAATGTGACTTATACTAATACACGTTCTTGCATAAAACCCATTTTAATTAGCACATTATCCCCAACAATAAGAGACATTTCTCAAAACAATGAAAGGTCATATCTGTAGCCTCAGGCAAACAATGAATGCTAAACTGTGATGCTCAAATTTTCCATGTTTTTTATAAAAAGAAATTACAATTAGCATGTGTAATATGGTCCTATTACCTTCTCAGAGTTCTGGTGACATTTACTCTGGCCTTCCGCACACCAAATGCAATGTTTATGAAATCACAATATTTATGGCAATAAGAAAACACCCGGAAGCAAAATGTAACTAAACAACAACACATACTCAAACCAATAAATAATACTCTATTCATAGTTGTCCCTGTCAAAGTGGTAGAGGTAATATCATATGTAATCTCATGCTTAAGATGATTTACATTTGTAATTCTATCTGTGACATTAAGGGTGAGGTCACGAGCATTTCATTCTGTGGCTTCCATGGTCAATGTGTTAGTAAACTGTGGTCCTAACCGTAGCTTACAAATGTGAATGTGTTTTTGTTTTTAATTTGCAATCATAACTAAACTTTAAGTATGTTTTTATGTGAATTTCTAAGGTTTTATTAAGCATATGTTAATGTGTTACTACAAAGTTAACCATAACTTCACTTTAATCTTTGTTTTTTTCAGTGAATTTTGTTTTATTTTATTATTTACCACATGCAAAAGTTGTCTGGCCCCCACCAACCTTGAGCCTCCAGCCCCAGCTGTGCAAGGCCATGCACAGCAGAGGTTGCTTACAGAAATTGACCTGCAACCAGGCCTTGCATCCAACCCTTCACAGGTGGCCAACCCACTCGGCTCACAGACTTCAAACATGCACAGTAGGGTTTGGCTGAAGGCAGTCAGGCCCTGCATTCACCTTGCAGAGTGTGACAAACCCCCACTGCACAAGGGGGTGCAGCAGAGATTGGCCACAGACCCTACTGCGCTGTGCCCAACCAACCCCCATTGCACATGGCCTTTACCCATGTGCAGTGAGGGGTGCTATGCTGTATTTGCAAATCCTGGACCCTTCCTAGGTCACATGGCCCCAGGAAGAGTTCAGAATTTGTGAATAGTGCATAACATTTGCATACTCTGTGAATATTTTTTTAAATATTTATTTTATTACCAGGGGGTTTCCACCCCATGCTTCTTGGGTTGAGGTTAGGTTCACCTAATCCCCTTAGCCCTTTTTCTTAACACACTGCTCTGTGTGCCGTGTTGGATAATGGGGGCCACAACAGAAATGTTTCTGTGATGGCCAGCCAATCAGAGCATGGCAGATTTGCAAAACTTCAACTAAATTTACAAATCCACAATGTGTGAGGGGAAAAAGCTCCCTTGTTCACTAGTTTGCCTTTAAGTGGAGGATCTGTTAATCAACAGTGAAGATGTCTCAAAAAAATTTACCTTTTCATGCGAAGACCAGAACACCTTTTAAATGCTAAATTAGGCAAATAGGCTTCGTTGAGTAAAGTTCTGCTTACATAGTATGTTTGGTGTAATTTCATTCAGCTGTTTTTTTCTGTACTGAGAATACTATAGGAGTTACATACAATGCAAAATTGCACTTTTGGGACCCCTCTATCATTGGGCCCTTACTTGACGCATCTACACATAACTTGTAATAAAGAACCTAAAGTGGGTGCACTTTTTTTTGTGAAGTTTAGTACAGATCAGTTTAACTTTGCTACAGATATTAAGCAAACAAAAAAATTACTTTCCAATGGATACTCTGACCTAACCATAACTACCTAGGTGCCATTGCATCCCTTTGAAAAAAAATTGCGAATCCATCGATGATTTGCAAACAGATTAGTCCGCACACCAAGCAAGCATTGCAAAAATTTCCATCAGGATTTATTCATGTCAAACGGTCTGACGCTCACAACAAACAATGTCCACACGTTTGGTGTCCCTGTCTGTTTCCAATTCATCGAAGGACTCGCATTGCATATATATCTATATATATGGCACGGCATCTAAAGTTGGTACACAAAAATAATCTTAATGATCTCAGATATTATGTTATCAGCTCAGTGCCCAAAAACATCAGAGGGGGCAATAGAGAAAAAAGACTTAGACAAGTGGAATCAGAATTCATTATGTTACTTGACACCAAAATGCCGAATGGCCTCAACAATAGTGATGATCTACATCATTTTTTATGAATCTTGTTGAGGTCTAGGGTTGTATAAGATAATTCTCAGATATGTTTCTTAAATTGGTTTTATCTCTTTCCTTTTACTAGTTTTTAGTCTGGGTTTTTCCTAGATTTTAATCTGGTTTTAGCGGAGGATATTGCTGGTTTTTGAATCCTGAGATTTTATTGCAACTTTTAATGTCTATTATTCTAAATGTACTTTGATAAATGGTAAAAATGAATTTGTATGGCTGCTTAGACTATTTTCTACAGTAAGAAATGTAACTATATGCACTTTTTTAAAAACCCTTGATTGCTGCTATTTTATCTACATATATATTTTGGATTGTATATGTTTATTTTTGTTTTTTGTGGACTGGTGTGGGGATGGTTTTAATCGGTGGTATCTCGTTTTTGCCAGGTTTTATCTGAGATTTCTCGGTTTTACTTGGTTTTACGGGACTCTTGCCGGTTTTATGCCTCAACATACCAGATTAACATTAAATAATTATAAAATTGGTCCATACCTGGGATTTTTATTTTTATTGGATTTCATTTTGCTTTGGTATAAATTGAGTTCTATTCAAATGACAACTTGAGGGTTGTTGATCGGCTAAATATCTGTATAGCAATAATAAGTTAACACAAAAAACAACAAATGTATATTTATATTTTTTCCCCATTAGATATAACGAATGGGATAATCTGGAGACTGGAAATATACCAAAATTAAATTATGAAACAGAATAAGAGATCCTAATTAAGAAATGTAACCGGGGACGTCTGCATAAGAATGCTGCTATGTATTGAATTGTATATATATATTTATTTTTGCACTTTGCACTATCACGTTAGCCCTTTTTTCATATTTTGCACATTGTAGTTGTTCAATTTAGTGACTGAATAGACTGAGTTTATGACTATGAAATATAAGAATGTAGGAGGCCAGAAGAAAGTACTGGCATTTCAGTTGTTGATAGGTTTTTTAAAGCTTATTAATAATAGCACTATGCTATAAGTTTTGTTTTAAGGAACAAGTTTTAAAAATCTACTGATGTATAGCCTTTGTTCGGTTGCACGACAAAGTTAAAAGCACTAAGCTTAAATGTAGGCAACATGTTGTAATTATTAAAGCTTCATGGGATTAAACAATTGAAATGTATGTTAACTAAGCGAGTGGCATCATGTACGCACATTGGCCTCTTTCTATGTTTATAATTCAGTCTACAACTAATTGGATGAAATGTATCATGTGCTTTTTAAATATTTCACTATATATATGCACTGATAGGTCCAGCGCGTCATGTGATCAAGACTGCCGTTGGGCAGTCGAAACGCGTCATGCTGGGCACTTGCTTTTTGATGAACATGCGCTGGCACTTTGATAATCTGCATTAAATAAAAGAAGAAACTCTTTACCGCATTTGTGGTCCGTACCTGCCTTTTGGATCAGAAGTGTGATCATTTCAGGACTGTGGTTGTCATATATATATATATTCACTGAAAAAACCATAGGTTTTAGGGACAGTTATAGTTAGTTGGACATTTCACTCGTACAAAACCATAGAAATTCCCCCGTTATAGTTAGTTCAGCTAACTATAACTCGCGCCCGCAATGCACTGCTGATGACGTCACATATTACATCACTCATGACATGGTCAGTGGCATCACTGATGACATCACTGATGACATCTCAAATGACATCACTGATGACATCATCCAGTGACTGTGTGTTTCTGTAAAGTTTAAATATGTTTAATATATATAGGGAAAGGCATATTGAAGAATGAGTGGGTGTATAAGTGTCTGAATGGATGATTTAGTACGTGAGTGACTGACTCTACAAGTGAGTGATTAAATGTATCTTACTGAATGCATGGGTTAGTGACTAAACTGTGTGAATGTCTGTATCCGTCTGTCTGTTGGTTTGTAAGCGGCTGCATGAGCTTTCTGAATAGCTACATGAGTGTCTACATGGGTTATTGATTGATTGTCTGAGTATCAGTATGGGTGCCTGAGTGTTTGTGTGGGTGGGGTGTGTGTGACTCTGTGCATAGATGTGTGAGTTGGTGATTCACTGGGTGCATGGTTTCAAGAGTGCATCTGTGATGGACTGTGTGGGTGAGTGTGTGTATGGGTGTGTTAGTGATTGAATGTATATCTCAGTGGTACATGTGTGAGTAACTACATATGTGAAAGGCAGTATATATGTGTGTTGGAGTATATAAATGGCTATAAGTGAGAGTGTGTGATTGTGAGAGTGGCTGTATGGATGAGTGTGTACTTGTATCAGTGATTGTATAAGAGTGTAAGAATGTGCTAGTATTTGTATGAGTAAGTGAGCTGGTGTGTGTATAACTGTATAGGTGAGTAAATGGGTGTGTGATTAAGTTTTTGCATGACTGACTAGGTGTGTGAGTACCTCTATGGATGAGTGGCGGTGTGTGAGTGTTTATATAGGTGTATGAGTGCATATGATAGTCCTGTACTGAGTGACTAAGTATGAGTGACTGTACGGGTGAGGGAGTGGATGTGTGTGTAGACCTAAGAATCAGTGAGTGGGTATGTAGTTTTTGGTGTTGGAGTGTCTATGGTTTTGAGAATGGCAGTCTGTAATTTAGAGTGGGTGTATCAAAAGTTATATTAGGGTGTGAGAAGATGCATGAAATTATCACATGGATGATGTCATCAGTGATGTCATTTGAGATGTCATCAGTGATGTCATCAGTGATGTCACTGACCATGTCATGAGTGATGTAATATGTGACGTCATCAGCAGTGCATTGCGAGGCGCGAGTTATAGTTAGCTGAACTAACTATAACGGGGGAATTTCTATGGTTTTGTACGAGTGAAATGTCCAACTAACTATAACTGTCCCTAAAACCTATGGTTTTTTCAGTGAATTTCAAAGGTTTTTTAAATGCTAATTTCTAATTATAACGTGTCTGAAACCTATGGTTTTTTCAGTGAATTTCAAAGGTTTTTTAAATGCTAATTTCTAACTATAACGTGCCTGAAACCTATGATTTTTAAGTGAATTTCAAAGGTTTTTTTAAATGCTAGTTTCTAACTATGCCTACAGAGGTAGGACATGTGAAGAAAGAAGAAAAACGCACAGAAAGAAGCAAAAGATGTGCAGAAAGAACCAACAGAGGAGCAGAAAGAGGCCTTGTTGCAAAATCATCCTGTGCCCACAACTTTTTCAGACGGGTACTGGTGGTAACTGACTCTGACTAACCAGAGCCAGTGCTATGCTAAAAGACACTTAGAATACAGTGAAAACACCTACATACACTAGGGAACACTATGCGTTGGGGTACCCTGTGATTAGCATGACCTCCTCTGCAAGTCCCTAGTACATAATAGGGCAGGGGGATTAAAACTACCTCTTAAAACGCGTACAGGGCGCGTTTGCACAGTGGTGAAGGGAGGGGCCTGAGGTGACATGTGTGCAAACGCACTCCGTGGTGCGCTTTAAGTTGCGGGATTAAGTCCTTGAATTCTGAGGGTCCCTGAGGCCCAACTAGCCCCCAGGTACCTACAGTTAGGACCACAGAGCTGAGTTGCAGAGAGGCGTTCCGAGGCCACGCACCTTTTTTCACCTCTCTGCAACGCAACTCTGTTGTGCTTACTGAAGGTAACTGGTGGGCTAGTTGGCCCTCAGGGTCCCTCAGGATTCAAAGGGAATTAATTCCCCAACTTAAAACGCACCACAGGGCGTGTTTGCGCACATGTCACCTGAGGCCCCGCCCTCCCTTCACCACTGTGCAAACGCGCCCCGTGGTGCGTTTTAAGTTGGGGGATTAGGTCACCTTGAATCCTGAGGGTCCCTGGGGCCCAACTAGCCCACTAGGTACTTCCAGTAAGCACCACAGGCCTGCGTTGCAACGCCTGTAACAAATTGTGCAGTTGTGTTTAGGTAGTGAAGAGGGTCGTGCTGGGGGTAGTGTTTTAGGGTTTAGGGTAGTGCAGTGGTGTTTGTGTAGTGTAGGGGGTCATGCTGGGGGTAGATTTAGGGTTTAGGGTAGTGCAGTGGTGTTTGGGTAGTGTAGGGAGTCGTGCTGGGGGAGTGTTTTAGGGTTTAGGGTAGTGCAGTGGTGTTTGGGTAGTGTAGGGAGTCGTGCTGGGGGTAGTGTTTTAGGGTGCAGTGGTGTTTGGGTAGTGTAGGGGGTCGTGCTGGGGGTAGTGATTTAGGGTAGTGCAGTGGTGTTTGGGTAGTGTAGGGGTACTGCTGGGGGTAGTGTTTTAGGGTTTAGGTTAGTGCAGTGGTGTTTGGGTAGTGTAGTGGTACTGCTGGGGGTAGTGTTTTAGGGTTTAGGGTAGTGCAGTGGTGTTTGTGTAGTGTAGGGGGTAGTGTTTTAGAGTTTAGGGTAGTGCAGTGGTGTTTGTGTAGTGTAGGAGGTCGTGTTTTAGGGTTTAGGGTAGTGCAGTGGTCTTTGGGTAGTGTAGGGAGTCATGCGGGGTAGTGTTTTAGGGTTTAGGGTAGTGTAGGGGTCATGCGGGGGGTAGTGTTTTAGGGATTAGGGTAGTGCATTGGTGTTTGGGTAGTGTAGGGGTCATGTGGGGGTAGTGTTTTAGGGTTTAGGGCAGTGCAGTGGTGTTTGGGTAGTGTAGGGGGTCGTGCTGGGGGAGTGTTTTAGGGTTTAGGGCAGTGCAGTGGTGTTCGGGTAGTGTAGGGGGTCGTGCTGGGGGAGTGTTTTAGGGTTTAGGGCAGTGCAGTGGTGTTCGGGTAGTGTAGGGGGTCGTGCTGGGGGGAGTGTTTGAGGGTTTAGGGCAGTGCAGTCGTGTTCGGGTAGTGTAGGGGTTGTGCTGGGGGTAGTATTTTAGGGTTTAGGGTAGTGCAGTGGTGTTCGGGTAGTGTAGGGGGTCATGCTGGGGGTAGTGTTCTAGGGTTTAGGGCAGTACAGTGGTGTTTGGGCAGTGTAGGGGTAATGCTGGGGGTGGTGTTTTAGGGTTTAGGGCAGTGCAGTGGTGTTTGGGCAGTGTAGGGGTCGTGCTGGGGGTGGTGTTTCAGGGTTTAGGGCAGTGCAGTGGTGTTCGGGCAGTGTAGGGGGTGGTGTTTCAGGGTTTAGGGCAGTGCAGTGGTGTTCGGGCAGTGTAGGGGTCGTGCAGGGGTGGTGTTTCAGGGTTTAGGGCAGTGGTGTTCGGGCAGTGTAGGGGGTCGTGCTGGGGGTGGTGTTTCAGGGTTTGGGGCAGTGCAGTGGTGTTCGAGCAGTAAAGGGGGCCGTGCTGGGGGTGGTGTTTCAGGGTTTAGGGCAGTGCAGTGGTGTTCGGGCAGTGTAGGGGGCGGTGCAGGGGGTGGTGTTTCAGGGTTTAGGGCAGTGCAGTGGTGTTCGGGCAGTGTAGGGGTGCTGCAGGGGGTGGTGTTTCAGGGTTTAGGGCAGTGCAGTGGTGTTCGGGCAGTGTAGGGGGTCATGCAGGGGGTGGTGTTTCAGGGTTTAGGGCAGTGCAGTGGTGTTCGGGCTGTGTAGGGGGTCGTGCTGGGGCTGGTGTTTCAGGGTTTAGGGCAGTACAGTGGTGTTCGGGCAGTGTAGGGGTCGTGCTGGGGCTGGTGTTTCAGGGTTTAGGGCAGTGCAGTGGTGTTCGGGCAGTGTAGGGGGTCGTGCTGTGGCTGGTGTTTCAGGGTTTAGGGCAGTGCAGTGGTGTTCGGGCAGTGTAGGTGGTCGTGCTGGGGCTGGTGTTTCAGGGTTTAGGGCAGTGCAGTGGTGTTCGGGCAGTGTAGGGGTCATGCTGGGGCTGGTGTTTCAGGGTTTAGGGCAGTGCAGTGGTGTTCGGGCAGTGTAGGGGGTCTTGCTGGGGCTGGTGTTTCAGGGTTTAGGGCAGTGCAGTGGTGTTCGGGCAGTGTAGGGGTTGTGCTGGGGGTGGTGTTTCAGGGTTTAGGGCAGTGCAGTGGTGTTTGGGCAGTGTAGGGGGTCATGCTGGGGCTAGTGTTTCAGGATTTAGGGCAGAGCAATGGTGTTCATGCAGTGTAGGGGGTTTTGCTGGAGGTGGTGTTTCAGGGTTTAGGGCAGTGCAGTGGTGTTCGTGCAGTGTAGGGGGTGGTGTTTCAGGGTTTAGGGCAGTGGTGTTCAGGCAGTGTAGGGGGTCTTGCTGGGGTTGATGTTTCAGGGTTTAGGGCAGTGCAGTGGTGTTCGGGCAGTGTAGGGGTCGTGCTGGGGGTGGTGTTTCAGGGTTTAGGGCAGTGCAGTGGTGTTCGGGCAGTGTAGGGGGTCATGCAGGGGGTGGTGTTTCAGGGTTTAGGGCAGTGCAGTGGTGTTCGGGCAGTGTAGGGGTCGTGCTGGGGCTGGTGTTTCAGGGTTTAGGGCAGTGCAGTGGTGTTCGGGCAGTGTAGGGGTCTTGCTGGGGGTGGTGTTTCAGGGTTTAGGGCAGTGGTGTTCGGGCAGTGTAGGGGGTCTTGCTGAGGGTGGTGTTTCAGGGTTTAGGGCAGTGCAGTGGTGTTCGGGCAGTGTAGGGGTCTTGCTGGGGTAGTGTTTCAGGGTTTAGGGCAGTGCAGTGGTGTTCGTGCAGTGTAGGGGGTCGTGCTGGGGATGGTGTTTCAGGGTTTAGGGCAGTGCAGTAGTGTTCGGGCAGTGTAGGGGGTCGTGCAGGGGTGGTGTTTCAGGGTTTAGGGCAGTGCAGTGGTGTTCGGGCAGTGTAGGGGGTCGTGCTGGGGGTGGTGTTTCAGGGTTTAGGGCAGTGCAGTGGTGTTCGGGCAGTGTAGGGGGTCGTGCTGGGGGTGGTCTTTCAGGGTTTAGGGCAGTGGTGTTCGGGCAGTGTAGGGGGTCTTGCTGGGGGTGATGTTTCAGGGTTTAGGGCAGTGCAGTGGTGTTCGGGCAGTGTAGGAGGTCTTGCTGGGGGTAGTGTCTCAGGGTTTAGGGCAGTGCAGTGGTGTTCGGGCAGTGTAGGGGTCATGCTGGGGGTGGTGTTTCAGGGTTTAGGGCAGTGCAGTGGTGTTCGGGCAGTGTAGGGGTCGTGAAGGGGTGGTGTTTCAGGGTTTAGGGCAGTGCAGTGGTGTTCGGGCAGTGTAGGGGGTCGTGCTGGGGGCAGTGTTTTAGGGTTTAGGGTAGTGCAGTGGTGCTTGTGTAGTGTAGGGGGTCGTGCTGGGGGTAGTGTTTTAGGGTTTAGGGTAGTGCAGTGGTGTTTGTGTAGTGTAGGGGGTCATGTTTTAGGGTAGTGCAGTGGTGTTTGGGTAGTGTAGGGGTCGTGCTGGGGGTAGTGTTTTAGGGTTTAGGGTAGTGCAGTGGTATTTGTGTAGTGTAGGGGGTCATGCTGGGGGTAGTGTTTTAGGGTTTAGGATAGTGCAGTGGTGCTTGTGTAGTGTAGGGGGTCGTGCTGGGGTAGTGTTTTAGGGTTTAGGGTAGTGCAGTGGTGTTTTTGTAGTGTAGGGGGTCATGTTTTAAGATGCAACGCTCCAATACCTGACCAGTCTGCACTACATAAAACTGCAAAAAACTAAAAATAAAAGTGTTTTGCACACTTTTGTCATTGGGCTATATGTGGGCTACATCTGGGTAATATTTGTGCTACATTTGGGCTCTTTTTTCACTGGTGGCCATCTTGGAAGACTTCTTTGTTATGAAGTTTCCTAATTTCCTCATTTACTGCAGTCTCCTCAGTAGGAAATGCTTTCAGTTTTTTACTTTGATTCCATCAAGAAGGCATTCAGATGTGTCACACATTTGCCATAAATTCAGAATGTTATTACTCTAGTTGTTCATTAGATCACTGTAGTTAAGCTACTGCTCACCAAGGAGTTAACTGGAAGTCTACTGCTGGTATTGAAAGTGATTGTTTCAGTCTGCATGTCAGAATTTTCTAACGAAATAGAAGAGGATTTGAGATCTCACTTAAAACATGCACTAAATTTTCTTTTGCAGCACTAACCATAATTTCTATGGCAAAATGAACCCCCTCATTTTGTTCCTTTTTAAATTAAATGTTTTAAGTGTTACCAGTTTATTCCAATCAAGATGGCTTCAGGTGTGCCATACTTTTGTCATAAGTAAGGCTGTTAGCACTCTAGTTGTTCTTTAGAACACTCTGGGAAGCTGCAGTAGAACACAAAGGCATCAACTGACAGGCTGCTCCTGTTGAAATATAACAGGAAGATATTTGAGATCTCACTTAAAACATGTCCTAATTTTTCTTTCTACAGCACTAACCATAATTTCTATGGCAAAATGAACCCCTCATTTTGTTCCTTTTTAAATTAAATGTTTTAAGTGTTACCAGTTTATTCCAATCAAGATGGCTTCAGGTGTGCCATACTTTTGTCATAAGTAAGACTGTTAGCGCTCTAGTTGTTCTTTAGAACACTGTGGGAAGCTGCAGTAGAACACAAAGGCATCAACTGACAGGCTGCTCCTGTTGAAATATAACAGGAAGATATTTGAGATCACACTTGAAACATGTCCTAATTTTTCTTTCCAGAGCACTAACCATAATTTCTATGACAAGATGAACCCCATCATTTTGTTCCTTTTTAAATTAAATGTTTTAAGTGTTACCAGTTTATTCCAATCAAGATGGCTTCAGGTGTGCCATACTTTTGTCATAAGTAAGGCTGTTAGCACTCTAGTTGTTCTTTAGAACACTCTGGGAAGCTGCAGTAGAACACAAAGGAATCAACTGACAGTCCTGCCCTTGTCACATGCTTGTCCCATACAGTTTTGGAAGGTGCCCCAGAAGCTAAAATGAGAGCATATTTTCTGTAAATTCACATTATCTTTCTCAGTCATGTGAGAATGAAGTCTGACATTCTCAGTAAAACATGTACATCCAACAAGGGCAGAGACTGTCAGTTGATTCCTTTGTGTTCTACTGCAGCTTCCCAGAGTGTTCTAAAGAACAACTAGAGTGCTAACAGCCTTACTTATAACAAAAGTATGGCACACCTGAAGCCATCTTGATTGGAATAAACTGGTAACACTTAAAACATTTAATTTAAAAAGGAACAAAATGATGGGGTTCATCTTGTCATAGAAATTATGGTTAGTGCTCTGGAAAGAAAAATTAGGACATGTTTCAAGTGTGATCTCAAATATCTTCCTGTTATATTTCAACAGGAGCAGCCTGTCAGTTGATGCCTTTGTGTTCTACTGCAGCTTCCCAGAGTGTTCTAAAGAACAACTAGAGCGCTAACAGTCTTACTTATGACAAAAGTATGGCACACCTGAAGCCATCTTGATTGGAATAAACTGGTAACACTTCAAACATTTAATTTAAAAAGGAACAAAATGATGGGGTTCATTTTGTCATAGAAATTATGGTTAGTGCTGTAGAAAGAAAAATTAGGACATGTTTCAAGTGTGATCTCAAATATCTTCCTGTTATATTTCAACAGGAGCAGCCTGTCAGTTGATGCCTTTGTGTTCTACTGCAGCTTCCCACAGTGTTCTAAAGAACAACTAGAGCGCTAACAGTCTTACTTATGACAAAAGTATGGCACACCTGAAGCCATCTTGATTGGAATAAACTGGTAACACTTAAAACATTTAATTTAAAAAGGAACAAAATGAGGGGGTTCATTTTGCCATAGAAATTATGGTTAGTGCTGTAGAAAGAAAAATTAGGACATGTTTTAAGTGAGATCTCAAATATCTTCCTGTTATATTTCAACAGGAGCAGCCTGTCAGTTGATGCCTTTGTGTTCTACTGCAGCTTCCCAGAGTGTTCTAAAGAACAACTAGAGTGCTAACAGCCTTACTTATGACAAAAGTATGTCACACCTGAAGCCATCTTGATTGGAATAAACTGGTAACACTTAAAACATTTAATTTAAAAAGGAACAAAATGAGGGGTTCATTTTGCCATAGAAATTATGGTTAGTGCTGCAAAAAGAAAATTTAGTGCATGTTTTAAGTGAGATCTCAAATCCTCTTCTATTTCGTTAGAAAATTCTGACATGCAGACTGAAACAATCACTTTCAATACCAGCAGTAGACTTCCAGTTAACTCCTTGGTGAGCAGTAGCTTTACTACAGTGATCTAATGAACAACTAGAGTAATAACATTCTGAATTTATGGCAAATGTGTGACACATCTGAATGCCTTCTTGATGGAATCAAAGTAAAAACTGAAAGCATTTCCTACTGAGGAGACTGCAGTAAATGAGGAAATTAGGAAACTTCATAACAAAGAAGTCTTCCAAGATGGCCACCAGTGAAAAAAGAGCCCAAATGTAGCACAAATATTACCCAGATGCAGCCCACATATAGCCCAATGACAAAAGTGTGCAAAACACTTTATTTTATTTTTTTTGCAGTTTTATGTAGTGCAGACTGGTCAGGTATTGGAGCGTTGCATCTTAAAACATGACCCCCCTACACTACAAAAACACCACTGCACTACCCTAAACCCTAAAACACTACCCCAGCACGACCCCCTACACTACACAAGCACCACTGCACTATCCTAAACCCTAAAACACTACCCCCAGCATGACCCCCTACACTACACAAACACCACTGCACTACCCTAAACCCTAAAACACTACCCCAACACCACTGCACTAACCTAAATCCTAAAACACTACCCAAAGCACGACCCCCTACACTACCCAAACACCACTGCACTACCCTAAAACATGACCCCCTACACTACACAAACACCACTGCACTACCCTAAACCCTAAAACACTACCCCCAGCACGACCCCCTACACTACACAAGCACCACTGCACTACCCTAAACCCTAAAACACTGCCCCCAGCACGACCCCCTACACTACACAAACAACACTGCACTACCTTAAACCCTAAAACACTACCCCCAGCACGACCCCCTACACTGCCCGAACACCACTGCACTGCCCTAAATCCTGAAACACATACCCTAGCACGACTCCCTACACTGCCCGAACACCACTGCACTGCCCTAAACCCTGAAACTCCACCCCTTCACGACCCCCTACACTGCCCGAACACCACTGCACTGCCCTAAACCCTGAAACACCACCCCCAGCATGACCCCTACACTGCCCGAACACCACTGCACTGCCCTAAACCCTGAAACATTACCCCCAGCAAGACCTCCTACACTGCCCGAACACCACTGCACTGCCCTAAACCCTGAAACATCACCCCCAGCAAGACCCCCTACACTGCCCGAACATCACTGCCCTAAACCCTGAAACACCACCCCCAGCACGACCCCCTACACTGCCCGAACACCACTGCACTGCCCTAAACCCTGAAACACCACCCCCAGCACGACCCCCTACACTGCCCGAACACCACTGCACTGCCCTAAACCCTGAAACACCACCCCCTGCACGACCCCCTACACTGCCCGAACACTACTGCACTGCCCTAAACCCTGAAACACCATCCCCAGCATGACCCCCTACACTGCACGAACACCACTGCACTGCCCTAAATCCTGAAACATCACCCCCAGCAAGACCCCCTACACTGCCCGAACATCACTGCCCTAAACCCTGAAACACCACCCCCAGCACGACCCCCTACACTGCCCGAACACCACTGCACTGCCCTAAACCCTGAAACACCACCCCCAGCACGACCCCTACACTGCCCGAACACCACTGCACTGCCCTAAACCCTGAAACACCACCCCCTGCACGACCCCCTACACTGCCCGAACACTACTGCACTGCCCTAAACCCTGAAACATCATCCCCAGCATGACCCCCTACACTGCACGAACACCACTGCCCTAAACCCTGAAACACCACACCCAGCACGACCCCCTACACTGCCCGAACACCACTGCACTGCCCTAAACCGTGAAACACCACCCCCTACACTGCCCGAACACCACTGCACTGCCCTAAACCCTGAAACACCACCCCCAGCACGACCCCCTACACTGCCCGAACACCACTGCACTGCCCTAAACCCTAAAACACCACCCCCAGCATTACCCCCTACACTGCCCAAACACCACTGTACTGCCCTAAACCCTAGAACACTACCCACAGCACGACCCCCTACACTACCCGAACACCACTGCACTACCCTAAACCCTAAAACACTACCCCAGCACGACCCCCTACACTACACAAGCACCACTGCACTATCCTAAACCCTAAAACACTACCCCCAGCATGACCCCCTACACTACACAAACACCACTGCACTACCCTAAACCCTAAAACACTACCCCAACACCACTGCACTAACCTAAATCCTAAAACACTACCCAAAGCACGACCCCCTACACTACCCAAACACCACTGCACTACCCTAAAACATGACCCCCTACACTACACAAACACCACTGCACTACCCTAAACCCTAAAACACTACCCCCAGCACGACCCCCTACACTACACAAGCACCACTGCACTACCCTAAACCCTAAAACACTGCCCCCAGCACGACCCCCTACACTACACAAACAACACTGCACTACCTTAAACCCTAAAACACTACCCCCAGCACGACCCCCTACACTGCCCGAACACCACTGCACTGCCCTAAATCCTGAAACACATACCCTAGCACGACCCCCTACACTGCCCGAACACCACTGCACTGCCCTAAACCCTGAAACACCACCCCTTCACGACCCCCTACACTGCCCGAACACCACTGCACTGCCCTAAACCCTGAAACACCACCCCCAGCATGACCCCTACACTGCCCGAACACCACTGCACTGCCCTAAACCCTGAAACATTACCCCAGCAAGACCTCCTACACTGCCCGAACACCACTGCACTGCCCTAAACCCTGAAACATCACCCCCAGCAAGACCCCTACACTGCCCGAACATCACTGCCCTAAACCCTGAAACACCACCCCCAGCACGACCCCCTACACTGCCCGAACACCACTGCACTGCCCTAAACCCTGAAACACCACCCCCAGCACGACCCCTACACTGCCCGAACACCACTGCACTGCCCTAAACCCTGAAACACCACCCCTGCACGACCCCTACACTGCCCGAACACTACTGCACTGCCCTAAACCCTGAAACACCATCCCCAGCATGACCCCCTACACTGCACGAACACCACTGCACTGCCCTAAACCCCGAAACACTACACCCAGCAAGACCCCCTACACTGCCCGAACACCACTGCACTGCCCTAAACCCTGAAACACCACCCCCAGCAAGACCCCCTACACTGCCCGAACACCACTGCCCTAAACCCTGAAACACCACCCCCAGCAAGACCCCCTACACTGCCCGAACACCACTGCACTGCCCTAAACCCTGAAACACCAGCCCCAGCACGACCCCTACACTGCCCGAACACCACTGCACTGCCCTAAACCCTGAAACACCACCCCCTGCATGACCCCTACACTGCCCGAACACCACTGCACTGCCCTAAACCCAGAAACACCACCCCCAGCACGACCCCCTACACTGCCCGAACACCACTGCACTGCCCTAAACCCTGAAACACCACCCCCCTGCACGATCCCCTACACTGCCCGAACACTACTGCACTGCCCTAAACCCTGAAACACCACCCCCAGCACGACCCCCTACACTGCACGAACACCACTGCACTGCCCTAAACCCCGAAACACTACCCCCAGCAAGACCCCTACACTGCCCGAACACCACTGCCCTAAACCCTGAAACACCACCCCCAGCAAGACCCCCTACACTGCCCGTACACCACTGCACTAACCTAAAACCTGAAACAACACCCCTAGCATGACCCCTACACTGCCCGAACACCACTGCACTGCCCTAAACCCTGAAACACCACCCCCAGCACGACCCCCTACACTGCCCGAACACCACTGCACTGCCCTAAACCATGAAACACCAGCCCCAGCACGACCCCTACACTGCCCGAACACCACTGCACTGCACTAAACCCTGAAACACCACCCGCAGCACGACCCCCTACACTGCCCGAACACCACTGCACTGCCCTAAACCCTGAAACACCAGCCCCAGCACAACCCCGTACACTGCCCGAACACCACTGCACTGCCCTAAACCCTGAAACACCAGCCCCAGCACGACCGCCTACACTGCCCGAAAACCACTGCACTGCCCTAAACCCTGAAACACCAGCCCCAGCAAGACCCCCTACACTGCCCGAACACCACTGCACTGCCCTAAACCCTGAAACACCACCCCCAGCAAGACCCCCTACACTACCCGAACACCACTGCACTAAAGCCTGAAACACCACCCCCAGCAAGACCACCTACACTGGCCGAACACCACTGCACTGCCCTAAACCCTAAAACACCACCCCCTGCACAACCCCCTACACTGCCCAAACACCACTGCACTGCCCTAAACCCTGAAACACCACCCCCTGCACGACCCCCTACACTGCCCAACACCACTGCACTGCCCTAAACCCTGAAACACCACCCATCAGCACGACACCCTACACTGCCCGAACACCACTGCACTGCCCTAAACCCTGAAACACCACCCCCAGCACGACCCCCTACACTGCCCGAACACCACTGCACTGCCCTAAACCCTGAAACACCACCCCCTACACAACCTCCTACACTGCCGGATCACCACTGCACTGCCCTAAACCCTGAAACACCACCCCCAGCACGACCCCCTACACTGCCCGAACACCACTGCACTGCCCTAAACCCTGAAACATCAACCCCAGCAAGACCCCCTACACTGCCTGAACACCACTGCCCTAAACCCTGAAACACCACCCCCTACAATGCACGAACACCACTGCACTGCCCTAAACCCTGAAACACCACCCCCAGCACGACCCCCTACACTGCCCGAACACCACTGCACTGCCCTAAACCATGAAACACCAGCCCCAGCACGACCCCCTACACTGCCCGAACACCACTGCACTGCACTAAACCCTGAAACACCACCCGCAGCACGACCCCCTACACTGCCCGAACACCACTGCACTGCCCTAAACCCTGAAACACCAGCCCCAGCACAACCCCGTACACTGCCCGAACACCACTGCACTGCCCTAAACCCTGAAACACCAGCCCCAGCACGACCGCCTACACTGCCCGAAAACCACTGCACTGCCCTAAACCCTGGAACACCAGCCCCAGCAAGACCCCCTACACTGCCCGAACACCACTGCACTGCCCTAAACCCTGAAACACCACCCCAGCAAGACCCCTACACTGCCCGAACACCACTGCACTAAAGCCTGAAACACCACCCCCAGCAAGACCACCTACACTGGCCGAACACCACTGCACTGCCCTAAACCCTAAAACACCACCCCCTGCACAACCCCCTACACTGCCCAAACACCACTGCACTGCCCTAAACCCTGAAACACCACCCCAGCACGACCCCCTACACTGCCCGAACACCACTGCACTGCCCTAAACCCTGAAACACCACCCCCTGCACGACCTCCTACACTGCCGGAACTCCACTGCACTGCCCTAAACCCTGAAACACCACCCCCAGCACGACCCCTACACTGCCCGAACACCACTGCACTGCCCTAAACCCTGAAACATCAACCCCAGCAAGACCCCTACACTGCCTGAACACCACTGCCCTAAACCCTGAAACACCACCCCCTACAATGCACGAACACCACTGCACTGCCCTAAACCCTGAAACACCACCTCCAGCAAAACCCCTACACTGCCTGAACACCATTGCTCTGCCCTAAATCCTGAAACACTAGCCCCAGCATGACCCCCTACACTGCCCAAACACCACTGCACTGCCCTAAACCCTGAAACACCACCCCAGCACGACCCCCTACACTGCCCGAACACCACTGCACTGCCCTAAACCCTGAAACACCAGCCCCAGCAAGACCCCTACACTGCCCGAACACCACTGCACTGCCCTAGACTCTGAAACACCAGCCCCAGCAAGACCCCCTACACTGCCCGAACACCACTGCACTGCCCTAAACCCTGAAACACCAGCCCCAGCATGACCCCCTACACTGCCCGAACACCACTGCACTGCCCTAAACCCTGAAACACCAGCCCCAGCACGACCACCTACACTGCCCGAACACCACTGCACTGCCCTAAACCCTGAAACACCAGCCACAGCACGACCCCCTACCCTGCCCGAACACCACTGCACTGCCCTAAACCCTGAAACACCAGACCCAGCACGACCCCCTACACTGCCCGAACACCACTGTGCTGCCCTAAACCCTGAAATACCAGCCCCAGCACGACCCCCTACACTGCCCGAACACCACTGCATTGCCCTAAACCCTGAAACACCACCCCCTGCACGACCCCCTACACTGCCCGAACACCACTGCACTGCCCTAAACACTGAAACACCACCCCCTGCAGCACCCCCTACACTGCCCGAACACCACTGCACTGCCCTAAACCCTGAAACACCACCCTCTGCACCGCCCCCTATACTGCCCGAACACCACTGCACTGCCCTAAACCCTGAAACACCACCCCCAGCACGACCCCCTTTACTGCTCGAACACCACTGCACTGCCCCAAACCCTGAAACACCACCCCCAGCACGACCCCCTACACTGCCCGAACACCACTGCCCTAAACCCTGAAACACCACACCCAGCACGACCCCCTACACTGCCCGAACACCACTGCACTGCCCTAAACCGTGAAACACCACCCCTACACTGCCCGAACACCACTGCACTGCCCTAAACCCTGAAACACCACCCCCAGCACGACCCCCTACACTGCCCGAACACCACTGCACTGCCCTAAACCCTAAAACACCACCCCCAGCATTACCCCCTACACTGCCCAAACACCACTGTACTGCCCTAAACCCTAGAACACTACCCACAGCACGACCCCCTACACTACCCGAACACCACTGCACTACCCTAAACCCTAAAATACTACCCCCAGCACAACCCCCTACACTACCCGAACACGACTGCACTGCCCTAAACCCTCAAACACTCCCCCCAGCACGACCCCCTACACTTCCCGAACACCACTGCACTGCCCTAAACCCTAAAACACTCCCCCAGCACGACCCCTACACTACCCGAACACCACTGCACTGCCCTAAACCCTAAAACACTCCCCCAGCACGACCCCCTACACTACCCAAACACCAATGCACTACCCTAATCCCTAAAACACTACCCCCGCATGACCCCTACACTACCCTAAACCCTAAAACACTACCCCGCATGACTCCCTACACTACCCAAAGACCACTGCACTACCCTAAACCCTAAAACACGACCTCCTACACTACACAAACACCACTGCACTACCCTAAACCCTAAAACACTACCCCCTACACTACACAAACACCACTGCACTACCCTAAACCCTAAAACACTACCCCCAGCAGTACCCCTACACTACCCAAACACCACTGCACTAACCTAAACCCTAAAACACTACCCCCAGCAGTACCCCTACACTACCCAAACACCACTGCACTACCCTAAAACACTACCACCAGCACGACCCCTACACTACCCAAACACCACTGCACTACCCTAAACCCTAAACCACTACCCCCAGCACGACCCCCTACACTACCCAAACACCACTGCACTACCCTAAACCCTAAAACACTCCCCCAGCACGACTCCCTACACTACCCAAACACCACTGCACTACCCTAAACCCTAAATCTACCCCCAGCATGACCCCCTACACTACACAAACACCACTGCACTACCCTAAACCCTAAAACACTACCCCCAGCACAACCCTCTTCACTACCTAAACACAACTGCACAATTTGTTACAGGCGTTGCAACGCAGGCCTGTGGTGCTTACTGGAAGTACCTAGTGGGCTAGTTGGGCCCCAGGGACCCTCAGGATTCAAGGTGACCTAATCCCCCAACTTAAAACGCACCACGGGGCGCGTTTGCACAGTGGTGAAGGGAGGGGGCGGGGCCTCAGGTGACATGTGCGCAAACACGCCCTGTGGTGCGTTTTAAGTTGGGGAATTAATTCCCTTTGAATCCTGAGGGACCCTGGGGGCCAACTAGCCCACCAGGTACCTTCAGTAAGCACAACAGAGTTGCGTTGCAGAGAGGTGAAAAAAGGTGCGTGGCCTCGGAACGCCTCTCTGCAACTCAGCTCTGTGGTCCTAACTGTAGGTACCTGGGGGGCTAGTTGGGCCCCAGGGACCCTCAGAATTCAAGGGACTTAATCCCGCAACTTAAAACGCGCCACGGAGTGCGTTTGCACACATGTCACCTCAGGCCCCCCTCCCTTCACCACTGTGCAAACGCGCCCTGTAGCGCGTTTTAAGAGGTAGTTTTAATCCCCTGGCCTATTATGTACTAGGGACTTGCAGAGGAGGTCATGCTAATCACAGGGGTACCCCAACGCATAGTGTTCCCTAGTGTATGTAGGTGTTTTCACTGTATTCTAAGTGTCTTTTAGCATAGCACTGGCTCTGGTTAGTCAGAGTCAGTTACCACCAGTACCCGTCTGAAAAAGTTGTGGGCACAGGATGATTTTGCAACAAGGCCTCTTTCTGCTCCTCTGTTGGTTCTTTCTGCACATCTTTTGCTTCTTTCTGTGCGTTTTTTCTTCTTTCTTCACATGTCCTACCTCTGTAGGCATAGTTAGAAACTAGCATTTAAAAAAACCTTTGAAATTCACTTAAAAAATCATAGGTTTCAGGCACGTTATAGTTAGAAATTAGCATTTAAAAACCTTTGAAATTCACTGAAAAACCATAGGTTTCAGACACGTTATAGTTAGAAATTAGCATTTAAAAAACCTTTGAAATTCACTGAAAAAACCACAGGTTTTAGGGACAGTTATAGTTAGTTGGACATTTCACTCGTACAAAACCATAGAAATTCCCCCGTTATAGTTAGTTCAGCTAACTATAACTCGCGCCTCGCAATGCACTGCTGATGACGTCACATATTACATCACTCATGACATGGTCAGTGACATCACTGATGACATCACTGATGACATCTCAAATGACATCACTGATGACATCATCCATGTGATAATTTCATGCATCTTCTCACACCCTAATATAACTTTTGATACACCCACTCTAAATTACAGACTGCCATTCTCAAAACCATAGACACTCCAACACCAAAAACTACATACCCACTCACTGATTCTTAGGTCTACATACACATCCACTCACTCACCCGTACAGTCACTCATACTTAGTCACTCAGTACAGGACTATCATATGCACTCATACACCTATATAAACACTCACACACCGCCACTCATCCATAGAGGTACTCACACACCTAGTCAGTCATGCAAAAACTTAATCACACACCCATTTACTCACCTATACAGTTATACACACACCAGCTCACTTACTCATACAAATACTAGCACATTCTTACACTCTTATACAATCACTGATACAAGTACACACTCATCCATACAGCCTCTCACAATCACACACTCTCACTTATAGCCATTTATATACTCCAACACACATATATACTGCCTTTCACATATGTAGTTACTCACACATGTACCACTGAGATATACATTCAATCACTAACACACCCATACACACACTCACCCACCCATACAGTCCATCACAGATGCACTCTTGAAACCATGCACCCAGTGAATCACCAACTCACACATCTATGCACAGAGTCACACACACCCCACCCACACAAACACTCAGGCACCCATACAGATACTCAGACAATCAATCAATAACCCATGTAGACACTCATGTAGCTATTCAGAAAGCCATGCAGCCGCTTACAAACCAACAGACAGACGGATACAGACATTCACACAGTTTAGTCACTAACCCATGATTTCAGTAGGATACATTTAATCACTCACTTGTAGAGTCAGTCACTCACGTACTAAATCATCCATTCAGACACTTATACACCCACTCATTCTTCAATACGCCTTTCCCTATATATATTAAACATATTTAAACTTTACAGAAACACACAGTCACTGGATGATGTCATCAGTGATGTCATTTGAGATGTCATCAGTGATGTCATCAGTGATGTCACTGACCATGTCATGAGTGATGTAATATGTGACGTCATCAGCAGTGCATTGCGAGGCGCGAGTTATAGTTAGCTGAACTAACTATAACGGGGAATTTCTATGGTTTTGTACGAGTGAAATGTCCAACTAACTATAACTGTCCCTAAAACCTATGGTTTTTTCAGTGAATATATATATATATATCTTTACATCTATCTATATATATAGATATTTTTATATATATAGCTAGATATTTATAGTATATGTGATTCCTGAAGTTTAAAAAGCGCGCATGCATTTCCATCTAATGACCCCCACCTGTGATCAAGGCAAAACAACGCCGAAACGAGTAAGGATTATGGGGAATCCTTTGCGCTGCTGTGCCTGTGAATAAATGCCTGCAACTCCAGTATAGGGCCTCTGTGTGGTGTGTAACGGATGTTATTGACGGGCTGCTCCGTGCCCGTTGTTAGAGGCCGCCCTGTAGGGTCGGAGGCTCCCTGCTCGGAGGCTGGTTGTTGGATCTAATTATGGGAGCATGACCCACTCGCCATTTCAAGCCAAAGCAGGGCAATGCTACTTCAGCGAAAATGCGATGGCTGTAGAAGGGATTTCGGAGTGGGACAACCTTTCACTCTGATCGTGCTGGAGCTGTGGCATTTTTCGCGAGGCAGACATGAAATGTGAGCACATGCCAGAAAACAACAAAAACAACATGACGGCGTGAGTAAACTTACCCACTGTGATATCGGGCGATTGAACTGTAACATGAATTTTAACATGAAAAAGAACATGGATTCACTAAGACTCTGGGAAAGACATTCTAACTACCAGTGAAATGCACCATGGGAACTGTATTTTTTACTGTCAGTCATGTGATTCCTGAAGTTTAAAAGCGTGCATGCATTTGCATCTAATGACCCCACCTGTGATCAAGGCAAAACAACGCCTGAAACGCGAAAGGATATGGGGAATCCTTTGCGCTGCTGTGCCTGTGAATAAATGCCTGCAAATCCAGTATTGGGCCTCTGTGTGGTGTGTAACGGATGTTATTGACGGGCTGCTCCGTGCCCGTTGTTAGAGGCCGCCCTGTAGGGTCGGAGGCTCCTGCTCGGAGGCTGGTTGTTGGATCTAATTATGGGAGCATGACCCACTCGCCATTTCAAGCCAAAGCAGAGGCAATGCTAGTTCAGCTGAAAATGCGATGGCTGAGGAAGGGATTCGGAGTGGGACAACCTTTCACTCTGATCATGCTGGAGCTGTGGCATTTTTCGCGAGGCAGACATGAAATGTGAGCACATGCCAGAAAACAACAAAAACAACATGACGGCGTGAGTAAACTTACCCACTGTGATATCGGGCGCATGAACTGTAAAATGAATTTTAACATGGAAAAAGAACATGGATTCACTAAGACTCTGGGAAGAGACATTCTAACTTCCTGTGCCATGCACCATGGGAACTGTCATTTTTTACTGTCAGTCATGCTTGATATCACAGTGGGTAAGTTTACTCAGCGCGCCCGTCATGTTGCATCTGTTGTCCCCCTGGCTGTGAGTCAAGCTGCAATTCAACGCCTACTCGCGCACAGGCTCAGGGAGCATTTTTGCGCTGCTGTGCCTGTGAGCTAAATGCCTGCGAATCCCAGCCTTGGGCCTCTGTGTGGCGTGTAACGGATGTTATTGACGGGCTGCTCCATGCCCGTTGATCAGAGGCCGCCCTGTAGGGTCGGAGGCTCACTGACTCGGAGGCTGGCCGTCGGATCTAATTGCGGGCGCATGACCCGCTCGCCATTCCAAGCCAAAGCAGGGCACGTTACTCCACGCGAAAATGCGACCTGGATTTGCAGGTATTCACGGGCATTCGGCAGCGGGACTCCCTTTATCACTCCGGTCGTTGCTGGCGCTGTGTGCCTTGATCCGCTGGGTGCAGACATGAGATGCGAGACACTCTGCGCAGAAACTCCGGGAATCAACATGACGGCGATGAGATACAGCTTACCCGTAACTGATGCACTATCGGGCGCATGAGCGTGTAGTCATGTTCTTTTAACATGGATAAAGATCATGGATTCACTAAGACGTCTGGGAACGCCACTCTATCTACCAGTGTAAATCGCGCCATGGGAACTGTATTTTGTTGCTGTCTGGCATGTCGTCATTCCATGATGCCTCGAAAATGCAAGCTCGCATGCGATCAGTGAGAGCGGATTATGACACGCCTCACCTGTGCTTCATGGCTAAACAATGCACGTTAACGCTGTGGCGTTATGGGGAACCCTTTGCAAGCTGCTGTGCCGGGGAGTCAAATAGCTGCCTGCGTCTCCAGCAACCGGGCCTCGAGCCGTGGAGGCCTCGACCCTACAGGCGACGTCTAACAACGAGGCGCGGGCTGGCTCCGTCAGCATCACGCCACGTCAGAGGCCGCACTGGAGGGTCGGGTGTGGCTAACCTGCTCCGTTAAGGCCGGTTTGCCTTGGATCTGAGTGGTGCATCTATACGTATCACTGACAAACCATAGGTCATATACTAGGCATCTGGCTAATATAGATATCTGCTGTATAGCATATATGAATATAGCTCTATATATATTCACTGAAAACCATGGAGTTTAGGGACAGTTATGGTTAGTTGGACAGCACTTGCGTAAAACCGGCAAATTCCCGTTAGTAGATTAGTTCAGCTAACTATAGCTTTCGCGCCCCTATGAATGCACTGCTGATGGCGTCACATATTACATCACTCATGACATGGTCAGTGACATCGCTGATGACATGCTGATGACATCTCAAATGAGACATCGCTGATGACATCATCCAGTGACTGTGTGTTTCTGTAGTGACTAGTATGTTTATTATAACAACAGAGAGGCGTCTGTTGATGAGTCTAGTGAGGAGAGTGTCTGAATGGTTGTACATTGATTTATGTCGTGGTGTGACTGACTCTACAGTAGTGAGTAAATAACATCTTACATGATCGCAATGCAACCGAAAACTGTGAATGTCTGTAATCCGTCTGTCATAGTGGTTGCATAGCAACGCGCTTCACTGAAGAACACGCTATGTGATGGCTATGGAGATTGTGTTGATTAGCTCTGGACAATATGTATGGTGTGAGTGACTGTGCACGAGTGCACGGTAAATCTGTGATGGTGGTGAGTATTGCCATGGAACGCATTGCTACGATTATTCGTATCTCAGTAACTACATGTGATCGGCATATGTGAACGTATATGTGTTGGAAGCATATAAATGGCTTCATAAGTGAGTGACGCGACTGTGTAACTGCTAACAAGATGAGTGTTCTGTACTATATCAGTGATTGTATAAGCGTAATGTATGTGCTTGTATTTGTATGGTAGACGAAGCTGTGTATGCTATGTGTAACTGCTATGGAAACGAGTAGATGGAGTGTGTGATTAAGTTTTGCGCGCCGACTAGTTTAGTGAAGTACCTCACCAGTGGATGAGGTGGCGTATGGTGTGAGTGCGTATGACGGTCTGCGCGCCGGTGTCTAAGTATGGCGACGCGCGGTGGTGAAGCATGAGCTGATATGAACCTGGAAATTCAGTGATGTGAAACAGCCAATGAACCAGTGTTGGTGTTGGAAGTGTCTATGAGCTGCGAGCTGAGCCCAAGTCTGGTGCCTGTCAAAAGTTATATTAAGGTAATGAGAGAAGAATGCGTGAATTATCGCACGGCTAGTGTCATCAGTAGTAAATGTCATTTGAAGATGTCATCCGGCGATGTCATCAGTGATGTCGCTGACCGCTGTCATGAGTGCTGGCCTATGACGGCGTCATCAGCAGTACGATAACGAAGCGCTGCGTTATGGATTGGCTGAGACCAGCCACTGCAGAAATTTCTATGGTTTGTGCGGTGAGTGAATCAGCTAACCTTGGCTGATACTCCAGACTGTGGCACTCAGTGAGATTTCAAGGGTTTGCGTGCTGATTTCCCAACATAGCGTGTCTGATACTATGGTTTCGGTGAGCTTCAAGGTTTTGCGTGCTGATTTCTGGCTATAGCGTGCCTGAGACCTATCGATTTGGGGAGTGAACTGAGGTTTTCGTCTTGAGTTTCTAACTGTGCCTGACGGTGGACGTCAATGAAGAAGCGCATGTGGGAAACACCGAGCACGGAGAGGCAGAGGACCGCTATGACGCAAAGACAAATCACTGTGTAACACTTCTGGCTGCTTCGCTGGCAGCCAGTGTGGCTAGAGACGACTCTGAGTGGCGTCTGCGGTGGCAAACACCCCTACATGTACGTGAGGCTCACTATGGACCGGTTGAGTCCACCCTGTGATGCAGTGACCTCCTCTGCGGAATGCCTAGTACATAATAGGGCAGGGGATTAAAGCTACCTCTTAAAGCAGCTACAGGGCGCAGTTTGCACAGTGGTGAAGGGAGAGGGCCTGAGGTGACATGTGTGCAAAGCTGCACCCGTGGCGCGTTTTAAGTTGCGGGATTAAGTCCCCTTGAATTCTGAGGGTCCCTGGGGCCCAACTAGCCCCCAGGTACCTACAGTTAGGACCACAGAGCTGAGTTGCAGAGGCGTTCCGAGGCCACGCACCTTTTTCACCCCCTCTGCTGCTCCGACTCTGTTGGCGCTTACTGAAGGAGTACCACTGGTGGGCTAGATCGGCCCCCAGGGTCCCTCAGAGTTCAAGGGTAAATTCCCCAACTAAAGCACTTTCACAAGGCGTGTTGCGCACATGTCACCTGGGAGGCCTGCCCCCTCCGCCTCCACTGTGGCTAAGCCAGCTTGAGTGCGTTTTAGCCCAGGGTGCGTCACCTTGAATCACTGAGGCCTCTGAACCCAGCCAGCCTCAGTACCTCAGTAAGCACCACAGGCCTGCGTGCTGTCTATAACTAAATTACATTATGTTCAAATAATGAAAGAAGAATTATGTACTGAAATAGTGTTTTAGGGGACTGAAGTGTTGCAGTGTGTTTGTGTGGTGGGGGATGTGTAATTCAGGCCCAGGAGTTTAAGCTCCAGTGCAGTGTTAGTAGATCAGCAAGAAATCACTAGAGTGAGTTTAAGCATCTGATGTTGTTTGGGTAATGTGAAGTGATTAAAAGTGGTGCGATTGGTGTTTGGGCAGTGTGAAATTGCGAACCAGTGATTTAGAGGCTGGTGAGTGTAAAGAAGTACATACCAGGTAGTGTTTTAGGGTTTGGGGTGATGTGTTTGTGAAACATTTGGGCGGGGTTTCAGGTAGTGCAGTGTTTGTATATCAGTGTAGGGTAGTGTTTTAGGGTTTAGGGTATGCGGTAATGTTTACCGATGTAGTGTAGGAAGTGAATATTTGCGTTTAAGTCTTTTGGGCGTGCGAAGTGCGCGGCTACAGGGGTTTAGGAAGCTGGTAATGAGAAGTCGCAATGATGTGTTAAAGTAGTGCGTGTTTGAAACCAATGAGAGCTGTACTGAAAATATTTTGGAAGTTCAAGGCACAATGTGTATTATTATTGTGACAATTATTAATTATTATTGTGTGCAATGTGTTAATGTATTCTTTGAAGATGTTTAGGGATTTGGCTGTCTGTGACCATGTTCAAATATAGAAGGCCGTGTGAGAAATATTAGTTTAAAATAATGTTCGAAAGGAATTGTGCTAAAATATTTAGGGTTTGAGGTCAGTGCAGTGTCTGCCGGGTAATGGGGAGTGGGTGATTAGTGAAGAGGTCAATTCCCAGGGGTTGGGGCTGTGCAGTGTTTGGATGTATTAGGAACAATGGAGGTGATCTTTTGGGTTGAGCAGTGTAAGCCAGGTGAGGTGTGGGAGGTAGATCATAAGTGACTGTTTCAGGGGTTAAGCAGTGTTATTATTGTGTGTGACATGATGATATGTGCGTGTTCGATGATTGTTTCACTAGTTTAGTGTCTTGATGTTAGAATGTCTTCAGGAGCAAATATTTAATTAACTCTCAGACAATCAAGTGTTAGAAATATTTTAGAGCAGGCGGTGGTGTTTCCGGATTCGGGGCGGTACGTGATATTCGAGCAGTGGTGATGTTCCCTGGCGGGGTTTAGGGCGGTGCGGTGGTGTTGAACGCGGTAGAGTGCGGAAGAATATTCTTTCAGGGTTTAAGGCAGTTCTTGGTGATGACCGGCAGTGCGCAGAAAGTGCTTGCGAAGTGTTGTGTTTAGAACCAGGTGCGGTGGTGTTGACATCAGCTGAAGGGTAAAGTGCAGAGATGTTCAAGGAGTTGAAACTAGTGATGTTCAGTGTAGAGGTCGTCTTTATTATTCTGTTTATATTATTTTTATTGTGTTTTTAGCCTCGGAGTTTAGGTGTGGTGCGTGCTGAGTCTGGTGTTCAATTTAGTGATGCAATCAGGCAGTGTCCAGAGGATGACGGTGTTCAGGGGTTTAGGCGTAGTGGTCCCGCGGCAGATCGATGTGGCGACTGACTCGGGTTTGGAAGGCGTGCGGTGATGTTCCGGTACGGTACCAAATGCTGAGACTATTTGTTTCAGGTTTAGAGGCATTGCAGTGATGTTGAAGGCAGTGGCAGAAGTTCTTTGCTGAGGCTGTGTTTCAGGAATGCAAGCTTTCCGATCGGTATTCGTTGGAACTCATTTTCGAAGATATTTGTTTCCAGGAGTTAAGTGCGATATTAAGGCAAGTGGTAGAGGTGCGTGCTGAGATGTTGTTTCGGGGTTTGAGCAGTGCAGTGATATTTGGGCGCGTGAAGTCATGCTGAAGACTGTTCAGGTTAGAACAGAGGTGAGTACATTGATGTGTGTGTAAAGTGGTGTTCGAGGCTGATGTGAATTTTGCTGGGAGTGTTTCAGGGGTTTAGGGCAGTGCAGTGGTATTCACCGTGTATATAGAGGGTGTGTTCGAGTTTAAGTGAAATGATTGTTCCAGGCTAGGAGTCTGCTGGGGTGATGTTTCCGGGGTTTAGGGCAGTGCGTGTGTTCGGGCAGTGTCAGTCGTGCTGGAATTGGTGTTTCAGGAGTTTAGGGCAGTGCAGTGGGTCGACGGTGTAGGAGGTTGTGTAGGGGT
>CAWUFW010009531.1:0-182500 GCA_963921515.1 Calotriton arnoldi
CGGAAAGTAATTCTATTATACTAGACGTCGGGCCCGATTTAGATAAAAGTGGGCATCAACAAGGAACCAAAGAGCCTGTCTTTGTATTCCAGGATGAAAAGGCGGTCTCATGCCAGATGGATATTAAAACAATGTTAAATATGATCCTTGAGGAAATCAGAGATATGAGGAAAACACAACAGTTAGAAATTCTATCGATTCAGCAACGTTTGGGAAAGATAGAGGAAGCAGTTGCCAGTCTTCCGGGTCGTCTCCATGATGCTGAGTCGAGGATTTCAACCCTAGAGGACCAAATGATTGGTGTTCTTCAACAAGCAGATTTAGCGTCCCGTGAAAAATTAACCATGGAGAACAAGATTGAGGAACTTGAGAATTTTTCTCGCCGCTCTAATCTTCGGATAGTTGGTGTTCCGGAACGGCTTGAAGGGGGTGACACTCTTAAGTGGGTGGAAACATTTATAAAGAAGACTGTCTTACCCGATTTTACAGGAGACTTAACACTAACCAGGGCTCATCGGGTTCCTGCTCATCTTCCTCCAAATGAAAAGTTCCCCCGTACGATACTTATTAATTTTGCGGACTATCGTGTAAAGGAAAAAGTCCTGACCAGGGCAATTCAGTTGAGACAGTTTGTAATTGAAAATGGGGTAAAGTGCAGAATTTTTTCTGACATGTCGGCAGCAGCAGCTAGAAGACGGAAAGAGTTGCTCAAGTTACTATATTTGTTTAAAACTCAAGGGGCTCAAGCTTCGATTGCACAACAATCAAAACTTAAAGTTCTTGTCCATGGAAAGTTTCATTTATTTACTCGTTTGGAAGAAGCACAGGAGCTGCTGAAGAAAATTTCTGTTTGAAGATAATCGACTGGTTGCTTTTTCTGTTGGTTTTTTTTTTTTTTTTCTCTTTTCTCTCTTTTTATCAAGGATTTCGCAGAGTCTCTCTTTTGAAGACTCGTTTTTTGCGGGGGAGGGAGATCACTCTGTGGTGCAATATCAGGGCACCAGCATGTGCTTTGGGGGGGTGGAGTATGTGGACAGCGGGAACAGCCACATTTCCTAAGGGGTGGAGGGTTTTTGGTGTGGGAAGGTTAGGATGGTTCGGGTTAATTGGAAAAATGAGCAGGTACTATAAGGAAGGCGCTAAATGGTATAGGTATCAATTTAGAATAGAATTGCAGCATCTTGAGTTTTTGATTTTCTTGCATTTTGTGAATGAGTTCATCCAGTATTTGCCAAATTCTTTCTGTCAACGTCAATGGAATCTTGAATAGACGTAAATATGGTGGATTGATTAGGTGGCTAGTTACTTTTAAACCTCAAATCCTTTTTTTTACAGGAAACTCATTTAAAATCTAATACTCCAAAATGTTATATTCCAGGAATGTTTTCAAGGGTATTTTTTGATTCAGCAGGTGTTGCAATGCGGGGGTGGCTATTTATTTTTCTCGTGAATTTGATTGGGTGTTTCTTCAGGAACAAAGGGATCCCCAGGGAAGGTGGATGTGGGTACAGGTGTCATTAAATGGCCAGCTTCTGAATTTTGTTAGTTATTATGGACCAATATCTGATGACGAATCTCCTTTACGTATACTTTATAAACTTTTGATGGGGTTTCGGGGCAAATCATCCTTGGGGTGATTTTAACTATATTCAGGATTTAAACATGGATACTTCAAACCGAGCGAAAAAACAATTGAAACCCAAAACAAAAAAGCTTTTTGATGCTTTGATAGATGATCTTCAGTTAGTTGACGCATGGCGTTTTCGAAATCAAACCGCTCGTAAATATACTTGCTCTTCACGCCAACATCAAACTGCATCTCGAATTGATTTTTTATTGTTGTCACGTTCTCTGATTCTTAGAGATGCAGATATTGGTGTTAATGCTTTTTCTGACCACTCTTATGTTCAAGTATGTTTAGAATTGGGTTTTGCCAAAAGCGTAGGTCCAAGTGGCAGATGGACCGCCTTCTCTTGCAAGATCCAGTCTGAATTGATGATTTCAGACGCTGGATAAAAGATTACTTTTCTATTAATGAAGGGACCGCTGGTATGTTCGCTGTTTGGGGCGGTTTTAAGGCTGCAGCCCGCGGTCAAATGATTGCTGCTACCATTAAGAAAACCAGGGAACGTTTAGAAAAAATAATACAACTCCAGCAGTCATTAACCCATGCTGCTAATTCGGTGGGCTCTTTAAATCGAACTCAGCTGGAACAGGCTAGGAAGGCTTTAAGAGATTTTTTTATTCTAGAAGAAATAAATAGCTCCCAGACTTATTCTCAGAAGGTCTATGAAGAAAGTCAAATGGTGGGTAAGATGCTTGCCTGGTCAACTAGGATTCGACAAGAATCCGCCTGCATTGTAGAAATAATGGATCCCCAATCCAACACAATAGTTACTGATCGAGCTGAAATTCCTCGAATATTTTTCAATCATTTTCAACAAATTTATACCACTAATTATTCGGTTAATTTTGAGTTGATTGAGGATTATTTTGCTTCACTTCAAGTTCCTAAAATATCGCAGAATCTAGTGACGACGCTACAGATGAAAATTACAGAAGCCGAGATAGCGGCAGTTATTAATTCTTTGGCGGGAGCAAAAGCTTGTGGTGAAGATGGGTTCCCGAGCGAACTTTATAAATGTTTTGTGAAGGAGTTGACCCCTTTTTGGCAAAGTTATTCGACTATATTAAAATGGGTGGGGTGGTGTCTTCTGAATTTAAAAAAGCGATAGTAGTTAGTTTTGTAAAAAAGGGTAAACCCTCCAATAACTTGAATTCTTATCGTCCAATCAGTTTATTGAATACCGATTATAAAATTTTCATGAAGATTTGGGAACTGCGCTTTACTTCTGCAGCGAAGGAAGTGATTCATGGTGATCAAACGGGGTTTATTGCGGGTCGAATGATGTCGACTAATACCCGTTTTTTGATTCAAGCTCTTGATTTTTTTAATATTAATAGGACTCCTGCTTGTATCATGATGGTAGACGCAGAAAAGGCCTTTGATTTAGTTAATTGGGATTCATTATTTTATGCACTTTCTAGGTTTGGTTTTCCACCATCAATAATAACCATGATTAAAAATATTTATCAGGGGGCACAGGCTCAGATTATAGTTAATGGGGATCAAGCAGGGTTAATAAAGATAAATCGTGGGACTAGGCAAGGCTGTCCCTTATCACCTCTTTTGTTTACTTTTTTTATTGAACCTCTCGCCATTAAATTACGAGCTAATAGTAACATCAGAGCCCCCATTGAAGGAATGGCAAAACTGAAACTTTTCGCTGATGACGCTATTTTATACCTAGATCCAGAAAAGTTAAATCTACAGTCTACATTGGCGGAATTTATGAAATTCGAACAAATAGGGGGCTATAAAATTAATCCCTCCAAAACTGAAATTTTATTGTTAAATTCGGGCCGGCATGCCTTCCAGAAGAATTAAAACAACAAGTAAGAACAACTGATCCCATTCGGTATTTGGGAATTTATGTTACAGGTCTATATGGGGAACTGGTTAAGAATAATTATGAAGCTACCAGTATTAAGATTCAGAATTTGTTGAATAAATGGTCTAATCTTCCTTTGACTTTGATAGGACGAGTGGCATTAATTAAGATGTCTATCTTACCCCTTTTGATTTTTTTGTTTACAAATATTCCGATCAAGGTGAACGTTAGTTTTTTTAAAGGGATTGATGCTATGATTAGATCGTTTGTGTGGAATAAAAAGACTGCTAGAGTCAAGTTGCCAATTCTGCAATTAGATACTCAGCTAGGTGGGCTGGCACTCCCAAATATTCGTTTATATTATGATGCATCACTTTTTGATTATGTAGCATGTTTGTTGTCTAAACCTTATCAGGTTGATAACTTTTTTATCAGCAAGATGATCCAAGAGGCCGGAACTCAACTCCCTACTTTTTTAAAGACTTGAAACTCCCAAAGAGAACTCGATATAAAATATTATTAGATTTGTCAAATCGACTTCGTATTGTTTTTAAACAACGAGATTTCTCGGGTTTTTTTCCTTGAAATTAATCGAGTGTCGAGATTTAGGCTTGTATGTTCACTCTACGCAATTGAAAAAATGGAATAACTCTGGTTTGGGGGCTTTGTATCAATTGGCCATCCAGGGCAGGCTGATTACCTGGGAAGAAGTTCAGGCTAGAAGTAGGGGTCCCAATAAACTTTCTTTTTTGAATTTATGCAAATTATTAATTTTTTGAAAAAATATAATTTTATTTTTAACATCCCCCTGGTAAAATTGCTTCCGCACTATATATTTCCAGATTATCTGGAGTGGGTAATTGGTACCGTTTATTAAATTTTCAAGATGAATCTCCTTTGGTGGTAAAGATGTTGGAGAAAGTTGAAGCTCATACACAATATGCTTTTTCTTATCATGACTGGCAAAAAATTTCATCTTTAGGTAATAAGGCTTTGAGAGCTGCTAATTATAAAAGAATGGCTTTTTTTGCCAATTGGATGGTATATTACACTCCAGAAGCATTAAGTAAAATGTATCCAGAGGTGATAAATAGCTGTTTTCGTTGTGGTACTTTGGCAGAAGGGGGATGGCGACATATTTTTTTTTCTTGCCCTAAGTTAAAAGTTTTTTGGGAAAAATGTTTTGTATACTTTAGTGGCGCAATTAAGAAGACTTATAAACCTTCAGCAGAAGCTGCTCTGTTCGGCATAGGTATCAGGGAGGTTATACTGTCTGAAACTCAGGGACGTTTTCTTGCTATCGCTATGTTGGTGGCCCGCTCATTGATTTTACAAAACTGGAGATCATTGGAAATACCTTTGTTTGAGAAATGGCTGAGTAAAATGAAACGTACAAAATGTTTTGAGGAAGCTTATGCTAAACGGGTGGGGGCAATTAAGAAATTCTCGAGGGTCTGGGATTATTTTGCTGATTGTTAATTTAATTATGGTCTTTTTTTTTTTGTCATCAGGATGTGGTTTGTGTATAGTGAAAACATTTTCTTTTTTTTTTTTCTTCTTTGTTGTTGTTGTTGTGATGTGTTAATAATTGGCTGTTTCCTTTTGGCTCTGCTCAATAAAAAAAAAAAAAAAAAGAACTTGGGATTGCAAGATTCATGTACAGCACAACCCATCCTATGCACTATTAACACAAATGTATCACAATAAACACACTAATACACCATACTTGCCTCTGTCGTGATTCCAACGTGGGTGCTGTTATGGGGATGATGAACTGCAAAATTACACTGTGTATGCGAACTGCAACAGCAAGGACAACACAGGCATGTGAGTACAGGAAACGTGACACACATGAGGGAGACACACCACCAGGGCTACACGACACATACACACCTAGGCCATCTGACTCATTGCCTACACTGATGTTGCCAGGGAAGATGGTGCAATGCACAGACACCACACCCATTCCCAGTTGTAGTCAAGTAGCCCACAGGTGCAGTAAGCAAATGGCAGTCAAATATGTGACCACAGACAACGCACATCACAAAGTGAAGCACAGGTTTATTACACAGTTGCAACATGCCGTAACCACTACAGATGCAAGGTAACCCCACCTGGCAGCGGGCACACAGTCAACAACTGTAGACGGAAGGAAGTCCATGGGTGTGGCGCACATCACCTGTAGGGACACAACAGCTACCAGCCTGGATGTGCAATCACGTCGTCGGTGGACACAGTTGACCAAACGAATCTGAAAGTACCCTGTGAAGGACAGAAATGACACACAGTCAAAAGCAATGGAGTACAGGACAGAACAGCAAAACACATGCACAATACATGTTACAAGATACCCACCCAGAACCAAGTTAGCATGTCAACACTGTTGGGGAGTACAGCCCACCTGTTAGCACACATCGCAACACACATCCAGTCAAGTGGCCCATGGACACACTCCCACAGCACCAGAGCACCACCCACACATCATGCCAACTCACATCATTGACATGACACCTCAGGATACTCACATTCAGCTAAAGAAGTTGGTGATGAGCTGTGTGCGGACATCACCATCACCATCATCATCATCATCATCGTCACTGGCATCGTGGTCCAGGCCAGGATCCTCCACAGGTGGCGGATGTTGGTCATTGTCATCCTGGATGAGAGGCAACTCCTTCCGCACTGCCAGGTTGTGGAGCATGCAGCAGACGATGATAATCTTGCACACTTTCGCAGGGGCATATGGGAGGGACCCTCCGGTCTTGTCCAGGCAGCGGAAGCGGCTCTTCAGGAGACCAAAGGTCCGCTCAATCACTCTCCTGGTCCGACCATGTGCCTCATTGTAGCGCATCTGGGCAGGTGTCACAGGGTTCCTGAGGGGTGTCAGCAACCACGGCATGTTGGGGTATCCCGAGTCACCTACGGACAGACAAGTGCACATTAGCTGACTTGGAACAGTGGGCGGAATACTACAGATCAGATCACACACAATGGCACAAAGTCAGTACACACCGACAAGCCAGGCACGCTGGTTCTGCATCTGTGCCATCATCCTGGGGATGCGACTACTCCTCATCACAAAGGCATCGTGTGCTGAACCAGGGAAACGGGCACACACGTGTGTGATGGTCATGTCTGCAAGACACACCACCAGTGCATTGACCGAGTGGTAGTGCTTGCGGTTCCTGTAGGCCTGCTCCTGGGCCTGTGGTGGTACCAAAGCCACATGTGTCCCATCAATGGAGCCAATGACATGCGGCATCCTCCCCAGGGCATAAAAGTCACTCTTCACGTCAGTGAGTCGTCGCAGTCTAGGGAAATAGATGTACCGGTTCAGGAAGAGCAACATTGCCGCCAAAACATCGCGGAGCACACGGCTGAACATGGTCTGTGACATCCCACCAGCAGTCGCCACAGTATGTTGGAAGGTACCAGTGGCAAAGAAGTGTAGGGCTGCCATCACCTTCACCTTGGGGGTCAGCGCTGTAGGATACGGCCGGCCAGGCTGCAAATGTGGGGACAACTGCACTGCCAAATCCTCAATCAGCTGCCTGGTGAAGCGGTACCGTCGGATGCTGTCCCGTTCCACCATCGTTGCCAGGTCTGGGAATGGCCGATGGACAGCAGGAGCCCTGCAGTGCAGAGGAGAAGTAAGCAAGATTGTCAGTCACCCCACATATGCGGCATTGAACACACTCAAGATCCCAACATACATCATTATGAGGCACAACTACATGAAGTGTGCAGTACCGGAAGGACATGTATGGTACATACATGGCCAACATCTGTCAACACGGTCCAACAGGTGGCATCAATTAGTCCCAGGTTGGCCCATTGGATATCATGAGGCCGTGTCACAGTTCCCATCTCCTGCTGCCGTGTCACAATAACCCCCACAGGGACATGTGAGGACAGATGTGCCCCAGGCACCACAGCTCAACGACAGGTACATTCCCAGGGACCCTGTAATGCCACATGGACACTGGCATTACATGGAGTATCATGTATACACCACAGCAAAACAACCATGACCCCCACAGGTAGTGGCCCCACTTGCCACGGCAGGACAGACATGGACGTCTGTGACACACACGCACAACATCAGAGTCCATGCACACACAACGTGGATGTGGAGACTGTCTCCCATTGTGCACATGAAATCAGAGACATTGTAAACACCACATGCACAAAGACTGTGGAGGACCATCACTATTGTGCCACTGGGACACCCTGGCTCAAACATACCGTCCCACATGGGACTCACGGGGTATGTGACATGACATACACATACACCACTGTGAAATGTGACCATGGCACATGCACAGATATGAACAGTTGCACATCACAGTGGTCACGTACACGTAACACCCAGGATCCTGTCCCCATGAACACGTGCACGGCCTGGGGGTGGCTGCCCACAGGTGACACCCACAGGACAACATGTACACCAACATACACACAATAGGAAATGCAGCCTTACATGCCTTATGATAAAGTTTGGACAGGCTGTCGTGTGGTAGGTGTGCCCCTCACTCCCTGGGAGCTATCTGTGGCTGGCATATGTCCATCTGAGACAGGCATGCTGACATATGCCAGTCACATGTACAGTGATGCGTTGAACTGCAATGGACCGATCGGTGCCTCCGGCCGGCCCATTGCTTTCAATGTGTGCGGGTACGCGTTGTACCCCTGTGCGCGTTGAACAGCAATGGACCGATCGGTGCCTCCGGCCGGCCCATTGCTTTCAATGTGTGCGGGTACGCGTTGTACCCCTGTGCGCGTTGAACAGCAATGGACCGATCGGTGCCTCCGGCCGGCCCATTGCTTTCAATGTGTGCGGGTATGCGTTGTACCCCTGTGCGCGTTGAACTGCAATGGACCGATCGGTGCCTCCGGCCGGCCCATTGCTTTCAATGTGTGCGGGTACGTGTTGTACCCCTGTGCGCGTTGAACAGCAATGGACCGATCGGTGCCTCCGGCCGGCCCATTGCTTTCAATGTGTGCGGGTACGCGTTGTACCCCTGTGCGCGTTGTACCGCAATGGACCGATCGGTGCCTCCGGCCGGCCCATTGCTTTCAATGTGTGCGGGTACGCGTTGTACCCCTGTGCGCGTTGTACCGCAATGGACCGATCGGTGCGCACCCATTGACAATGGGCTTGCCTGGCACGGACGCGTTTTCGAATTTCGAACGAGTCGGTTGCTGGAAAATCAGTTGGTCACCCACAACAATGTTGCAAAATCATGTATGTCATGAAGTTGAAGATTTGAAGGATGCTGTGGGCGTGTTTTGGTGCTGCTATTCCATGGATTGGCCAGATTCAGAAGATGCAAACGACTTGGACCTATCACTTTGGACACAAGGGACAGTATCTGCCTCTCCAGCACATATATATTGCTGGCTGTTCCCCTGAGAGCCCACTTGCCTGCACTACATGCTCCAAGACGACATCTGCCACTGCACTGCTGCTGTCTCTGCCCCTCTGGACCCTGCAATGGCACGTACTGTGGAGAGAGCCCCAGCCTTCAGCCTTGAAGAGAACCAGGCCCTGCTGAACAGCCTACTTCCACAGTACAGCAAGCTGTATGGGACACCAGGGGAGCAGGTGAGTGTTCTGTGCACTGCCTTTCTGAATGTGCATTTTGTCTGACTAGCAAGGCTGAGAGTCTGCACGCCACTGGCTAGCAGGCTCACTGAGTAGTTGTCACCCCCCATAGTGTGTAGTGACTTGCACTGGACAGGTATGGTGCAGTGACAGTGCATTTGAACATGGTTTTACTTCCCATGCAATGATACCATGTAGTGACGTCTGGCAAACTGTCCATGGTCAGCTTTGCACTGCCTGTGTACATCATGTGCCCCTGTGATTGAGACATGTATATACGACTGTGTCATGCACGGATATGTTGCATGTGTGGTAATGGCCTTTTCACTTTGTCATCCTCACAGGTTAATGCCCATCGGAAGCAGGAAATCTGGAAGGACATCGTCCGGGCTGTCCGGTCCGTGGGGGTCTACAAGCGCCGGATCCGCAACTGCCAGAAGAGGTGGCAGGACCTTCGGGGCTGGACCCGGAGGATTGCACGGGTCCAGCTGAAGCTGTCGCCTCCTCGCAGGAGGGGCGGAACACGGACCCTGACCCCCACATGCTCCAGATCCTGGCGGTGGTCTTTCCAGACCTGGATGGGCAGCTGAAGGCCAGACAGCAGCAAGGAGGGGGTGAGTCAAAGACTGCACTGTGAACTCTGTATTACATGCTTTGTGCCCTCCTCTGGCCTGGTTCAACTGCCACAGTGCAGCAGTCATGTTGTCCAGGAGCCATGTCCCTCTATTGTGCACTGCCCACTGCTCATCTGATACCCAGGTGTGGCCCTTACAGTCAGGGAATTGTGTCACTTGGGACTGTGTCCTTGCAGTTTGCTTCACTAAAGGTGGGGGACAGCATCTGTTTCCCTAACTCTGTTGTGGGCATCATGGGTGGGTCCATTGTTCACACAACGCCTGGGTTTGGACATGTGATCTGCGTGTTGCTTTGATATGCGGTCCACTTGCTGAGCTGAGCCACCACATGTGCCTGGGGTATGTGGCACACGCCCATGCAGCGGGTGGGAACAATGTTTGTGCCCCAGGAGTGTGCAGATTACGTGTGTCACACATACATAGCCAGCTATCCACTATCAAGGGCACATCCCTCATTCATGTGGAGCAGGACAGTCATGCCTACTCCAGGCCATGCAATGCACTCTGTACTCCCACTCCCGTGTATCAGCTGACACATTGTGCACAGTGATTTGACCCCTCCGGTGTCTGCCTCTGTGTCAGTGTGCTGTGGATTAGTTGCCAGGACTGCTGTGGTGTTTCTTGGTAGGGGCTCAGCATGCCCCTGGAGATGTGACCATAGGAGACGATACTTGTGTGTCACATAGGTGTTTGATCAGCTGCCCGTGCAGACTGGGGTATGCGAATGTGATGTTCAGGCAGCTGTTCCCCATTCACAGAAAATTGTGAGGGGCTCAGGTTCAGAGGGTAGTGTCACAGGTCTCCCATATGTCCAATAGGTGTGACCTGGACAGATGAGGGTTGAGATGATGTGTTGTGTGGGGGATGTACATGTGCACTTGTGCAGCTCCAGGACTTGCATTCCCCATGACCTACTATTGTGACACAGTGCATAGTGTTGTTGTCTGGCTGCCAAGTCATACATCACTGAGACAGTGATGTATGACTTAACAGTCATGCCTCTGCCATGGCATGTGTCAACTTATTTGTGGTCCTGCAGGGGAGAGACATGTGCTACATGCACACCATAGTGGCGCTGGCTATCAGGACATGGGTGCATCATGGTGTCTGTCGCTGGTATGCATCACATGCATTTCCTATTTGACTCTGGGCATCCCTTTCATCCGGAAACCTGTACTGACTCAGTGGCAAGAGCTGTAATGTGTCCACACCGTGTCCTCTGCACTGTCCAACTACTGTGTAGTTGGTGCATGTGTCCACACTGGGGTGTTGCAATCCAACAGACACCAGACAGATGGGTGCAAGGCCATGTGGGATGTGAGTGCCATGCTTGGCATCAGACTGACAATTGGCTTCTCCTGTTCAGTTAGGGCACTTTTAGCAATGTACAACTAATGATGCCAGGGCTTGCTCTGTGATGTGCTGTGCTCACAGTGGGGTGTGCGTTTGGTGCAGGTGACTGATGTCTGTCTGTTTCCCCATTGTTTGCAGATACATCCACGGCCACGGAAGGGGACAGCTCCACGGACCAGGAGGAGCCAGAGAGCCAGACTGGGTCAGCAGCCGAGGAGTGGTCGGAGGGACCCAGTGGCACGGAGGGCGAGGGGAGCCACACCGAGGAATCCTCAGCACCATCCACCTCAGCTGAGGACCAGAGCAACTCGGAGGATGACTCCCTTGTCGAGGCGGGTGTCAGCAGCCACCACACCCCAGCTAGTGTTGCTGTCCCCGCCACCACCAGCACCACCACCGCCCTCCCATCGGCTCCCATTCCCCAGGTCCGTGGAGGCTCCCATGTTCGGGAGCGTGTCTCCTTTGGCCCAGGCACCGCACCCCCTGCCCCTGTGTCCCCTGCTGCCCTGAGTGAGGAGTCTGTGTACCTCCTTCGCCAGCTCCATGTAGGGCAGACAGCCATGCTGAGTGTCCTCCATGCGCACACCGCACTGTTGACTCAGCTGGTGTCGTTCATGGAGGGCATCTCATCGGGCATGTCTGACCTACAGAGGGGCAACAGGTCCATGGACTCCTCCCTGACGGCAGCAGTGTCCCTCCTCAGACAGTCCCTCACCCCTCCTGCCTCTGCTCCATCCACACTCCCCAGCACCTTGCCCGTCCCAAGCACACACACACCGGCACAGGCACACACCAGCACACACACATCCAGCACACAGACACACACGCCACAAACTAAACACACACGCATGCACAGTCAGGGGACTGAAACCAGACTCACAGGGGATGGGGCCCTGGTACACACACACGCATCCACGGGCACTGCGCAGTCCTCAGTTGCCTCTCCCTCCAAAGCACCCTCCCTTGCCTCACCTGCAACCCCAAAGACCCAGCGCCTCTTCCTCAGTGACCTCGGCCTCTTCCCCTCCGATCCAGCTGCCCCAGCATCCAGGGGGAAGAGGAAGCCCCCCACACGGAGCAGAGTGCCCCTCGCCCCCGGACACCCTCCCCCAGGCACAGACAGACTGAGGCCCCCACCCGCAAGTCCCCCCAGAGTGGTAAGAGCAAGACCCCGCCGCCGCCCTGCAGCTCAAGCACCAGGTCACCTTCCTCCATCCCTCAGGCCCCCACTCCACAGGTGTCCCCGCCACACCCTGCCCCAGGTTCCCCCACCCACAGATATACCATCCCCAAGAGGCTCCGGCCTTCTCCCCCTGCCACTTGCTCTCCCGGCACCACACCCCCCGCTGCGCTTGTCTGTGCCACTGATGTGGTGAGGGTGTCCTCCCCCTCTGTCCAGCCCACCTTGCCTGTTCCCCATTCTCCTCCCCTGGTGGTAGGCACTGCAGTGGAGTCCACTACCACCCTGTCTGACTTGGGCACTGCAGTGGCGGACCTGTCCACTCCATCTGCAGGGTCCACTGCAGTCGTGCCGGCACCCACAACATCTGAGCCATGCCCCCAGTTGTGCCGGCACACACCATGTCAGACACCTCCACTGCAGTTGTCAGTGGCTCTCCAGCACCCACCACCCCTTCCCTGCTTCCTCCTGGTGAGCCCTGATCCTGTCCCTGCGGTGCCTGGCCTACTCCCCCGGTTGCCCCTCCTAGTGGATTGTCCCTGGTTTTGTGCAGGCATGTGTAGGGTGGCATCTGCCACTGTCACCCACTTGTGACTTTGTTGATGGACTGGCCATTGGCCTTTGTTTATGTTCTACCGGACTTCTACTTTTAATGCCACATATGCTGAATAAAGCAACTTTCTGTTCTCTAGTGCTTTTGCTTCTGATGTACATGATGTTGATGATGCTAAGAATGCCCTTGCTGCAGTGATGGTGATATTTGGTCTCATGATAATGAAGTGTTACTGTGCAGGAACCCATGTGGTCCAGGGGTTATGTGTCCTATCCTGTGGTGTATCCATGTCATCCATAGCAGCATCTGAGGGTGTCATGTGTTCAGTATTTGGCAATGAGATTTCCTACTTAGATTGGCAACTTCACATCTGTGGCTTCCACCCCTGCACATCTGTTGTGCCTGCCATTGTTCTATTCGTCTACTTCCCTGACCGTGTGGCCATCTCCAGTGAACATGCAGGTTTGGGCATCAATGGGGAAGGACTCATCTGTGTTGTCAGTGCAACATTGCTATACAAGTGTGTTGGATCTGTGCTGATGATTCCGTTGGCACTTCCATGACCAGGCTGATGGGACGGGAGCCCTCATTTGTTGCTAATTGTTGATTGTGTGTCCCATTGCTGCCATGGTATGGTATCTGTTTGCCTCACATCTGCAGTCTCCACAGGGTATCTGCATGTGTGTGCCCATTGGTGCAAATATGTGGGTCTGCATTCGGATGGTCACTTCTGTCATTGTGTCATTGATGATTGTTGACGGTGTCAGCCCCCATGGGTGTTGTTTGTCTGCACATGGCCAAAGTTATGTCTTATTTGCACTGCAGGATTTGGCTCCCCCAATTTATGTTGCAATGGGACACATACACTACTTTGCCACTGATGTGTTTGTTGTTCTGTGACCAGGAATCATCCATGCAGTTTGGCAGTTGCACCTCTTACTTTGTCAACACTTGCCTTTTGGTCACTGTGGTGATGGGGGTTTGGACCCCATTGCCACAATGTTCAAAATGTGCTTCTGCTATGGACCCCACACTTACCTTTTGGTCACTGTGGTGATGGGGGTTTGGACCCCATTGCCACAATGTTCAAAATGTGCTTCTGCTATGGACCCCACACTTACATTTTGGTCACTGTGATGATGGGGGTTTGGACCCCATTGCCACAATGGTCATGGCCTGCTTGCATTGTGGGTGCCACACACATATATGTGTGGCACATGTGCTAGGGGGTCACATTGTATGTTCAAAGTCATGTTCGGTGTTGTAGGCATTTGACACAGTCTACACACGCTTGTCATGGTGTTGGGGGGATGTCTTCTTCTTGCATTCCCTAGGTTGTGGTGTGCTGGTTGTGTCATGCATTGTCCATCCTATGAGTGGGGGTGGTAGTAGTGGTAGGCATCCTGCCCCCTGGCTAAGGGTGGTGGTAGGCATCCAGCCCCCTGGGTGAGGGTGGTAGTAGTGGTGGGCATCCTGCCCCCCTGGGTGAGGGTGGTAGTAGTGGTAGGCATCCTGCCCCCCTGGGTGAGGGTGGTAGTAGTGGTGGGCATCCTGCCCCCCTGGGTGAGGGTGGTAGTAGTGGTAGGCATCCTGCCCCCCTGGCTAAGGGTGGTAGTAGTGGTAGGCATCCTGCCCCCCTGGGTGAGGGTGGTAGTAGTGGTAGGCATCCTGCCCCCCTGGGTGAGGGTGGTAGTAGTGGTGGGCATCCTGCCCCCCTGGGTGAGGGTGGTAGTAGTGGTAGGCATCCTGCCCCCCTGGGTGAGGGTGGTAGTAGTGGTAAGCATCCTGCCCCCTGGCTAAGGGTGGTAGTAGTGGTAGGCATCCTGCCCCCCTGGGTGATGGTGGTAGTAGTGGTAGGCATCCTGACCCCCTGTGTAAGGGTGGTAGTAGTGGTAGGCATCCTGCCCCCCTGGGTGAGGGTGGTAGTAGTGGTAGGCATCCTGCCCCCCTGGGTGAGGGTGGTAGTAGTGGTAAGCATCCTGCCCCCTGGCTAAGGGTGGTAGTAGTGGTAGGCATCCTGCCCCCTGGGTGAGGGTGGTAGTAGTGGTGGGCATCCTGCCCCCTGGGTGAGGGTGGTAGTAGTGGTAGGCATCCTGCCCCCCTGGGTGAGGGTGGTAGTAGTGGTAAGCATCCTGCCCCCTGGCTAAGGGTGGTAGTAGTGGTAAGCATCCTGCCCCCTGGCTAAGGGTGGTAGTAGTGGTAGGCATCCTGCCCCCTGGGTGATGGTGGTAGTAGTGGTAGGCATCCTGCCCCCTGTGTAAGGGTGGTAGTAGTGGTAGGCATCCTGCCCCCCTGGGTGAGGGTGGTAGTAGTGGTAGGCATCCTGCCCCCTGGGTGAGGGTGGTAGTAGTGGTAGGCATCCTGCCCCCTGGGTGAGGGTGGTAGTAGTGGTAAGCATCCTGCCCCCTGGCTAAGGGTGGTAGTAGTGGTAAGCATCCTGCCCCCTGGCTAAGGGTGGTAGTAGTGGTAGGCATCCTGCCCCCTGGGTGAGGGTGGTAGTAGTGGTAGGCATCCTGCCCCCTGTGTAAGGGTGGTAGTAGTGGTAGGCATCCTGCCCCCCTGGGTGAGGGTGGTAGTAGTGGTAGGCATCCTGCCCCCTGGGTGAGGGTGGTAGTAGTGGTAAGCATCCTGCCCCCTGGCTAAGGGTGGTAGTAGTGGTAAGCATCCTGCCCCCTGGCTAAGGGTGGTAGTAGTGATAGGCATCCTGCCCCCCTGGGTGAGGGTGGTAGTAGTGGTGGGCATCCTGCCCCCTGGGTGAGGGTGGTAGTAGTGGTAAGCATCCTGCCCCCTGGCTAAGGGTGGTAGTAGTGGTAAGCATCCTGCCCCCCGGCTAAGGGTGGTAGTAGTGGTAGGCATCCTGCCCCCTGGGTGAGGGTGGTAGTAGTGGTGGGCATCTTGCCCCCTGGGTGAGGGTGGTAGTAGTGGTAGGCATCCTGCCCCCTGGGTGAGGGTGGTAGTAGTGGTAAGCATCCTGCCCCCTGGCTAAGGGTGGTAGTAGTGGTAAGCATCCTGCCCCCTGGCTAAGGGTGGTAGTAGTGGTAGGCATCCTGCCCCCTGGGTGAGGGTGGTAGTAGTGGTGGGCATCCTGCCCCCTGGGTGAGGGTGGTAGTAGTGGTAGGCATCCTGCCCCCCTGGGTGAGGGTGGTAGTAGTGGTAAGCATCCTGCCCCCTGGCTAAGGGTGGTAGTAGTGGTAGGCATCCTGCCCCCTGGGTGATGGTGGTAGTAGTGGTAGGCATCCTGCCCCCCTGTGTAAGGGTGGTAGTAGTGGTAGGCATCCTGCCCCCCTGGGTGAGGGTGGTAGTAGTAGTAGGCATCCTGCCCCCCTGGGTGAGGGTGGTAGTAGTGGTAAGCATCCTGCCCCCTGGCTAAGGGTGGTAGTAGTGGTAGGCATCCTGCCCCCCTGGGTGAGGGTGGTAGTAGTGGTGGGCATCCTGCCCCCTGGGTGAGGGTGGTAGTAGTGGTAGGCATCCTGCCCCCCTGGGTGAGGGTGGTAGTAGTGGTAAGCATCCTGCCCCCTGGCTAAGGGTGGTAGTAGTGGTAAGCATCCTGCCCCCTGGCTAAGGGTGGTAGTAGTGGTAGGCATCCTGCCCCCCTGGGTGAGGGTGGTAGTAGTGGTAGGCATCCTGCCCCCCTGTGTAAGGGTGGTAGTAGTGGTAGGCATCCTGCCCCCTGGGTGAGGGAGGTAGTAGTGGTAGGCATCCTGCCCCCCTGGGTGAGGGTGGTAGTAGTGGTAAGCATCCTGCCCCCTGGCTAAGGGTGGTAGTAGTGGTAAGCATCCTGCCCCCTGGCTAAGGGTGGTAGTAGTGGTAGGCATCCTGCCCCCCTGGGTGAGGGTGGTAGTAGTGGTGGGCATCCTGCCCCCCTGTGTGAGGGTGGTAGTAGTGGTAGGCATCCTGCCCCCCTTGGTGAGGGTGGTAGTAGTGGTAGGCATCCTGCCCCCTGGCTAAGGGTGGTAGTAGTGGTAAGCATCCTGCCCCCTGGCTAAGGGTGGTAGTAGTGGTAGGCATCCTGCCCCCCTGGGTGAGGGTGGTAGTAGTGGTGGGCATCCTGCCCCCCTGGGTGAGGGTGGTAGTAGTGGTAGGCATCCTGCCCCCCTGGGTGAGGGTGGTAGTAGTGGTAAGCATCCTGCCCCCTGGCTAAGGGTGGTAGTAGTGGTAAGCATCCTGCCCCCTGGCTAAGGGTGGTAGTAGTGGTAGGCATCCTGCCCCCTGGGTGAGGGTGGTAGTAGTGGTGGGCATCCTGCCCCCTGGGTGAGGGTGGTAGTAGTGGTAGGCATCCTGCCCCCTGGCTAAGGGTGGTAGTAGTGGTAGGCATCCTGCCCCCCTGGGTGAGGGTGGTAGTAGTGGTAGGCATCCTGCCCCCCTGGGTGAGGGTGGTAGTAGTGGTGGGCATCCTGCCCCCTGGGTGAGGGTGGTAGTAGTGGTAGGCATCCTGCCCCCCTGGGTGAGGGTGGTAGTAGTGGTAAGCATCCTGCCCCCTGGCTAAGGGTGGTAGTAGTGGTAGGCATCCTGCCCCCTGGGTGATGGTGGTAGTAGTGGTAGGCATCCTGCCCCCTGTGTAAGGGTGGTAGTAGTGGTAGGCATCCTGCCCCCTGGGTGAGGGTGGTAGTAGTGGTAGGCATCCTGCCCCCCTGGGTGAGGGTGGTAGTAGTGGTAAGCATCCTGCCCCCTGGCTAAGGGTGGTAGTAGTGGTAAGCATCCTGCCCCCTGGCTAAGGGTGGTAGTAGTGGTAGGCATTCTGCCCCCCTGGGTGAGGGTGGTAGTAGTGGTGGGCATCCTGCCCCCTGGGTGAGGGTGGTAGTAGTGGTAGGCATCCTGCCCCCTGGGTGAAGGTGGTAGTAGTGGTAAGCATCCTGCCCCCTGGCTAAGGGTGGTAGTAGTGGTAAGCATCCTGCCCCCTGCCTAAGGGTGGTAGTAGTGGTAGGCATCCTGCCCCCCTGGGTGATGGTGGTAGTAGTGGTAGGCATCCTGCCCCCCTGTGTAAGGGTGGTAGTAGTGGTAGGCATCCTGCCCCCTGGGTGAGGGTGGTAGTAGTGGTAGGCATCCTGCCCCCTGGGTGAGGGTGGTAGTAGTGGTAGGCATCCTGCCCCCTGGGTGAGGGTGGTAGTAGTGTTAAGCATCCTGCCCCCTGGCTAAGGGTGGTAGTAGTGGTAAGCATCCTGCCCCCTGGCTAAGGGTGGTAGTAGTAGTGGTAGGCATCCTGCCCCCTGGGTGAGGGTGGTAGTAGTGGTGGGCATCCTGCCCCCCTGTGTAAGGGTGGTAGTAGTGGTAGGCATCCTGCCCCCCTGGGTGAGGGTGGTAGTAGTGGTAGGCATCCTGCCCCCCTGGGTGAGGGTGGTAGTAGTGGTAAGCATCCTGCCCCCTGGCTAAGGGTGGTAGTAGTGGTAAGCATCCTGCCCCCTGGCTAAGGGTGGTAGTAGTGGTAGGCATCCTGCCCCCTGGGTGAGGGTGGTAGTAGTGGTGGGCATCCTGCCCCCTGGGTGAGGGTGGTAGTAGTGGTAGGCATCCTGCCCCCTGGGTGAGGGTGGTAGTAGTGGTAAGCATCCTGCCCCCCTGGCTAAGGGTGGTAGTAGTGGTAAGCATCCTGCCCCCTGGCTAAGGGTGGTAGTAGTGGTAGGCATCCTGCCCCCCTGGGTGAGGGTGGTAGTAGTGGTGGGCATCCTGCCCCCTGGGTGAGGGTGGTAGTAGTGGTAGGCATCCTGCCCCCCTGGGTGAGGGTGGTAGTAGTGGTAAGCATCCTGCCCCCTGGCTAAGGGTGGTAGTAGTGGTAGGCATCCTGCCCCCCCTGGGTGATGGTGGTAGTAGTGGTAGGCATCCTGCCCCCTCTGTGTAAGGGTGGTAGTAGTGGTAGGCATCCTGCCCCCCTGGGTGAGGGTGGTAGTAGTGGTAGGCATCCTGCCCCCCTGGGTGAGGGTGGTAGTAGTGGTAAGCATCCTGCCCCCTGGCTAAGGGTGGTAGTAGTGGTAGGCATCCTGCCCCCTGGGTGATGGTGGTAGTAGTGGTAGGCATCCTGCCCCCTGTGTAAGGGTGGTAGTAGTGGTAGGCATCCTGCCCCCCTGGGTGAGCGTGGTAGTAGTGGTAGGCATCCTGCCCCCTGGGTGAGGGTGGTAGTAGTGGTAAGCATCCTGCCCCCTGGCTAAGGGTGGTAGTAGTGGTAAGCATCCTGCCCCCTGGCTAAGGGTGGTAGTAGTGGTAGGCATCCTGCCCCCCTGGGTGAGGGTGGTAGTAGTGGTGGGCATCCTGCCCCCTGGGTGAGGGTGGTAGTAGTGGTAGGCATCCTGCCCCCCTGGGTGAGGGTGGTAGTAGTGGTAAGCATCCTGCCCCCTGGCTAAGGGTGGTAGTAGTGGTAAGCATCCTGCCCCCTGGCTAAGGGTGGTAGTAGTGGTAGGCATCCTGCCCCCTGGGTGAGGGTGGTAGTAGTGGTGGGCATCCTGCCCCCTGGGTGAGGGTGGTAGTAGTGGTAGGCATCCTGCCCCCCTGGGTGAGGGTGGTAGTAGTGGTAAGCATCCTGCCCCCTGGCTAAGGGTGGTAGTAGTGGTAAGCATCCTGCCCCCTGGCTAAGGGTGGTAGTAGTGGTAGGCATCCTGCCCCCCTGGGTGAGGGTGGTAGTAGTGGTGGGCATCCTGCCCCCTGGGTGAGGGTGGTAGTAGTGGTAGGCATCCTGCCCCCCTGGGTGAGGGTGGTAGTAGTGGTAAGCATCCTGCCCCCTGGCTAAGGGTGGTAGTAGTGGTAGGCATCCTGCCCCCTGGGTGAGGGTGGTAGTAGTGGTAGGCATCCTGCCCCCTGTGTAAGGGTGGTAGTAGTGGTAGGCATCCTGCCCCCCTGGGTGAGGGTGGTTGTGGTGGTAGGCATCATGCCACCCCTGGGTGAGGGTGGTAGTGGTGGTAGGCATCATGCCACCCCTGGCTAGGGGTGGTGGTGCGCATTCAGGCCCCTGTGTGCATATGTGGCATTGGTGATGGGCATCCCGCCCCTATGGTGCTGCTGTTGCTGGTGTAAGTATATTCTGCATCCCTGTGTGTGTGTGTGATGTGTCGTGTTGTATGTGTTTTGTGGTTGGTGTCTGGCTTACCTTCTGCGCCGTACGCGTCCGTGCCTGTTCCGGTAGTAAATGTAGAATATTGGTATGATCGGGACGAAGGGATTCATGGTTGGTTCGTGTCGTTCGTCCTTCTCGTTGATTCGCGTCGTCCTCGTCGCTTCGCCTCGTCGCTTCGCGTCGTCCTCGTCGCTGGCGTGTTCGCCTCGTAGCCGTGGATCGTGTTGTGGCGCGAATCGGAGCTTATGTGCGCCTCTCCCGGATGCTTTGACGTGCCGTGCGTAGCGACGGGTTCGGCGCGTACGGAAAGCGCATCGTACTTGTCCGGCCGGACGGGGCTGCATTTTTCCTTCCGTGCGACTCGATTCGGCGTTTCCGGATTCGCCTCGGTCGGAGAACAGGACCTGGTTTGGGTGAGTACGGCTCGGCCGGATTTTTTGCTGTTGTGCGCATCGTACTTGCTCGTTCGGTGTGCTGTACGGATCGGTCGGGAAACAGGCTTTCGCATGGCTTTTTTCCCGACCGAATGGTATTGGGTGCGCCTCCGACCGAGATCGGAATCGGCCCCTAAGTGGGAAAGAGCCAGGTTTTCAATAAGCCCCGGAATTTGACCGAACAGGTTGGGATCTGATGTACAGAGGCAGCTTGTTCCAAAGTTTGGGAGCTAGATAGGAGAGGCATCTACCTCCCCATTTAGCCTTCTTGATTATTGGGACGTTAACCAGTGCCTGATTAGCTGATCTTAGTAAGCGTCCAGGGGTGTACCATTGGAATAGTTTGCGATATTCCGTTGGACCTCCTCCAAACAAGGTTTTATGGACCAGGCATAGTGCCTTGAAATCAATCTGCTCCTTGACTGGGAGCCAGTGGAGGTTCCTGATGGCCCCCGATATGTGATTGAATTTAGGGATGTTCAGTAGGGTTCGGGCTGCGGTGTTCTGCAGAGATTGTAGTTTGGTTAACTGCCGTTTATCAACCCCTAGGTAAAGGGCGTTGCAGTAGTCAATCCGGGATAACACGAGTGCTATCACAACAGTTTTCCTCAGTTCCATTGGAAGAAACGGTAGGATCTTCCGCAGTATCTTTAACGTGAAGTAGCAGGCCGAGGAAACCTGGTTGATCTGTCCTGAGAAGCTGAGCTGTGTGTCCCAGACAACGCCCAGGTTTCTCATTTTGGCCACTGGTGGCGGACAGACTCCTGCCACTGCCGGCTACCAAGCAGATTTCCAAATGGGAGAACCTTTGCCGAACTCCATGACTTCCGTATTCTGTGTATTTAGTTTCAAATAGTTAAGGTGCATCCATTGTATGATGTGGTCGAGACAGCTGTGGAACCTAGCCGACGGCGTCTTTCAATGAAGATATGGAGATTATGATTTGCGTGTCGTCGGCGTATGACACAAGCGAGAAGCCGTAGTCTTTGACTAGTTTGGCCAGTGGAGTTACATATATGTTGAATAGTGTGGGTGAAAGCGCCCACCCCTGTGGGACTCCGCAAAGGAGGTGAAATGTGTCCGACTTGAGATTATCCCAGCAGACCTTGTGTTCTCTGCCTGTCAGGCATGAGGTGAGGAGGGCCAGCGCGCTATCTCGAATCCCACTTTCCTTCAGCCGTTGCGTAAGAACTGAGTGATTAACCGTGTCAAACGCGGCAGATAGGTCAAGTAGGATCAGGACAGCCCTGCCACCCCTATCAATTTGCCAGCGGACTTCCTCCATGGCTATGACTAATGCAGACTCAGTGGAATGGTCAGAGCGGAAGCCATGTTGTGAGCTGTCAAGCACATTATTGGAGTTCAGAAAAAGATTTAATTCGTAGTTTATAGCTTTCTCCAGAACCTTAGCCTCTAGAGGCAGGCAGGAGATAGGTCGATAGCTTGTGACGTCCCAGGGGTCCAAGGAGGGCTTCTTTAGAATGGGTCTAACGCACGCTTTCTTCCATGTTAACGGGAAATCCCCAAGCCTAATGGTAGTGTTTAGAAGGGGGGCGAGTAGCGAGCTGATTTGGTTCGAGACCCCGTGAATGATGTTCGGTGGGCATAGATCATCTGGTGAGCCAGACTTGATGGTCAGTAGGAGATCGTTCACAGAGTCTTGTGTCAATAGCGAAAAGCTGATCAGGTGATTAGTGGTTATTAACCCTGGTCAGGTGATTAGTGGTTATTAACCCCTCCTCCATATCCTGCAAGAGTGGGTTTTGGGGAACAGAGCCTGACCCTTCCAGTTCCCTATAAATTGTTTGGACTTTCGATTGGAAGAACAAGGCCATTTGATCACATAATTTTTGATCAGGGGAGAACAGATTTCATTGTTGGAGCTTGGATAGCGCAGAAACAGTCTTAAAAAGCTCTCTAGTAGAGTTCTTTGTCTCCTCTATCTTACTAGTGTAGAATTCCTTTTTGGCTCTAAAGATGGCCGCTTTGTACTCAGTTAGTGTCTTATTGTAGTTATTTTTACCCTTAACGCTATAGTCCACCCTCCATTCACGTTCTGAGCGCCTACATTTGGATTTTAAAGTTTTTAGCTCTGCGGAGTACCAAGGAGCAGTGAGTTTGTGCCTACGCTGGGGAACCGATCTTAAAGGAGCCAATTGATCTATGGCTGATCTGACCCAGTTATCGTATCTGTCCGCATCAGTGTTGGAGTTGGATGCTAGCGTCGGTACATTTTTGGCCAACAGGTTGGTAAGGGCGCCAAGGCTAATATTCCGCCATGACCGTGCGAAGGTTGGGGGTGGACACATTGCTGAAGGGGTTGGAATAAGCTCAACAGGGAAATTGAAAATTATTGCCCTATGGTCTGTCCAAGTTAGTGGCAGTATACTATCAACCTCAATTGTGGTGTAATTAGTAAAAATTCCATCCAGTGTGTGAAGCGTGCATGCAACGCACGTGCGCATTCGGGGGCGGCAGTTGCGGGGTCACTAAGCTCACTGAAGGGAGGGAGCAGATTGGACACACCACCATTGGTGTGGGCCAGCATGAGGCACTGTGGCGATGTGCCATGGCGCTGAGCAAGGGTGGTCCTTGCCGGAATGGTGTGGCTTGCGTATTCTCGTGCTGCTCTGTACTCATGGTGAAGAACGGTGTCACTCAGCTGTGGAAAATATATATTACATAACAATGGAACCCCAAGTTTTTGAACCTGGGGTAATAGGTAATTTTAGGAAACAATGGTTCCTTCAAGGTCAATGGATCTCAATTGCGGTATTTTTAAAATATAAACACAATAGGATGGATTGTATATAATTTTTGGACCCAGATTTTTTTACAGTGTATTAAAGGCAAGTATGTAGCAGGACAAAAGGAAACGTTATCAAGCAATTACTTTATTCATTACACATTATAATTTCAATATGCTAGAAAGTTTGTAGATTTGGTGCTCACAGGTAAGTGAAAAGAAGTGCTTGTGAAGGGTAAGAAGATATTAAAAACATGCATTGAATTTAACAGAGAGAGAGAGAGACTCCTTTTGGGTCATTTTTTATATAATAAAAAAGGAGTACAGTTGGATGGTGTAATCCCAGCACAGGAGTGGTGATTCTAGCACTTACTGTGAGGGGTGTGGCAGAGCAGGCGCACTGTGCGGTTGTCTCCGGTGTATGGAGGTCTGCTTCTAATGTCTGTGTAATGGCAATGGAACAGGGAGGCTAAGCTTGATCTGGAGAAGATCCCTCACAGGAGTCTGCATAGGCGAGCATGTGGAGTGGCCAGCAGCCAATGGTTTTAGCAGGGGCCGTGTACGTTGGGCCCGGAATAGTCGAGGTGTGGAGGTGGTGTGTGCACTTTGGACGCATGGGCAGGGTCCCCCCTTTTTTATTCATTCTCTCTTGATCTCCAACGTGGGGTTAGAGTGTGCATGTGTGTCTGTGTCACGGCACCGAGCATCGCCCGGTGTCGTACCACAATAGCCTCTTAGGTCCGGTTATCATGATATGGGGCACAGCACTTAGCAGTGTGGAACCAGGTTCAAGTCTTGGCGTTGGCTTGACATTCTGGGCAAATCACTTAATCTTCGCTGCCTACCAAAAAATAATGTGTCCTTGTGTAATGTAGCTGGTGCTCATTTAAAGCTCTTTAATACTTTTGGGTGGAGTTTGCGCTATATAAAAACTGCAACAAGAAAAAAGTGAGAGAGACAGGTGCACAGTTTATGGTTTTCAGTAAACTGGTAGCTTTGAACAGCTCTGCAGGGCCCTTTATGGTATTTCTTATGATTATAGCTTGTTTAGATGGTTACTGAACTGGGTTGTCCAATCTGAGATTTTGTAAATAGTTGTGGCTCTGAGCTGGCGTGGTTGGAGAGAGAAGGTGAAAGATCTGTTGGGATGGGCATTTTTATTATCGCACCATATCTGAGTGTCTTTGTGAAATGTAAAGAAGTGGTCAGACTGTATACATATTTGGGAACAGCAGTGTTGGCCTATATTAAAGCCCACCCAAATTGTCAATGGGTGACTGACCTCTTCAGTTATTCCATGTCTGGAGATGTTTGTGTTTTTTGGCTATACAGTACTGGTGATGGTACCTGAAGTGCAAGCAAAAGAAATAGCTCTTTTTATAAAGATTATATACAAAATTAAAATTTGGAAACCACATTTTGAAAAAGCTTTTTCACTGATTACTGATGCGAAAAAACGATTGTTAACTTGAGGTGAGCAATGTGTACAAACGTTGTGCAATCACAAATAATGAAGAGCGCCAATGGACAATGTGGGCTGACCCAGTGCCCCATGCGAAGCAAAATATGAATGACAGTTCAACAGACCAACGGGTGAACACTGCTAACCAAAAACCCTTTTATGTATTATATTATGGGTGATTGTTTTGGAAAAGAATAGCCTGGTGAGCGGTCTCAAAGGTCAAATCTAATAAAAGATTCTAACGTTGTCGTGCGAGCAGCATGGCGACTGACACAGCTAAGACTCTATGAGAAAGGTCAGCACTCTAGTTCTTTATTTGAACGCCCGGACAAGTAGACGTTAGCTGAGCTCGTCAAACTTAAAAGACTTTCCTTATTTAGCGCCCTATCGTCATAACCAAGTTGCGAGATCCGTGAGAGACGTGGTGAAGTCAAAGCCATAGAAAACAACTTTCAATTTACTGTTACTCAAATTCCCTCCGGGGCGTATTGTGGTACCCCAGGGGTACTAGGCCTCCGTAAGTACCCCTGAGGCGTCAGCAAGAATCTCTCCTAGCTCAATACGCACGTCATTCGCTTGACAGCTGTACGCGAGCCGCGACTGGTTTGTCCTGCGCGGCTCCCTGTAGGAGTGGACAGCGAGAGAACTAGTGAGCGACAGGTGACAGCAAACGGAAGCGGTGGCCCGCGAAGCCAGGGGTAAGTTTCGCAGCTGGAACTGCCAGCATCCGCATAGGGAGGTAAAGACATCCTGGGTAGATTAGCCCTGGGGCAAACGGGGAGTGGGTTCTACTGTGCCTCCAGCACCAATGCAGTCTGCAGCGCAGTGCTTTCCTCTTACCCATTCCACAAATCTCTGGCATACTTGTTCTTTCCTCTCTGTTTCCACGCACTGTACCTGCACATGCATACACACTGTTTATGCAGTGGGTATGCGATGTGCAGACACAACACTTCTTCCCATCTGGAAGTTAAACTCCCCCTGCCCCCCCACCCCTCATTTCCAGGTCTAGCTCCATTTGTGGATCGTAGGGGTACCACCATCTGTATCTGTTTGTGCACGTAGACATCGCAATGGCATGTACTGACGTGCATACTTGAGCCCTAAGTGTCACTTTCCCGAAAATGAGAATACATTCTTGGTTCTCTGGATTCACTATTAATTTATTCATGTATACTGTTAGACTGCAGAGCCATGGGTGAAGGAGAAACTGTGTAAGTTAGGATCCAGTCGGCGAAGTTTCGATATTTTACAGCGGGTCCCTGGTCTTAAAGCCACCCCTCCACTATCTTGCTCTGCGTCGCAGGGGTGCTATCTGCATTGGTTGAAGTTTCAACCTGCTGGAGATAATCTCCCAAAGGAGGTTGTTGTGAACAGAGCCATTAAGGTCAGGGCTTGGTGGTAGGGCGGTGTTTCTGGGCTGGCCCAGTTGTTTGTTGCCTTAGACGGGGCGCAAGCGGGTTTCCTATTACTCACACTGTAGTATAAGCAATATTTAATTTAGGTTGCGTGCAAATCTTGCTCATCACTTTGATAATATACAGTTCACCAGAAGGGCATAGAGTGAAGTAGAATGTTGTAGAGTGGAGTGGCATAGAGTGGAGTGGCGTAGAGTCGACTGTTTCAGAGTACAGTAGAGTGCAGTGGCACGGAGAGAAGTGGTGCAGAATAGATTAGTGTCATAGAGTGGAGCGATGCATACTGTAGTGGCTTAGAATGCAGTTGAGTAACGTAGAGTTGAGTGGTGCAATGGCATGGAATGCAATGGCATAGAGTACATTGTTGTAGAGTACATTGTTGTAGAGTGGATCACAGTACAGTGATGCAGTGGCGAAGAGTGCAGTGGTGCATATTAGAGTTGGGTAGAGTGCACTGGCATAGAGTGTAGTAGTTCCGAGTGGAGTAGAGAGGCGTAGCACAAAGTGGCGTAGAGTGCAGTGTCATAGAGTGCAGTGGTGCACAGTAGAGTGTAGTGGCGTGGAGTGTAGTGGCATAGAGTGTAATGGTGCTGAGTAGAGTGGCGCTGAGTAGCATAGAGTTCAGTGGCAGAGAGTGCAGTGTTGCAGAGTAGAGTGTCGTAGAGTGCAGTGGTGAAGAGTAGAGTGGCATAGAGTGCATTGGTATAGAGTGCAGTGGCGTAGAGTGGTGCATAGTAAAGTGACATGGAGTGCAGTGGTGTAGAGAAGTGTACAGAGTATTGTGGCGTAGAGTGTTGCAAAGTAGAGTATAGTGGTGTAGAGTGCAACTGTGCAGAGTAGATTGGTGTAGAGTGCAGTGGTGCAGAGTTCATTGGTGTGCAGTGGCGTGGAGTGCAGTGGGGTAGAGTGGTGCAAGTTAGATTGCAGTTTAGTAGAGTGGAGTGGCGTAGAGTAGACAGTTTCACAGAAGAGTGGAGTGATGTAGAGTGTATTGGCATAGAGTATAGTGTCGTAGAGTGCAGTGGTGCAGAGTAGATTAGAGTGGATTGGCGTAGAGTGCAGTGGCAAAGAGTACAGTGGTGCTTTGTAGAGTAGTGTGGGGTAGAGTGCTTTGGCATAGAATAGAGTGGTGTAAAGTAGAGAGGCATCAAGTGAAGTGGCGTAAAGTGCAGAGTAGAGTGCAGTGACGCAGAAGTGGAGTAGCGTAGTGTGGAGTGGTGCAGAGTATAGTGCAGTGACGCAATGTGGAGTGGTGCAGAGTAGAGTGCAGTGGCGTGGAGTGGTGTAGAGAGAAATGGGGTAAAGTGGGGTGCCCATGGTGTGGTAGCCTACTGCTATTACAAACAACACATCTTCAATTGAAATGACCATTACATTCCCACAGATATGCAGTTTTACTGATAGAAGTATACAGCGCACAAACGATAATGTGTGGAAATGTCATCACCTAGTGTATTGATTTGTTTTTATCATGTTAAAATAATTGTTTAGATCACACTTCAAAATTACCCAAAAATTTGCTTAATTTTTGCTTTCCATATTTTGAAATATCTGCACAGTTCATTTACAGACATTTAATTTTTGTTTTTTGCTAGTAAAAAATAGTGTATAGGACACCACGAGTAGCCAGAATGATTGTCACATAAACCCTCTCACTTTGAAGTCGGAGAAAGAAAAGTGGACACCAAGCTCCTGGAAGACAGAGCCTCATAGTTGACCTCTGCCTTTTTAAAAAAATTCTTTTTATTCCGAGTTTGTAATTGCAGTTACAATGGATATCACATTCAGACTTGCGTGTGCAGCTGTTCAACAATTACAGATCATTGCACAATGTCCGTTGCTCTAACGCTGCCTAATTAATAGTTGATCTCTGTCTTTGATCGCACAGCAAACGTGACAAGATAAAAAAGATTTAAAGGCCTGTTTACAGAAATTTAGTGCTGGTGGAAAAATACTGTAAATAGGGTTTGGGCAAGGGAAGGGACAAACTCGAGCTGGACAGCCTAAAACCAAGCCAGAAAATAGAAAGCAAGCACATGTGAGTTACAAACCACAAAGCCAGTGGTAAGCAATGAGCAGAATGTATTCCCAGGGAAGCTTTCTGAATGTCCCCAAATGTCTTTAGCAAACCAGACAGCTTCGACCTAAAAAAGAGCCCATCCATCCTACTTGCTGCTAGAATAATGGTCTGATGTGAACTAGAAAGTAACACAACATTCGACCTTCCCAAAGCATGCTGCTTCAAGTACTGTGGTTCTGGTCCTTGTAGTGGCTTTATGGAGTAATTTCCCATGGCTATTGTAATTTATAGTACCACAAAATCCAATATATGACTGAAATTAAAGCATGAAACCAGTTAACTTTAAGAACAAAAATAAAAAAGTATGAGTAAAACCCTCTTCCATTAACAGAATTTGTTGTCACAACACTAGGTACATTGAAATAGAGTACCATAGGTTTTTCTAGCACAACACCTGATTTTTATGAACGAACTGACAGTCCAACAGGATGCACTCCTGGGCCACTAAAATCTTGCGGTATTGATGTATTAAAATAGTTGGGTAGCAGGTTAATAATCGTACATAGCAGTAATTATTTCTTCAAAATGTGTCATAGGCCCATCTGTCAACGTTAGCCCAGGCATCTGAAAAACAAATAAGTACAGATATACGGTGCCGAAAAGACTTCAGACACTAAGAGATCAAGTCTGATGAAGCCGCATTGTTCATTTTTACAGAAAATACATAACTGTGCATATCTGCAGGTTTTCCAGTATGTTGGTATGATTTTGTCTGAGAAGGGCTTCCATTTAAAGACATCAGGCAGGGTTCGCAGACTGTTTCCTGAGCTGAATTGTGATGACCTCAGACTTGTCACTTCCTTTGCTAGCAGTACAAGGCTGGGCGTGACAGTCACATTCCTACCATCTCAGGAATACAGCTTCACTGTTAAAAGGCTCAAAGGGATTTTAGATTCCACGCGACCTAGTCATTGCGTTTTAACGTGGCTTAAATAATTGCAGTTTACTTGGCTTGGTGTGCTTATCTGTAAACATTTTAGCAAAAGAATATTTATCATTGCTATAGTGCCTCTTTCCTCCTGAAAATGCAGATTCATCTGACGCATGCATATAAGTACTTCTATTGTGGCCTCATTTTTTAACTATTATGTAAAGAAGAAATATACTGGTTCTGTAAACTCAAAATGTATTTACCTTGCATTGAAATATGCTCTGTATTGAGTGATTGGCATTCTGTAAAAGCTTGGTGAGCTCGATCTTTGTGTTAGAAATCTTCAAATTTAAAAAATGATGCCTTGCAAACTAAGATCTCTTTTCATACATGTGATAAGGCAAGTCTTTCCTTTTGAGTAAGTGGGGCTACAGCACCGGTCTTTAGTTCTTCTACAGAAATGAAAATGCCCTTGAAAAATGAACACCCGGCGTAGCTCATATCCATTTGATGTAATGATGTTTAGTAATTTATTTCAAGCATGACGCCAACACCTCCAATCAACCAAACACGTCTAGAGAAATGTGAGGATACCGGTACTAAGTTAGTTTTTAGGTTGAGCCTAGAGTAGCGCGCAAGCGCTGCTTCTGGCGAAGCATTGTGTAGGGGGTTTTCAAAGCTGACCAGACGCTCGTGCGTCATGGCCTTTTTCGGGCGGTTACCCGCGCGGCCGACATCTGTTTCCCATTATCGTGCCCAGACGCGGGCGCGATAATTGGAAACACATGCCGGGAAAAGGCCATGACGCACGAGCGTCTGGTCAGCTGAGCAGGCTGCCGCGCTCGCTCGCCCCCGCTCCTCCATTGTTGTCCTTGTTCTGGATGCATTGAGAGGACTAAAGGGCATGACCCTCTGGGTTTCGCTTTCCTTTCCTGTGCCTCGTCTATGCTTGCGTGATTTCCAAAGGCCACCCCAGCGGAGCGCCAAGTGCCTGTGAAATACCTCATAAACTGTAAAGTCATAGTTAACCCTTTCCTCCTTCGCCCGCCCTCCTTCCCCCAAAGTCACGCGCTAGGGCAATTCATTCCGGCCCTATTTAGGATATTAAATATTGTGCTAGTTTCTGCAGTCGGCCGGAATGGCGTGAAATAAGACGTGCACTTTCGAAAGAGCGTCTGACAGTTTATACTTCTTTACCACTCGATAGAAGTGGTTCAAGTATTAAACCGGGTCTCTTCCTCAAAAGCCACCGGTGACTTCCAATCAGTGCATTATTAACTGCTTTCACTTTTTGTGCTTAATGTGTAGATTGTTTTGGACCGTCAAAACCAGTGTACGTTTGGCTTCCGCTCAGAAAAAGGCAAACTGAGCCTTTACAAATCTAACATGAGATTGCATTGACTCGAGTTTTTAAAAAGTCCAGCCTGCTGAACACAGAGTCGGATTTTCTGCAGAGCGCGACACATTTGTAATTTGGTTGATGCGAGTTAGTGGGTAAAGGATGTTTTTACAGAAAAATTTCACGTCGCATGGTCAGCACAGAAACAACAAACACAGCATTTTTCTTTTCTGGCCGGGGCACGTGATCAAATAGCACAGAACTGAAGCATACTGTGCACCTTAATGCGAAAACGGCACTCTTCTGCAGTTTTCGACTCGGAATGTTTCAATTTTATCAGGTGAGGCATTTTTTGTTGTTGCTCGAACTACTCGGCCGGGGGGCTTTGAAGCGCTTCATAAGTAGGTGCTAGATTGCAGTGAATTGCCTCAAAAATAAGTGCATTGCTGTGGGAAAGGGAGCACCCGAATTGCACAGTATCATTTTGCCGAGGGCTTTCAAAATTCTTGCACTGCCCTATCTAAATCAGTCCAAAGGAAACTCCCCACCCCTGCCACCATGTAATCTCTGCAGCAGCATGGGGTGGTCCACGTCTCACTTATCCAGCAAAACCAGTACAGTTAGACGACCTGAATTTAACATGTGCGGATAACATTGAACACATGTTAAATTCAGGTCGTCTAACTGTGGTTTTGGTACTCTGATCTGGTTGTAACCCCAATAGTCTGGTGATCAGTGGGGCGTAACCATCTAAAGTCTTGAATGCGAGTCATCCAGAGTAGTGTGTTGTTTTTATCCCACATAGTGAATACTGATACCGTATAGTGAGGTGATGTATTTACTGATTAAGGCAAATACCGTCTATTTGAGTTTTGAGGCACAAGTGGGGAGCTCCCCATGGAATTGATATTTATTGCACATAATTTGATATGTATTTGAGTCTTCACACACTTCTTCCGCTGTTAAATTTTGACAGGTTTTGACCTGCTCCATTCAACAGGTGTAAATTGCACAGGGTTCGGTGTTAACCACAAAACTTGTAATTCCGATTGCTGCACAAATTCGTTTTTGTACTGGGGGTCGTCATTTTTCATCCTCACACATTATTTTGTCTTCCAGGACAGCTGTACCATGCTGTTCTAAAGAAATAAATGGCTGCCTTCATGGTTTAGCTTCCTGAGGACGCTGTCTGCATATTACGTGCTTTGGAAGCACCAATTGGAAAATAAACAAGCATTGGCATAGCCAATAGGTCTCGCCTTTGGGACCTTATAAGTGTTTAGTTATCCAGCACAATATTCTTGGTGCAACAACATCAAGTGGTGCATGGCTAAACACTTATAAGGTCCCAAAGGCGAGACCTATTGGCTATGCCAATGCTTGTTTATGGTGCCTTCAAGGCACTGAGAGTGGTTTACAGTGACTGGATGTGTTTCTTCACCTGTAGTGTGCCAATTAGTAGAAAATAAATGCATGTTGGATATACAAGACCTGCCCCACTCATAGATGGAGAATTGTTTTGGTGCCCGCAAACCATAATGTTGCATATGAGCCTGTACTACTTGATAATGTAGTTCCAGTACAAGTGTTAAAAGACAACATTGGCTCTTGACTGTAAGTTCTGCATAATGAACCATAGCTTGACCCATCATAGCCTTTTTAAGTATAGAAATGGCCTTTCGTGACCATAAGGAGTCCTCCCTGAGTAATGTAATGGGAACGTACTGAAAGACATATATATATATATATATATATATATATATATATATATATATATATATATATATATATATATATACACTTCTATATATATGTATATATATTCTTGGCAACTCCGTTCGCCCTCTGGCGTGCATCTAATCCCAAAGAAACGGAGCACGGACCCAAATAGTAGCCAACAGATGTACGTTTATTGCTCCTCCAACACCTCTACAGCCATGACGCGTTTCAGCCCCACCTCGGGCCTTGATCACAATATATATATAATCAATTTCTCAACTTCCAGAGCTTCTAGATTTTTTTTTCACATTGGTATATTGTAGCCCCCGTACATAACACACCTTGCAGAATGTAAGGAAGTGTAAAAAAGAAATGTCGTAAGAGGAAGAATGTTAATTTTAATAAGAGACTCTACCAATAATGAATGAATGAACTTGGCATTTGTAAAGCGCAACATCCACTTTGAGAGGCAGCTCAGCGCTAACAACACTGAAACAGAAGAAAAAAGCCTGTCCCTCCAGAAAATAAACTCTTAAGATTGAGTGAACAGCCATGTTTTCAGAAGCTTTCTGAAAGCAGCATGGTTGGCAGCTTGCTTTAGAGGAAGCAGAAGATTGTTTCATGCATTTGCCCTGAGAACAGATATAGATCTTTCCCCCCGAGTTTGTAACCTGAACTTCGGGGTAGCTAAAAGATTATTACAGGCAGATCTTTACGTTCTCAGTGGCTGGAAGGGAAAATAATTATCAGCAAGGAATTTGGGACCAGTTTGATAATAGGTCCCACACTAGTTAAAACTTTAAAAATAATCTGTTTACCAACTGATAACCAATCAAAATCCCCCAAACCCTATGTGATGGAGCTTTGACGAGGGAGTTGAAGTACCAGTCTCGCTGCAGCACTTTGTACCACCTATAGCTTCTGGATCAGATAATTAGCAGGGCTTGAAAAATCCAAAAAATGGTACTAGTCCTGCAGGTCTAGTACCTTGAAAAATCTCCTTGACCTAACTGTAACCTACTTGACCTCCGTCTGTGAAAGCGGAGCAAATGTGACAAGATAACAAAATTTAAAGGCATCTTTATTGCTCATTAACTTTGTGAGCAATAAAAATGCCTTTAAATCTTGTCATCTTGTCACATTTGCTCCGTTTTCAGAGACAGAGGACAAAAGTTAGTTTGTCTTCCTACTCGCCAGAAAGGGCGAGTAGGACCTAAAAACAGCTCGCCCTCGTTAAATTTAGCTCGTATATGCGAGCGGTCGAGTGGATTTTTCGAGCCCTGATTAGGCTGACCCAAGAGGAGACTATTGCAATAGTCAAGCCTTGAGATGATCAGGGCATGAACAACCGACTTCCTTGCTGAAAAAGGTGGAAAGCAAGCACATCTTTTTACAGACTTAAACACAGAAAAACATACCCCTGACATGGTATTTACATGGGGGAAAGAAGACAAATCATTATTGAACTTAAATCCCAAGTTCTTCACCACCGTAGTAGGCAGGGGAAGAGGGCTGCTATCGTGATTGTCTGGCCACCAATCTGAAATAGAGAACTCGTTGTTCTTTCCAAAAGGTCACATTTCAGTTTTATCAGCATTGCACTTCAGGAAATTTTCATTCATCCACTTAATAGCTTCCAAAATGCAGTTTTTAAAATTTCATTCAGAGCTGATGGAATTCTTGTCAATGATGAGAATCAGTTGCATATCATCTGTGTAAGACATGGTGGAGATACCAAATTATTTGATAAGAATAATGAGGGGGTACATATACACATTGAATAAAGTTGGGCTAAGTGACGAGCCCTGGGGGACACCATATTTAAGCAATTTCTCATTTGATCTAAAAGGCCCCAATGTGATAACTTGCTTTCAGTTTTCTAAAAAAGTTGAAACCAGGCCAAAGCATGACTACAAATCCCTATATCTGCCAGATGTTGAAGGAGAATATCATGATGAATCGTGTCAAAGGCCACCAACATATCTAAAAGAATCAGCACATCATTATTTTCACTGCTTAACGGATTCCGTTACATCGAGGAGTGCAGACTCAGTGGAGTGTCTAGGTCTGAAACCAGCTTGAAAACAGTGAAGAAGGTGATGTGATTCTAAGAAATTGACCAGTTGGGCATTAACCAGTTTTTCTGATATTTTTACTTGTGCCGGAAGTAAAGAAATGGGCTGGTAGTGAGACAGGACCTTTGGGTCAGCACTAGGTTCCTTAAGCAAAGGCTTAACCAAGGCTAACTTCCAATTATCCAGCACAACAGCCGAGAGAAGTGATTGATTAAGTAAGGCACTGAGAATCGGAATGATAATCCTTCATCACCTTTGGTGGTAGGGGTCTAAAGGTGATCCAGATTTACATTGCATAATTGCCTGTTTAGACTGCTCCAAGGTGAGAGGACTAAACTCTGATAGAGGCTGCTAAAGAGCAGTTTGATAGAATCATGCCAGCCATTGCCAGTGGTTTAACAGAAGGAGTGATACCAGTGGTTTAACAAAAGGAGTGAAACCAGAACAGATAATCATGATCTTATACTCAAGAAAGTAGGCCAGCCTATCACAAACGCCCTGCGATGAATCAAGGTCGAGAGAAAAGCCTTTAGGCTGCAGAAAATCTTTTGAGGTTTGAACGATTACACAGGAATCATTCTTTGTCGCTTCAATCTTTACAACAAAGAACAACCTCTTTGGTTCTATAATAGCTGTATTGTATTTTTTTAAGGTTAATTTATAGAGGATTCTGTCTGCTTGAGCATATGTGGCGCTCCAGGCTCGCTCTAATTTCCTACAGCTGAGACGTTCTTGTGCCAATGAGGGAGAAAACCAAAGGGCAGACTGAGCTCGGTGCTTCTGAGTATTGAAAATCGGAGGTAATAGCTCATCGATGACCTCAGTGAGCCAATGATTAAGCCTGTTTAAGGGCCTAATTTTGATCTTGGCGGGACTGGTGCCGCGTCTCTTTTTTGGCGGTCTTCCCATCCACCGCCATGGTGGTCCACCCACCCAATTTAGATGTTGGCTGGTGTTAGAAATGGGGGGTCTCTAATTGTCAAGGGCTTGCACCTTTGTCCAAGTAGGGACCCTTCTTCCTAGTCCGGATAAGGGAGTCACACTCCTAAAATAACCCCTGCTCACCCCCTTGGTAGCTTGGCACGAGCAGTCAGGCTTATCTCAGAGGCTGTGTGTAAAGCATTTGCACATAACCAACAGTAATACAGTGTAAGCACTACAAAAGGACACCACACCAGTTTAGAAAAATATCCAATATTTTTATATACTTAAGACAAGACCAAAAATGATAAAAATCCACAATACAGTACTTAGAAATCTTCAGTTATCGAAATAAACTTGAAAAACAGGTCCTTGAAGTTGATAGCTCTGTTTGGGGCTATCACGGCGTCGTGAACAACAAATCCAAACAGTTCTGGCTGACCGTGGCGTCGCGGGCCAGCTACAGGTGCCGGGAAGACTTGCAAAACAGTACCTTTAGAAATGCAGGGCATCGGCGACCTCTCGTTGAGCTCTGAAGGCACGGCATCCGCAGGCGTCGGTTCCGGAGGTCGGTGCAGGAGTCGTCGGGCCCTTGAAGTCACACGCGTTGCAGATCGAACTCCACGCGGTTGAAGTCAGGAGCGCCGGCGTCGGGTGCTGCGGTGCGGAGTGCGGTGCCCACAGGTCGCGGTGCAAGCAGTGGCTCGGTGGCGACGTCAGCAGGCGTCGTCGGTGAGACCAGGGTTGCGTTGCGGCGGTGCCCTCTGTGGTGCCTTCAGGACACGGAGTCGGCAGCGGCGTCGTAGACAGCGTCGGGTTGCTTTTTCTTCTGTTGCAGCACAAAACACGCAGTCCCCAGTGCTGAGGGCAGAAGAACTTGAAGTCTTTGCTGTTCCAGAGACTTCTTGAACAGGGGGGTAAGCTCTACCTCAAGCCCTTGGATAAACTCAATAAAGAAGTTGCAGAAAGTTCAGTCCAGTCCTTTCCCTGCCCAAGACAGAAGCAGCCACTGCAGGCCAACACAGCAAAGCACACAGCAAAGTGGTAGTCTCTCCTCACAGCTTCTCCAACTCCTCTTCTTGGCAGTCTTCTTGGTTCCAAAAGAGCTCTAAAGTTCTGGGGTCTGGGCCCCAATATTTATACTCCAAATTCCTTTGTCCTCTCCGGCAGAGAGTGTCTGTGCTTAGTCCAAACTAGTTTGGTCCTCTCTGGCCCAGCTTCCCAACAGGGGGCGGAGACAGCATTGTCCAAGGCAGACAGGGCCTATTCAGGTGCAAGGGAAATCTCCTCCCACCACTCTAAATGCAGACCGGGCCTATTTAGGTGCTAGTGAAAACTCTTCCCACTACTCTGAATGCAGCCCAGGTCTAGTCAGCCCAGCTCTGACTCATCCAGCCACGGCACCTCCCCAGCCCCTGTCACTCCAAAGCCAGACAGTCAATACACATCCTAGCAGAGGCACACAGGATGACTAAGCAAGAAAATACCTACTTTCTAAAAGTGGTATTTTCAAACACAGAATGTAAAAATCACCTTTACTAAAAGATGCATCTTTAAATTCTGAGTTCAGGCATACTAAACTTTATTTTCCTATCTGGTCCCAATGGGAAGATATATTTATAAGATGTTATAAATTAACTCCCATGCTTTTCTATGGGATCAGATAGCCTTTCCATAGTAAAAAACGAAATTGGCAGTATTTCACTATCAGGACATGCCACACACATCGGGGCATGACCTACCTTTCACATACACTGCACCCTGCCCACAGGGGTACCTTGGGCCTACCTTAGGGGTGACACACATGTAAGAAAAGGGAAGGTTAGGGCCTGCCAAGTGGGTGCACTTGCCAAGTCGACATGGCAGTTACAAACTGCGCGCAGACTCTGCAGTGGCAGGTCTGAGTTTCCTTTTCAGGGCTACTTCTGTGGGTGGCACAACCAGTGCTGCAAGCCCACTAGTAGCATTTGATTTATCAGCCCTGGCACACTCAGTGCACTTTACTAGTTGCTGACTAGTAAATCAAATATGCCAATCATGGAAACAGCAATCCATAACACAATTTACACAGAGAGCATATGCACTTTAGAACTGAATAGCAGTGGTAAAGTGCCCAGAGTCCTAAAACCAACAACAGCAGGTCAGGAAAAAATAGGAGGAAGAAGCAAAACGTTTGGGGATAACCCTGCAAAAAGGGCCATTTCTAACAGTTGGGCACTGGAGTGAAGAGCGCTGCGGTCTTGCCGACTCTGCCAGGATATGACTCCTGTGTCAATGGCATCAGAGGTTGCAGCGACTGTTGGAGGGCGGCTGTTGGAGGGAGTCCCACCAAGATTCCTACCGTCCAGATTACAAACACCTTTCCATCGAGGCAAATGTGGCGGGGACACCTCCAAGCTCGGGTTGGCGGCAACGAAGAAGGGGTGATGACTCACCTTTTTTCGGGGTCACACACGATTCCATCTTGAACGCCATTGTCCAGGTCCTCACTGTGCTGCTGCTACTGGACCACAATGATCAGCCACCCCGCTGTTGCCGGAATCTAATGTAGGCTTTTGTGGTGGGTGTGCAGCCATTGGTGTGTGCATGTTGTTGGTGTGCAAAGCTATATGTTAAAACAATGGCAAGTACACATTACCCACATCTACATATTGGCATATACCTATCATATATGTGTATTGAGATGTAAACAAGTAGTACCTGTCTCCATGCCACCATTGCCCCATTACGTCAGGACTCCGCTGCCAGGACACTGCCAACTCAATGGAAACATCTAAATCGGCTCGGTGCAATCCTGACGGCGACGGAGTACTGCAAGCCAGCAGAGAAGACCGCTGCAGTAGTCTCCAGTCTATTACTGCAACATCTAAATACGGCAGGTGGGCCATCGTCAACTCGACGAAGTACTTGGGACCACCGCCGCGGCGTAATGGCGGTAAGACCACTAAGATCTAAATCGGGCTTTAAGTCATTGTTCACTTCTCTTAATATCGAAGGGAGAGAACTAGAAATTGGCTGAACAAATGCAGAGTCTTGGAGTTTGCCCTATCACCGACACATAGTACTAGTCCTACCCAGGGACCTCCTACCAGTTTCTGACATAAGTTTTAGAGGGATAAACTTATGATCTGGCCATATCTGTGTTTCTGGGGGGCCAGTCGTTAGTGACTGTCGGTTTGTAAACACTACATCCAGAATATGGCTAGCCTCATATATAGCGCTAGTAACCAATTGAGTAAAACTGGGAGCAGTTAGGTGGTCTACAAGTGTCCTCGCAGCTCCATACTTAGCATCATCAATATGACAGTTAAGGTCACCCAGAATGGTGAATTTGGAATACTGGAACAAATGAGGAATTACGGCCTGTACTACTGAGTGCATACATTGAGAGCTAGGGCTCGGGGCGATAGATTAAAATGCTGGAGAAGGAGTCCTGGTGTGAAATCTGCAAACAGAAACCCAGACTTTCTACCCCTTCTATCTTATCAATATGAAACACAGAACACTGAACGGTATTGTGAAAAGCTAAAGCTAAGCCACCCCCTGACTTCTCTTCCTGTCCACCTGGTGTATGGTATAGCCCGGAGGAATCGCCAATGCTATGTTTGGTTTGGAACACTCCTTTAACCAAGTTTCTGTGAATAAAATAAAGTCTAGCTTTTTTTTTTATCTATCAGTAAACTGTATGTAAGCAATTTAAAGTTTATCACTCCCCCCTGCAATTTGATATTACTGCTGTAATTTTTATGAATGCCCATATTAAAATCTGGGCTTTTCTTTCTCGTGACAAACTCATCATCCTGGGTGATAGCCTGTTGACAGATGGTGCAGGGTAATGATCTCCACATTTAGCCAGGTTTCACACATATATCGCAACATAGCTTCTTACCTAAAGCCTTAATTTTATCTGTTGAGTAAACAACAGGGCCATGCTGTCCTGGGGCAAAACTGGCAGCGTGGTAGGTGCTTGATGTGGAATGGACGTGGATGGACGCAGGCGGGGTTGCCCTAGTGCGCCGCTGCAAGCAGGAAATAGCCTTTACAATGCAGGCCCTATCATGCAATGCCTTCACCACGCATCATTTACCACGCACATTTTTACCACACATATACTTTTACCATGCATGGTAAGTCTAATAAAGGTAAATATTTGTGTGTATATATATATATATATATTTATATATATATATATATTTATATATTTATATATATATATATATATATAATATGGATTTAGGGGTGGGTATAAGTATAAGGGTGAGTACAGGATGAAAAGGGTTGCTTTAGGGTTTAGGGGTAGGTAAGAGTATTGGATTGTAAGGGTGTTTTTAGGGTTAAGGGGTTGGTAGTGGTATAGGGTGGTAAGGGCATTTTAGGGTTTAAGGTTAAGTAAGGGTATAGGGTAGTAAGGGATTGATTTAGGGTTTAGGGGTGGGTAGGGCATATAGGGTGCAAACGGTGTTTTTAGGGTTCTGTGGGGAAGGGCATTGGGTTGTAAGGGTATTTTTAGGGTTTATGGGTGGGTAAGGGTATTGGGTTGTAAGAGTGTTTTTGGGTACAGCAGTGGGTAGGGGTATAGGGTGGTGAGTATTTATAGGGTTTAAGGGTGGGTAAGGGAAATTAGTGATAAGGGTATTTTTCAGGATTAGGGGTTGATAGGGGCTCAGGGTTGTAAGGGCAGTTAATAAAGGAGGGTTTGGGGTGGTTTCCCCCAATAAAATAAAATAATGTATTTATTGAAAATTAAAAAAGTGGACAGGTGTGGGTGGGCTCTCCCCCAAAAATGTGTGTGTGTGTGTGTGTGTGTGTATATATATATATATATATATATATATATGCCGTACTATATATGTATTGTTTTAGTTTCTGCTGTTGTCTTGGGGGCTTTTAACACTTGGGGTATTTTTTAACAGTTTTCCGGGGTTTTTAATAATTTGTGTGCTGTTATTTTTAATGATATGGGGGTTTTTGTTGTTGCCTTAGCCACCTTTCTCTTTTGGGCTTCTGGGAAACAAGCTATTTCTGCTGCCATTGTTGTCCCACTTTCTGCTACCATTGTGCCAGTTAGCTGTCTAGTTGTTCGGCAGCAGAGGAGGGGACTGTGACTGAGCTAATGCTCATGAGGAAATGTGCAGCAGACGCGTGCAGGGTTATATGACATTACAACGCACGCAATTACCATGCATGCCTTTACCACGCATTTATTTTTACAAAACATGCCTTTGTGTGTGTATGTTTATATATTTATATAAACATACACACACATAAATATATAAACATACACACACAATTTTGTAAAAATAAATGCGTGGTAAAGGCATGCATGGTAATTGCGTGCTTGGTAATTGCGTGCGTGGCACAATGGTAGCAGAAAGTGGGACAACAATAGCCAGTACACATTACCCACATGTACATATTGGCATGTACCTATCATATATGTGTATTGAGATGTAAATAAGTAGTACCTGTCTCCGCGCCACCATTGCCCCATTACGTCAGGACTCTGCTGCCAGGACACTGCCAGCTCAATGGAAACATCTAAATTGGCTCGGCACAATACCGCCGGCCTGACGGCGACAAAGTACTGCTAGCCAGCAGAGAAGATATTTATATATATATATATATATATATATATCTATCAAAACAATTCCCTTTCAGGCATAGAGTGGCGCTTAAATTATGCAAAAAAAGAAGCAGAGAACTCTGGGTAGTTCTCAAGTTTAGGTGGAAAGCAGCTCCAGTATAGAGCACTCTCAACACCAGCGACACTCTAAATTTGCTCACCTCAAATGTCTGCTTTTCTATCAAAGTCTTTAAGCGTAGGATTAGCACAGTGCCATCCACGCCGAGATAGAAAGGGACAAAGTCTTTTACCATTTCTACAACAAAGTCTTTAAGCATAGGATTAGCACAGTGCTATCCTTGCCGAGCTGTAAAATGGCCAAAGCCTTTTACCACTCCAGGCACAGTATTACAGCTTTGGATTGGTAAAATACCATCCAAGCCAACCTGAAATTAATAAAATCAACTTGATAAATATTTTATTAACTGAAAAAAGAAGATTGATAGGGCAACAACTGATTAAAATACCATTATGAAAAGATGATGAAACATTACTACTTTAAAGAATATGAATAAATAGCTCTGTCAGTGGCCCTTTTAATTCCTCAATAAATAGCGGATACCACTCCTTTGGATATCCATTCTCGCCTGCAGCCTTACATTTGACTGTTATACACTATCTGAAATTGTTCATCCTACTGGAAAGGGGGACAATTTCTTAAGCCTCTGTTGAAGAGAGAGAGAGGAAATCTCTAATTGGCTCCAAAACTCGATTCTCTCCTCCGACAAGGCATCTTCTTGAGCTTGGTATGTCTTTTTTTAAAGTGACACAGACCATGGTGGGAATCACTTATTGTGGATTCTGGCTCCCCGTGGAGAAAAGAGTCACTTTCAAAATCCTCACTCATGCCTACACAACAACAGACCCAAATACCTCAACGACAGAATAAACTTCCACGTACCCAAAAGAAACCTCCGATCTTCCAACCTCGCACTGGCCGAAATCCCGCGCATCCACAGAGCCAGAGCAGGCGGAAGATCCTTCTCTCACATTGCAGCCAAGACCTGGAACGAGCTACCGGCAGACATCAGACGCGCCCCCTCCCTGAACACCTTCAGGAAGACCCTCAAGACCTGGCTCTCTGGCTAAACAGATCTGCGGACCCCCCCCCCCCCCAGCACCTTGAGACCCTCACGGGTGAGTAGCGTGCTTACAATTCCCTGATTGATTGATTGATTGATGTGATATTTTAAGTAATTTATGTTTTTGAGCCAATACTTTCCCTGAAGTTTTTCACTCCTCGAAGAGTTGTTTCCGTGTCATATGGGAGGGCAATATTTCTTTTTCTAAATAGTATAATTTAACTTTGTATTTTGTAGTTTCCCTCTCCTCATAGTTATATCTGTTATTTCGCCCTTACAGATTAATTTCAACCTGATTATGTAGGTTTTGGAGCGATTAATGTGACATCTATTAATATGACTTACTTGGGTCTTGAAAGCAGTTGCTTCCCTCCTTCTGATTGCTTTATAAACTTTTCAAACATACTCAATTGAAGATGAACATGCATTATCATGAAAGAATATTTTTATCCTATATTTAATGCTGGTGAGAAAAGCTGGGTTACTTACTAAAGTTTTGTTTAATCACCATTTAGGGGTATGTTTACAGCTGTCAGAAATTGACTTCTCAAATATAAGACTGTATGATCAGAAAAGCAATTCAGGATAATTTGACCCTCACATTTTGTAGTGTGTTAGATATTAAAAGGCAATCCAAATAAAGAGCTGTTTTAAAGCATTTAGAGATAAGTGAATTGCTTAGTAGAAGTATTCTGAGCTCTCCGAGGGTCCCTAATCTTCCTTTTATCCTGGCCACATCTGTGAGTGCGCTAGGTTTCTTTTGAGAAAGGTTTGATTTGGAAGAATAAAGAGAAGTAGATTGAAGACAATTAAAATCTCATCCCATAATTATTGAGGTAGGAAATGAAGTGAGTGTGATAATGAAATCATGTAATGATTTAGCATCCTTTACTAATGAGCCACAATAAGAGAGAGGTATTCATTGTCCTGCCTGATCATGAGTTATATTTGTATGCATCTTTTGAACTTATGGCTATTAAAATTTCACTTACCATGTGTGGCCGTAGCAGGTGGGAGCAGCTCTAGCCGAAATGACGACCAGGCCTGATTCTTCTCTAATTGTTTTTTTGTGAGTCTCCATCATTAAAACAATTAAAGGATGTGGGCCTGTTGGCCATAATCGTGTAGCTTTCTTTTTCCCTTTTATTGAGGCTATTTATTGAGATTGTTTTTAACTCAGCCATATAACCTGGTTTTTGTTTAATGAAATTTGTAAGGCCCATAACATACTTTGTCAAATACTCAGAGAAAAGACTCAAGAAACTTTTGTTTCCATCATGTCTGCCTCTTATTACCACCCTTTCCCCCCCTTTCTTCCAACTTCTCTACCTTTCTTTCTTCGGGACTCTCAGGGTCAAAACCACACCCTGAACACTCCCCTTCCCAACCAGGATGTCTTCCCCCTGATTCTTCTATAATTGTTTTGTTTGTGAGTCCCCTTATTTAAAGCGATTGAAGATTTTGGGTCAGTTGGCCCTAATGGTATCGGTTTCTTTCTTTCCTTTCATTGAGGCCATTTACACTTATTGAAATTGTACCTAACTTATCCCTATAACAGTGTTTTTGTTCTTTGAAATTTGTTAGGGCCATAACATACATTATCAAACACTCAGAGAAAAGACTCAATAAATTTTTTTCTCCATTATATCTGCCTCTTGTTCCCCCCCTTGTTCCCTCTTTTGGACAACTTTTCTGCCCTTCTCTCTCCAGGACTCTCCCAGGCTGAAAAACACTTCCCTTCTGTCTACCGCTTGATCCCGTGAGGGTACCACCCTTACAGGTCATGGTGCTAGTTACACTCAGCCAGCAACCCTACCCTGTACAGTGCTGACCCACCCCTTGTTCTGAAGGGCCCCTAGTTTGAATAATTTTTCGCACCATATTCATAACTTTTTATGCTGCACATTTTTGAATAGTTCTTGAGTAAGCGCCAGCAATTCCTTGAGCACTACCATTTTAAACTTCGGAGTCATTTGCTTAAATTACTGTCTCTGTTTTGATATTTCCTATGACCTATTTGAATAAATTTGAAAGTAAAATGTATTCTTTCATTTTTTTTCATTAAATGACTTGGATCATAATGCTGCGGAAAGAATCTTTTCCTTAATACAGTAATCATTACAATTAACAAGAATCATTCGGAGGCATGTATTATTCCTCGCTAGTTAAACAGGTGCGCTGTAGTTAAGTCTTCTTTGGTTCCTTAAAGCATGCAAGTCCTAATCAAATCCACCATTTCCAGAACTGAGGTGCACTGTTCCCTTCTTTCTGGAATTCCTTAAAACCTTAAATTTTACTTCCTTTTTCAGTTTTTAGTTTCATGTTCTTCTTGTTTTAGAACTTCCAATTCCTTAGAGAGCGTTACAGTTTGATTTTGAAAACGTACTTGGAGATCTGGAATAGCACAAACTCTTAGCTTTAATTCCTGGATACAGGATCCAAACTTTTCAATTTTGCCTTTTATGTCCCATATCTGTTTCTAGTACAGCTCAACTAAAATTGCCTGCACCATACGCCTGTCTCAGGAGAAAAGGATGGGGCTCGGAGAGGGAAGGTAGGAGTCATGACGTATCCCATATTGGCGTAAGACAGGCCCACACATCCCCCGCGGTGCGGGGGGGCCCGAGCTGCAGGAGGCCCCCTCTGCACAGTAGTCAGGCCTTAGAGCTCCGGATTCAATCCGGAGGGGGGCCCCTCCATGTACCTTGCCGGGGGGCCCCCTCAACTTTCGTTACGCCAGCAACGCTAACTGGGATACTATCCCAGTTAGCACCCCACTGGCAGGACAGTGAGCAAAGCAGTGAAACCGTAACTACCTAGATTGAGCATCTGTAGGCGGAGAGCGGTTCACAGCCTTGTCTAGCCCTCTTCTGATGTCTTCTGACACAGCCTGGCTGTGCTCCTGCAGCTGGAGCATTCTCAGCAGTACCAGGTGGACTATACTGATGTGTTCACTGTCAGGCTGCAAAGTCCAACAGTGAGCAGAATAGTACAGGGGCGCAGTGCTTATTCTTTTAAAGATTAAGTGCAGGGGCCCTAAGCTTTCTTCAGAAGCTGTTGAATGTATGCCGAATACAAAGGCGTTGTAGTTCTTGATTCCACCTAATGCCACTTTAATCCACCACCAGACACTTGATTACACCTAATGCCACTTTAGTCCACTACCAGACACTTCCTGCCTCTTGATCTCACTCCTGCAGGTTTCTACTTTATTGTTTTAACACGTTTTCCGTCTTACTCTTCGTCCTCTTTCCCCTTGCTTTTTTTCCCATCTCTTGCTCTAGGTCGAATTCGGATCAGGAAAAATAAGTGCGGGTCCCCAAAATTGAGTGGCAGTGGGCCCCAACTGAAACCACCTACTTAAATTAAGCTCTGCAGGGAAGCCCGGGACAGCCTGTCATGGACATTTGGGTGGAGCAATATCTAGCATCTAATGCGGAGGGGAATACGTGGTGGAAATGGAAAAATGTCTCAGCCTTTCAATTTGCTTGTTGTAGAGATGCTTGGCTAACCTGCAGGTCACAAGCTCTAATCCTGATAAAATGGCGCTGTGAATTAAGCAACTGCTGTATGCATTTGCATGTAATTTAAAAAGCATAAATTTGTATCCTAGCAGGTTTTCACTCTACACCCGTACTGCCTTAATTTCATAAAAGTGTATATATAATACACTGTGAATTAAGTTAGACAAGATCGATATACAATTCTTAGCTTTATATTTCATGTTACATATATTAACTTTTGACAGCACTCCTTTGTCAGTAACATGACATCTAATTTTTACTCTCTTGCAAAGGAGATTATCAAATGTTCCTCTTTTGAAATTGCAGTTACTCTCTACTATTAAAAATAGATAGCAAAATACTGCGACATCAACATCTTAGCTGGAGGAATGGCTTCATGTCTATATAGCCTCTTTGGGCAGGGTGCTGCAAACACACCAGCGCTGGGTTAGGGAGGGAATGGACTGACACTAGGAATAGATGTTCCTGGGACAGAGACTACAACTGAAACACTGGAGTCGGTTCACTAACCGCCCACACTAAGGTTGGATAGTAGTCTGAATTAATTATTTGACACCGACAGGCCAACCACAACTTAATGTGGCACATCATGCATTTCGCCTCTCTCCCTGCTTGCACTGGTTGGCTGCTGCTGCTTCCTTCACATTGGAGAATTTTGGGGTGGTAATCCACAAACAAAAGATATCAGTCAGAACGAGGGTGACAACACGCCTTCACTACAAAGCTTACATTTAAAGATGTAGCATGCTGCACTAAAGGGGGCAAACGCTCTGGATTAGACAGTACAATTGAATTCCTGTAGGAGGCATAGGTCGAGATTGGAGGTCGCTGAGTGAGCCTAGTTCCCAATAGTTTCGTATGCTGATTTGTACTGACTCATCACCGTGCTTACTAACGCCAAACAATGCAAAAGTGCAGTTGGAAACAATGGATGAAAGCCTACCTAATATTGTAAGTCTTTGTAATGTTGTGTCATTTTTATGAACAACTGAACGATACTGAAAGCGATTAATCAGCTCAGTAATTAAGTGCTTTGCTTATGTGGAAAGGTAGCCAGCCCGAAAGGCCATAAGCTGAGAATAATAAGTAAAAAACAAAAAAATATATAATGGCTGAGAACTCTGTTTCCGCATGATCTGTCTAGAATCCAAGTGTTTTGCTGGGTAAATGACAGTGGAATCAGTCTCTCCTCCGAAGACGTTTGTGCCTTCCCCGAACAAGTGTCATTCGCTGTCATTTCTCTGCCAACACTGCCTGGAGGAGGTGCTGCTATGCTGATCTGCGCCCATGGCTGGCATGGCTAGGTCTTGCCTAAAACAAAAGAGGGCATGCATGCACTGTTTGTTGCGTGGCTTTTTGGTAGCTTACAGTGGGTTTAGAGCCTGCCCATTGCTCACCATTGGTTGATCTCATTGTCACTCTCATTTGCTAGCTTCCTGTTTGATGGCTTGTGAGGGCTTTATTTCCCTGCTGTGAGTTTGTCCCTCCGCTGGAGCATGGACGCATTATAATGTCCTTACGCTTTTTTAATGCTAATTTTGTCTTTGTAGTTGAGCACTTTACGAGAGTGCAGGTGTGTTCCAGTTGTTTCCCTCGTGTACTTCTCTGCCCCTTATCTGTCTCCATTTTGCTCTGTTTCGTCATGTCATTTGCTAGCTTCCTATTTGTTGGCTTGTGAGGGCTTTACTTTCCCGTCTTGAGTTTGTCCCTCCTCTGGAGCATGGATGCATTATGATGCCCTTACGCTTCTTTTATGCTACTTTTTCTTTGCAGTTAAGCACTTTACAGGAGCTCATGTGTGTTCTATTTGTTTGCCTCGTTTGCTTCTCTGCCCCATCCTGTCTCAGTCTTTTTCAGTGATTTTTTTTGTTGCAGATTTATATAGCGCAAACTCGACCCGAGGGTATTTGAGCTCTTTACATGAGCACCAGTTACGTTACACAAGGACACATTCATTTAAAAAAGGCATGGGGAGATTAAGTGATTTGCCCAGAATCACAGGATGCTTCTTCCCCAGCTCCAAAGTCAGCAGCTCTAGCCATGAGGCCACATCTTCTCCCAAGTTTCATCATGTGCTTCTCTGTCCCCATCTCGCTCTCCGCTTTGCTGTGTCTTGCCGTATGCTTTTGTGCTCCACTCCTCATCCCCCATGGTCTCCATGCTGCTCTGTCTCGCCCTGTGCTTTTCTGCTCCTCTCGTGTTTTCCATTCCTGTGTTGCGTTCCCCCATCACCATGTTGCTCTATCTCACTGTGTGCTTCTGTGCTCCCTATGTGTCCATTTTGTTCTGTCTCGCACTGTGCTGATTGGTCCCGTGTTGCTTTTCTGCCCCTTCAATATTGTTTCTGTCGCCCATGTTTCTTCCCCCCTGCCTGCGACCCCATTTTGCTTCGATGCCCACATCCCCAGTTTTGCTTCTGCTCCCCTCCCTTATTTTGTTTTCTTTTTAGTTACCGATCCAACTTACATTGATAACTAAAGATTTTTAAAAAGCACCTGCATCATTTTGTAGGTGTTTGCATGCATGGTGCACACTCCTACAAAATGACGCGGCCATCCACATCAAAAGGTTTAAAAAAAAAAAAATCTTTAGCCCTGATGCATAGTACCTATCTAAAACTCACTAACTGAGCCAGTAAGTCACAAAAGCGAGAGCTGTTGCCTTTGCCAATGCTTGTTTTTAAATGCTGATGTTGTGATGTATGGGTTCCTTTATTTCAGTATCAGTGCAATGAAATCAGGAAACATACGCCTTGGTTAAACATTAATCAAAAGCCATTGAATTTTGAAATTTCAATGATTGGCCCGTGGGAACTCTAGACCCAATGACAACCAGACCTGGTTGGTCCTGTTGCAATGAAGAATGCACTCACATAGGGGATACAATTGTTTGCTTTAAATACCAGATCCGTTTTATTGCAGTTCTTGTACAAACAGGACATTATTCAAACTAAATATATTGGTTTGTAATTTCGTGCTCAATGCATAATCCTCCTCCCTGCTAATAAATTATCACTGAATGCTTTAAGTATGCAAAGCAAGGCAAAGCAAACATTAAGGCCACCTAGCGCTAAACTGTAACCTGGACATCTGGAGTTTGCAAGGAACTAATGTTCTGGTGCTTGCTGTGCAGAACACTGTGATACTCTGCTTTTAGTCATGGCCAAAGGGCATCTATTTTTGTTTCCCTTTTTCTTTCAGTGAACAATATTCCTCCATCTTCTATATGTAGAATCTTAACCTGAAGTGATGTCTGTGTGATAAATCCTCTAACATTGACAAAACGTTAATATGAACACATGGTGAAAGAATGATTTTTGATTTTTCTTTTTTTGATAAACAAGTTTTATTGTTTTCAAAGGGAACAACACGCCACATGGCAGTCCATAGAGCGCCCCAATCCACGATAAATACAATTAGCAGCAAAGACATTTGCGTATCTAGTGCAGCATATGCTAAAATAGGCGACATAAAAACGTTAGTCCAAATATTCAGTCTGACTCGGTTCCCGTATCCACAGCTCCATACCATTTACCCCAGACTTTCATATGTTTAGCAGGACATCCCCCAGCCTCATACACAGACTCCTCCTGTTGTGCACACCAGTCTACCCCACGCCTCCACAGTGCGAGCGTCGCGCCTTGGAGGCTTTCCAGCATGCAGAAATATCCCTCTTATCCACCATAAGAGCAGTACACAGCAAAGTCCTAGCCACCCGGTTGCACCTCACCCCCTCATCCACCCCCAGCAGGATCAATAAGGGGGAAGAGTTCCAGTGTCCGGTCCAACACGCCCAAAAGCTCAGCCACCACGCCTCCCAAAAATGTGTTATGATTGGGCATGACCATACTATATGAAAGAACTCTGCTGGCGTGTGGGAACAGCAGGAACATGCAGGGGTGGCCATAAGGCCCGCTCGAACCAGCCTGACAGGAGTAAGATAGTCGCAGGGTAGGTAGTAGGTTTGCACTAATCGGAGTCTGGAGGAGATCGTGACAGTCTTTGGAGCCATTAGCGCATCGCGCCAATCATCATCATCCTCCATAGGCCCCATCCACGACTCCCATTGGGCTCTAAGGGTATTCACTGACCCGGGGCTTTAAGGACTAGAGTATGGTAAATCTGGGAGACCCCCCCTTTGCCCAGAGCTCCTATCATTATCTTAGCTTCCATGGGACTGAATTCTGGGTTGGGTGTGTCTGAAGAGATGTGTGTTCGCAAGGCGTGGCTTTGCTGCAGGAACTTATGGAATTGTGTGTTAGAGTATAGGTCTGCTGGAGCTCTTGGAAGGAAGCCATATGTGAACCTGTCCAAACATCCCCCAGGAGTGTGATGCCTATGGAGTCCCAGCAAGCAAATCCCTCCAATTTTGCCAGCTTCCCCAACCATGTACCATGCCATAACGGGGTGTGTTGGGTGAGTCTCTTCCACCATCCTCTATGTTTCTGGGCAGCCATGCACCTGGTAAACACCAGGCAGGTCACTTCTGGCATCGTAGTATCGTTGGATCTAATTCTGACGAACTCTCCTAACATCGGTTGTGAGGCCCCCTGCCCTCTTACATGGTCTGATCATTCTCTTCTTAGTTTTCAAATAAGAGGGTCTAAGGCCACTCCTGCTTCCACCAAAGCCTCGTGTAGCCTTTGAAGACAATGGCACAAAATCACGCCAGATCGCTTCGCAGACGCATTCCCGGCCAATGTCAACCTGGCATTAGGAAATATCGAGGATTGCTTGGCTAGTCATAACACCATAGTAGAAGCAACTTTAGATCAATTGGCCCCTTCAAAATCATACTCCAATTTGACTAAACGCATGCACGCAGCATGGTTCTCACCAGATCTAAGGAAAGAAAAAAGCCTCTGTAAAAAGCTGGAAAGACGCTGGCGTCTCTCCCATGACGCAAATGATAAAAATAGGTACAAGATCTCGCTAGCCCAATATCATAAGAACCTAAAGAATGCGCGCAGAGCACATATTGAGTTGCAACTTAATCAGGCAGGGAATTCCTCTAAGGAACTCTATCGCATCCTCAGCTCCTTCACGAATCCCAAAGCCTGTCACAATGAAGTAACCCCATCACAAGAACTCTGTGATAAGATAGCCAATCACTTATCTCATAAAATTGAGATTATTTATGATAAAATCATTAAAGAAAGGGACCTGCTGATTGATACAAGTTCTACCCACTGTCCCTTACATTCTCTGGCACACTTCCCCCCTCTCACACCTGATACTGTGGGGACTTTAATGGAAACAATCAAGTCCGGCTCCCCTCAGGACATTCTTCCGGCTAAAGTATCTTCATTTCTGAGTAAACAGTTGTCCCCGGCCATCTGCTCAATCCTCAATCTCTCCTTGAGCAAGGGCCATTTACCATCTGAATGGAAGGCTGCCCAAATAATCCCTATCCAGAAAAAACCCAATGCTTCGCAGGATGATCTATCTAGTTACCGCCCCATCTCTTTGTTACCGTATTTGTGTAAACTTTTGGAAAAACACATTAATAAACACCTCTCTGAGTACATTGAAGTAACGGGTAGCCTCAACCCCTCTCAGTCTGGTTTTCGACTTAGGTTTAGTACGGAGACAGCACTGATTGCCGTTACTGACAACTTGAGACATTCCTGGACAACGGACAAGCAGCACTATTGGTGCTGCTGGATTTGTCAGCGGCATTTGACACAATATCCCATTCCATCCTGCTTAACAGACTGAGGGAAGATCGGAATCCATGGTTTAGCCTTTCAGTGGTTGTCATGTTTTCTAACTGACCGTACCCAAACCATCAACCTCGGCGCCTTTCGATCTCGAACCTCAGAGTTGACCAGAGGAGTACCACAGGGACCTAATTTAAGTCCCACATTGTTTAACATTTATGTGGCTCCTTTGGCAGATTTACTTGGGGAACGAGGCTTCATTCCAATCTGATACGCTGATGACATCCAGCTTTTAATGGCCTTTGATAAAAACTCTCCCAACATCCAGCTGACTTTTTCGGAAGGCATGACAGCCATTGCCGCTTGGATGAGGAACAACTTCCTGCAGTTAAATGCAGGGAAAACAGAGATTATGCTATTCGGAGAAGCTCCTCTGCTCTGGTCTCCAGAATGGTGGCCCACTGAACTGGGTGCCGATCTGGCCCCTAAAATTGTGGTAAAAAACGTAGGCGTACTCATTGATCAAAAACTTACAATGAAGGAGCACATAACCACCACCGTAGGCGCATGCTTCCAGTCGCTAAACCTTTTACAAAGGGTTTTTCCTCTTCTCCCGTTGAATGTGCGTAAAACACTCCTCCAAGCATTAGTAATTAGCAGCTTAGACTATTGCAATGCTCTTCTTATTTCAGCTAACGAGTCCTCCCTCGATAGACTTCAGGTGGTTCAAAACACAGCGGCTCGCCTTATCTCCAACTCTCCCGCTAGGACTGCCTCTTCCCCCCCTACTTCAAGGATTACACTGGTTGCCAATCCGCAAGCGGATCAGATTTAAAATCTGCTGCATTGTGCATAAAGCACTAAATGGCAATGGCCCTAGCTACCTAGCAGATAGGTTTACCCGTTACCAGCCTTCCAGAAAACTCCGTTCAGGCTCTAAGTCGCTACTTTGGTAACCTCGTGTTAAGAAATCCCGCACAGGTGGGAAAGCCTTTCATTGCCTAGCCCCCTCCTACTGGATTCAACTTCCCAGCCACATTCGGAAATGTCCAGATTATTTACTATTCCGAAAACTCCTAAAAACGGAGCTCTTCTGAAATCTCTTCTCTTTCCTAAACTGTTGCACTTCCGTAGCGCGGAGATACCCCTCCGGGGGTGATTCGGGTGCTTTGTAAGTTATAATAATAATAATAATAGTAGTTGGTATGGTGGAACCATAGAGCAACGCCATAACACGGGAGAAGCCCAGCACAGCAAGCTCACGCCTGTAGGCTGGGTCTGACCAATCTCCGGTAAGCCGATCATTGATGACTAGTAGATGTGTGACTAAGTAATACAGATATAGTTTGACCATACCGAGCCCTCCCTCATAAGGAGCACACTGACAGGTGAGGAAGGCCAAGCGGGCTCTAGTATTATGCCATAGAAAGGAGATGGCGAGCGAATCCATCTCCCTAAACCAGTGACGAGGGACATGTTGAGAAAAATTCTGAAGAAGGTATAAAAATATGGGCAGGACCATCATTTTATAGAGGGCAGTCCTCCCCATAACATTCATTAGGAGTGTTTGCCACTTCTTGAGGTCTATTTTTATCTTTTGGGTAAGGGGGGGTGATGTTTAGGGACAGGTCAATTCAGGCCTGAGAGTCACTTGGATACCCAAGTATCGAAAGCTGAGGCAACAAATTGGGATATTAGTTTGCCAATTGACACAGACTAGTGTAGGTGCTAGAGGTACTAACACTGATTTGGCAGAGTTAACGACCAATCCAGAGGCCTCTACAAAGAATTGTAAAAGTTGAAGACCACGAGGGCCGCTGTTTGCCGGGTTCGAGAGGTATAACACAACGTCAGCGTAGAGCGCAATGCGGTCCTCATGGCCTGAATCCCACTCCCAGCCCTGAATCAGGACGTCACATTATATAAGTCTCGCTAGGGGATCTATAGCTAACGCAAAAAGAAGGGGGGGTCAGGGGATAACCAAATCTGGTCCCACATCAGATGGGAAATTCTACAGAAACCATCCCATTAACCTGCACACAGGCTGTTGGATTAGACTAAAGAACTCGCACCAGACAGTAAAAGTGGGGTCCAAATCAAGCCACCTCCAGTACCCGAGACAAGTAACTCCAGTCCACTCTATCAAACACCTTCTCAAAATCTATGAGGAGCACGACTAATGGGGCTGAGAGCAAGTAACCGTGGGCCAGAGCCACATGCAGGTGCCATAAACAGTATCTGGTACTCCTGCCGTGCATAAAACTACATTATTCCGGGTGAATCAGAAACCATATAACTCACCGCAACCGGGTGGCCAGTATAGTTGCGAAGATTTTGACTTCTCCATTAATAAGTGAAATAGGCCAGTAATCGGCACAGGAGGTAGAGGGCGGGCAAGTCTTTGGTATGACCACAATGGTGGCCTGGTCGAGCTCCTTAGAAAAGGAGCCCTTTCGGGCTGCCTCGTTATAGAGAGCCAGCAGATGAGGGGCAAGGATATCCTTATACTTAGCGTAAAACTCCGTAAGGTAACCTTAAGGGCGAGGAGTCTTACCGCTTGCCATTGCTGAGATTGCGTCCCCAATTTCCTCTAATGTGATGGGTTGATCTGATCTAACCCTTGTCTTTCCACTTTGGAAAGTCTAGATAGAGGTTTCTCATCAAGGAGCGGGGTGACGTTTTCGGAGCGTGGGACAGCTGCATATAGTGCAGTGTAGTATTCTGCAAATACCTGTGAGATAGCAAGGGAGAAGCAGTTCATTTGCCCTTGGTGATCCTCGTCCCTCAAGGGGCCTAGTTGCTAGCCAATGTAATAGTTTGCTATTTTTATCTCCCCAATCGTAGATTCGTGCAGTAGAAGCACACTAAATTTATTTGGCCACCTCAAACGATTGAGCTCTGATCTCCTCATGAACCAGAGCCAGTTCTCTATCTATAGGATCCCAAGGGTCATCGCGGATACATCCCTCTAACTGGAGGGCAGGAGCCTCAAGTTGCGTGATATGGTGTTGGTGTGCCCGTTCTTTTCCCTGTAACAGAGTCTTTGCATATCCGCGAATAGTGACTTTAAATGCCGCCCAAAAAGTGCCCACCAACTGGACTGTCCCAGTATTAGCAGCGAAATAAGCCTTGATTTCACGTTGCAGATCTTGGGTATATTGAGCGTCTTGAAGGTGCCAGGCTTTAAGGCACCACAAAGGGCAGTGCAGGGGATCAGATGCTCCGATATGAAGAAGTACTACGGCATAATCGGAGATTTCTCGCAGGAGTATCTGCAAATGCGACACTGTCAGAACATCTGTGGCCGGCATTAAGAACATATCTATACGCGTGTGAGTATGGTGCGTAGGGGAGGTGTGTTTATATTGCCTATTTCTGGGATTCCAAATCCCCCACACTTGGCATAAGCCCAAGGAGGTCACCCATTTAGCCAGAGAGGCCAGAGAGACCCGGTGGCAGCTGATCAATGACATCAAGGAGTGTGGTCAAGAAGGAATCTAGCACCGTGGGGGGCGGGCATAGAGACTGAGGACATTTAAAGGGCGACCCTCCACCATACCCGCAAGGGCAATATACCGACCTTGAGGATCCGCCCAAGTCTGAGTAACCACCGTGGGAAACATGTGGTGCAGCAGGATCGTGCCCCCCCCGAGACCCCTTCGCATACCCTGCTCCGGTCCGCGAGACCGTTTACATTCCATGATAGAATCACTGACTGGGCCATAGGGGGGTTAGGAGGACATGATGTATAGGGCCAAAGGCTGCATTGGCTGCGTGTCGGGGATTCGAGTATGTATGTAAGGAATACACAACGCGATACATTGTGGCTATAATAAGATGTGCTGGGTTAGGACTGCGTGAGAACCCAAAAGAAAAATAAATTAAGACATAACGCATAACAAGACCGTGTCAACATTGTGGAAAAAAACAATAACCACCCTTGCCCCTCAAATCTGCCCACCCCATACTCCCTCCCCATCTTTTGCCCCTAAACATTGCCCCCAATTTATAACCAGTTCGCAGTTTGTTATAGATAGGAGAGGAGTGGTGGACCCCTCCAAGAAATTGGATAAAGACTATTTGATGCCTGCCGCCACGTGAATGATTGTGAGGTTCATAGAGTGATAATTGCATTTGCAAGACCAAGTCTCAATTCTGAATACATATCACACATAGAGTTTCCAGTGCCGGCCAGTGAGAACCATTCCGTAGTTAAATGGTGTAGCAGGTTCGCATCTAGACACAAAAGGTAACACCCAGGCTTACACTAGACAGGGGAAGTTGTACGGCTCAAGCGGTCCTTCGATCGGGACGAAGCACGCTGTTCCTCCTCAACCTGTGACCTTTGCGGGGGGCAGTGCCGAGGAACAGAAGCCAGGAGAAGGGGATACAGTCCGTGCGCCACGTCACCTTCGTCGAGATCTGGTGCGGCTGAGACTCCTGCTGCAATCTGCTCCCGTGGCTACTCCGGCAGCCCGGTTGATTGGTAGAGGAGGTTGAATGACAAATCTGTTTATCCTCAGCTAGCCACTCCCACACTGACTCAGGTGTGTAAAAATTTTTTTTTTTTTAAAAAGTGTTTTCTCCTTATAGATCACTTTGAGGCGTGAGGAAAAGAGGAACGTGTAGGACAAATGAAGGGCCCAAAGTTTCTGCTTGATGGATTCAAAAGATTGACGGCGGGCCTGAACTTCCTGAGTGTAATCTGGAAAGATCAGGATTTTCAAATTCTGTTAGTGGAGATCAGTATGCGCACGAGTTTCACAGAGGATAAAGTCTCTATCTTTGAAGCTGAATAATCGTGCGATTATGGGCCGGCTCGAGGCACCAGGAGAAGGCCTGGGGGCAAGCGATCTGTGGGCGCATTCCACTGCAAACCAGGGAGATAGCTTATCAACCGGCATCCAAGACTTGAGCCAGACCTCCAGGAATTCCACCATTTAATTACCTTCTGCGTCTTCCGAAAAGCCTATGAAGCGCAAATTATTGCGTCTCGAGCGGTTTTCTGCATCTTCCGCACGGTGGTGGAGTTAATTTGTACGAGTGAGGAGACTGGTAACCTTGGTCTTGAGGTCATCAACCTCGTCTTCAACAGTAGAGCGACAGCCCTCCACCTCAGTGAGGCAGCTGGTGGCATTGCGGAGATCTTGGCAGCGAAGCCTTATTTTCGTTTCAAAAGCTGTCTGCGAGGCGTGGATGGCTTGTGGGATTCTGTCAAGATCCCCGTCCATTGGGGCTGATTTGTCTGGGGCATCTCTCCCCCTGGCCAAGCCGGGGTGGTGAACTGGTCGATGCGTGGCTTAGAGGGATGAGATTTCGCAGGTCTGTCCTGAGCCCCTTTTGGGTTGCAAGAGGGGTCAGAAGGCCGGGGGACAAATGGTTGCGTGTGACCAGAGGTGGATGTCCTCCCGCACCCAGCGAGGTAGGATCAGCAAGGTATAGTATCTAATATAGTAGCGGAGGAGGGGAGGACCCACCTCTGTCTACCTCAATCTCGTATCCTGCCGCCGCTTCAGGGATCCTACACACATCCACTCACCTGGATCTGTAAGGTATTAATGATTGGGGGGGCAGGGATAATGGTGATTGAACAAAAATGCCAAAGTTTTAACACAGTCCCCCTTGTTGGAGAAGTTTAGGAGGGGCAGCCAGTGTAGATCCACCAACAGGAGGGCAAGAAACGAGCAACGTGCCCTTCAAGCCCGTACATGGCCAGGCCACCCCTCATCAGGTGCCGTCGGGATCAGGAGCACACGCAAAGGCACAATTATGTGGACATCAGGGCCCCAAGTTCAGCACCAAAATTGCCGTGGAGGAAGGCAGTGGAAAGACAGGTGTGGGTCACTATCATCAGGCGCAGGAGTGCAGCTCCGCAGGGCATCCAGATTACCCCACAAAGGGCCCAACAACTTAGTGATATTGCCATCCCAAAGGGGGGCCCAAGTCAGACAGAGGTATATGCCTCTCTGTCCCCAGCCACACCCCTCACCTTGAAGTTATATCTGCTGCCAGGCGGCGGGCCGCAGTCCATGAAGATCCCTCAGGGCCTCAGGAATGCGGGCAGCAGCAGCTGCGCAGTACCTAACACCCTGTGCGGGGCCACCAGGGTAGTCTCAGATGGCCCTGAAGGATCCGGTGCTCTCCCAGCAGCTCTCTCGCCTCCGAGGCCAGAGCGGAAGGCCTAAGGCCTCGCTGACGGGAACAAAGAGTGGCGATGTCGTCCCAGCCGCGTCACTCACAAACGGGTAAGGAGGAGGGGCTCCCCAAGCAGGCCGCCCCCCCGGGCCCAACCACAGTCTGGCAGAAAGGATATCTGTGTCACTGGGGCAGACCCGCCACTTCCTCTGCTCCTGAAGCAAAAGGGGACTCCGCAGCCCCACTAGCCTCCGAGGCCTGTCCCCAACGAGCGGGCGCGCCAGAGTAGCACCAGGTATTGCGCCCATTCACCGGCGCAGTCCCGGATTTACTCCGTTGCGGCGCGATCAACTGCTGGGGTAGCAGGGCTCTTTCCCCAGCAGCTGGGTCCATAGAAGCAATTGCCGACCCATGCCGCCATCTTGGAAACCGTCCGTAGTCCGGCCTCGCAAATATCCAGCGTGTAGGCACTCGGTTACCCCCCCCCACCAGCCGGGAAGAACAGGCCTGTCACAGGCAGTCTGGGCAGGATGCTGGCACCTCAGTCAGGGCAGATCATCAACTTGGATGGTGGCGGATGACTGCGGGGTCCGGAGCACTCTCTGAGTGCGACCGCCATCTTGACGCCCCCAAGCCACGTCCCGATTTTGCACTTTTTAATATATATAACGCATTTTATTGATTTTGAACGATCAACATCATTACAGACAAAGCAGAAAATACAAACGTAAAAATAAGACACCATTGACCCACCCCCCGCCTTCGATGCACATCCAGTCAGCAGTCCACAGCAATCACATGATAGTACACTTTTATGACAAAGTGCCCCACCTCTAGAGGTGCATCTGTCAATTTTTATACCTTCGGATTTGTTCATCCCGAGTCCCATACAGTGAACCTAGTGGGTCAAGAACGATCCCACAATAACGTCCCCAAGCCTCCCATATTTTGGTGTGTTACTGAGGGCAACCTTTGGCATTATATATTGGCTTCTCCATTCTTATGCAGAGATCAAGCCCTCTCCGCCACTCATCCACTGAGATTTTGCACAACCTTAATGCAGTTCGTAATACGTGAAGACCATTTTTAACGAGATCTGAAGAGATTTCTGGTACGTGTGAATTGTTTTTCCTTGGAGAGCCTGAAAATGCAGCCTTGTGGTAAACCTTTCTTTAAACAAGCATTGGCAATGCCAATAGGTCGGCTTTAAAGGAAGGTTGTATGGTAAGATGAAGCATTACATGTAGATAGCATGGGAATGGATACGTATTTGGTTGAAGCAAAAAACTGTAGAATAATATCGGTGTAGGTTAAATGGTCAGGCGGCAGTCACACTGGCTAGTCAGACCTAAAAATCTGTGTAGGTTAATAACTGCCTTTCTCCCATCTGTGCTGCTGTCAGAGAAAAACACAATAACTTATTTAGTTATCTAAGACACTTTAATAGCTTTACAATGTCATGTGTGTGTCCTTAGATAAGTAAAACAAAATTATCACAGCTGTCTGGAGGGCAAGCACTTTTTTTGTGGAAGCACACAACTTCTGCTCATTCAAAACATGTACTATTGGTTCCCAATATGTAGGTGAAGCCAAACCCCCTCTCCTGATGATTGTCATTTAATTGTCTGGTGACAGATGCTCTGTCAAGCCACACCATAAAAATGGACCCTGTCTTGTGGTATGGGCAGTACCTTGGAAGATTCAGTTACAATTGTATTCGGGAATTGAAAGGAGCCATACCACATTAAATAGTTGCGAACTGTTGTATTTTTCTTATTTTCTGTCATTCTCAGTCTTCACATCTTTTATTTTATTTATTTATTTGATCTGTATGTTGCACACGTGGCTCATCAACGAATGCTTACTTGCAGGGCAGGTGTAATGTACTTAAATTACCTCTTGTGGCTTACAGTGGTTCTTCTTGCCAGTACATCTTCTTATGGCCACCGCTTGTAATGTCTTTCAGCCAGTGATTTAAGCCTCTAGGTCCCTATTCACATTAGAGGCCAGGTGTCCAATATAGGTGCAAAAGAGCTGAAACTTTTAAAGTAAACTTGCTTACTTTTACTTGAATTGTATGTAAATTCTTTTTCTTTTTATTTTCTTAAAATCTAGCTTGGACCTGTCCCTCCTGGAACCTTTTTGAAATACCCTGCATGAGAACACTACATTAGAGCCACCTCTCAAAGTTGTCCATCTTTTTGTTAACCTCATTCATTTTGCAATAGCCCCTGGTTTCCACAGCTTAAGCCCCTGCTTCTGTGTTCCTCTTATCTGCTGCACCGAAGCAGGTATGTTATACACGTTACCAATGGTTTTCTGGCTTCCTCACCTCAAGATATAGGAATCCATTTTAATTGTTTTATAGACCCAACATAATCCTTTATTCAGAGGACTGTTTCTGAAATTTGGATAGGCCATCAACACCCCCAGGGCAAATTATTTAAGTGGCAGATTTGCAAAATGGTTGGTATAATTATTTTCCTTTAGCCATAGGCTTGATCATTAGCCACTCATTTCACAAAACTTAGGTGATTGATTATTAGCCACTCAGTTCACAAAACTTAGACGCACACCATGTATATTAGGCGCGGGTGGAGAACTCCGCTCCGCCAGCGGAGTGTGCAGAGATTTGCCTACTCGGAACGCGGAGGAGGCAAATCTCCGCACACTCCGCAGCGGAGTGGAATTGGCCAGCCCTCGCCTCCATCCCCCCTATTAAAAATGTATTAGACATTACTTAAAACAAAAAAAAAACACTTACCTGTACTGCGGCGTCCCCGGGCTGCCCTCCTCCTCTTCCTCGCCGTCTCTCTCTCGAAACTTGGGTGATCATTGCAAAAACTGCACATGTCTAATGTATTTTTAATAGGGGGGCTGGAGGCGGGTGGCGGGTGGCGGAGCGGAGTTCCACGGAGTTGGGTCCCAACTCCATGGACCTCCGCGTAGTCCCACTACGCCCAGGGTTAGTGTATATACGATTTGCAGAACTTTACTGTGGGTTGTGTTTTTTATTTTTTATTGATCACAGACTTTGCACGGAAGCCTCTTCAAGCTGCTTTGCATGGGTGGGAAAAAGATAGATTACAGGAGGTACTGGGTCAGACCAATACTGCTTCAGAGACTCAGTTCTGCTTGAAGGTCACAGCCTCGGCGAATAGTCTGCTTATATGTAATCCAGAGTGTTATTGTAACACATGCAGTCTCGGCTCTCCTGGATCTCTGCAAGTGTTATAGACGCCTTTGGCTAAATCTACATGTGGAGGCTTCACAATGAAAATAATACGCATGTTCAGGATTTGCGAACGTCCTTTTTTAACAACCTTTTAAAATACTTTTTTCCTTATATTGAACATATTTTTCCATGCACGTTCACACTCTTTCTTCATCATTTACACCTGGGTCATTCATGTGTTCGTTTCAGGGCCAGACTGGCCTACAGGACAATCTGTCAGTGTATGGGCTGGTTTTTAGGTTGAGCCTGGGCAGCACATGTGCTGCTCTGCGAGGCATGCTGTATTCAAGTGTGGAGTTGAAGCTCCGCCCACTCTCCGCCCATATTTTTCATTGTGTCTTTGTCCTTTGCAAATGCTGGCCTCTGATTCGTTAATAGGCTTGTTAATCCCTTCTTAGTACCGCCTTGTCTTCATTTGTAACCTCCCATGAGGACAGGCCCTTTTACTTCTGTTGTTACATGGTATGTCTTATTTAGTCTGTAAGCACTGTTTTCTTTAATGAGTTTCTCCTACTGTAGTCACGACATGCTTTCCTGCAACATTCAGTGAGCCATGCGTGCTTTCACTTTCCAAGCAGCCCGGGACAATGGCAGCCTCTTCTTTGAAGTGAAATAGGTCTCGCATTTACTAGAGTTTGAGCTATTGGCATTGTAAATGACAATGCCTTTTATTTATGTGTTAATTATCAATACAGATTAATAAAAGGCATTGTCATTTACAATGCCAGTAGCTTAAACTCTCGCAAATGCGAGACCTATTGCATTGCAAATGCTTGTTGTGACTGTTTGTGGGCCTGTTTTATGGTCTAGTGGGCCGGTTTTTACTGCTGATTTCTCGGACATTACCTCGAACATTTCTGGCAGCAAGCACAGATGCATGAAGTCTCCCATACCTTGAAAAACACCCATAAAACGTGTCTTTACAAGTACAAAACAAGCCTGATTTGCAAATGTGGACCACTTTTTTAGTCATCTGATTCGCTAACGGGAGCCACATTTAATTGGAAGGCTAGCAGTGGTGGCTGGTGACATTTGAAAGTGGTGGGGCGTAAAAGTTACACCTGCATGCACTGTGGTGACTCCGAGTGAGCGTAGGGGGGTTCAGGCCAGGGTAATCCTCCCCCAGAGAAAATATTGAAAAAAAGAGTGTGCAATAGTGCTTTTTTTTAAACAAATTTGAGAAAGCAGAAGGTTAATAAAGTAATTGTGAAAGTGTAGTTATGACAGCAGAGTTACCTGCACAAGCCATGGATCACAAAGGCCCCGTGGAGTGGGGGGAGGGGCTGCAGGAGTTTGAACTTACACCAGTGCTTTAAGTGAAACCAATCCAATGGCTACCTTTAGCCCAGACCTTTCAGGCTCCTGTGGAATGACAGATTGCAACTGGTGCTCGTGCAAAGCTCTCCCTGTCCAGTCCATATAAACATCAAAAGATGTGTGCTTCTTATGGTGCTGAGTTTGAATCCCGGCTATGGACGCTAGAAACCGATAGAAGTGCATTTTTTAAAGCTATAGGAAAACACAGATTTATTTAATGCCTCAGCAAGGATGTCAGTGAACAAAAAAAAAAACAACAGTTCCTGCTTTACTGTGCTACCTCTAGCCACAAATTTCATTACAGCGGCGCCTCTGCGGAGACATCGAGCTTGCTGGACGACATTACCAAGCGTGATTCCTTTTCCATAATTAATGTCCGTGAGGCCCAGAGGTGGCAACATGGAGGACTGGAATTAGTCACACAACACAAATTCCTAAACAATATCTAATTCCCTGTGTTCCATTATCTCAATTACCTATTGTACCTAAAATAATCACCATGCACATCTGTTCCAATTGGAACACGCAGTACAAGGAATGACGACTTTCAATAAAGAGACATCTGGGCAAAAACAGCATTCTGTTCAATCTTTAAATACAAGCTGCTGGGGGCTGGAGAGGGGGTGAGGCGTCAAGGTACCGAGCAGGAAGAGGTGAAACACGAACAGAAATTGCAAGGCAGCTCGTGCGGGCGGAATGAACATGTGTCAGTGCAGCGACACACGCCAGAGTGCCATCACCGTCACTTCTGCCGGACACAGACCACCCTGGCTGTCAGTGGCGCATCCTCGCCCCCACGCACACTTGCCATTGTGGCGATTCACTGATTGCCACCTCCTCCAGCCCACCGACCACCCACTAGGAGTGGTAACCGAATGATAACTGGCCCCACTGAATTGGAGGGGGCAATCTGACCTCCCTCCATGAATAAACATCGGCAAAGTCAAAAGTTTTGGCTACTTTATTGTGCATACACAGACACACAACATCCATGCACACAGTCCAACATACAAAGGCACCAATGTGCAAACATGGGCGTAACGAAAGTTGAGGGGGGCCCCCCAAGGTATACGGAGGGGCCACTACTCCGGATTTAATGCGGAGCTCTCAGGCCTGAGTACTGTGCTGAGGGGCCCCCCTGCAGCTACCCCCCCTCGCACTGCGGGGGCTGCAGGGGCCTGTGTTGCCCCCCTGCAGCGCAAGACAAAAGACGCATGCATTCATGAATACAAGCACCCATGAACACAGACCAGTAGACAACTCTGTAAACAGATCAATATTCATACAACCACCTGTGTGCACATGGGCACACGCATGCACATACACACGATTGGGCAGACATGAATAATGGGACAGACTGACGCCTGGATAAAAACCCGGTACCGGGAAGATGCAAGTGTAACCTATATCTCCTCTGCAGAGGAAATCGAATTTGGCATGGAGAAAAAGAGTAAAGTGGAAACACCCATTCGATCATCGGCCTCTCCTTAGAGGTCTCCTTTATGACTGAATCTTTGAGGTTCAATACTCATCCAATCCCTTGGTTTTTTGGAATGATCACCTCTACATAACAATGAAGTGCGACATGCATGACTCTCCCATCGCTGTCTTCTATACAGTGAAATGCAGAGTATGTGCCTCAGCAGACACACGGTTCAAGATTGCCCCATGTAAACCAAACAGCCCTCATAATTCCATCCACAAATCATTGTTTCGTAGTAACATAGTTCAGATTTTTTGGACTCATTAAAAAAAATAAAAATAAAGAGAGAGAGAGAGAATTTGGATTCTCCCAATCTGATTCTACCTCAAAGAATGATTTATTAGGCACCAGGTTTTAAAAGGGACGTACTTTTTCTAGCAGACTTTTATTGAACTGTTTTACTCAATAAAAGTTACACATAAAAACAAGTTTTAAAGGATGCAGTGCTTTTTATTTGACTCGCTGTATAGTTTATTTTACACATGTAATCACTGCATGCAAAAAACGAAATGAAATTAGAGAAAAGTGGACCCGGTGCCTAACAGTACTGCAGGGGAACATAGGTGGCTCAGTATTTTCCAGTACTGTAAGGGGGGCTGGCAGCACTTCGACTGGTGAAGTAGGGGTTTAATCCCTGGTAGCACAGGACAGGGGGACGGTGATTAGTAATTAGGTATACTGTAGGTTACGACATCGGTATCTGACATAAATTACCACAACTCGTGACATGGTTCTTGTGTAATGGGCCTCAGGGTTAACTCGGAGTGCAACAGTGGAGAACAGTCGCAGCTGCCATACTCGGGGGGGGGGGGGGTGTGGGAGGGGGGAGGAGATCAGTTGGGGGCCGGGGGAGTTTTAAATAAAACTTACCTGGTCCTGGCCGGGGTCTTGCGTTGGCGCTCTGTCCCTCTGAACAGGAACAGCCGTCACAACCCCTCTCAGCCAATCCTGGCGCTGGAGCAGTGCCAGGATTGGCTGAGAGCAGGCATTCTCGCCGCCCGCCTGCCCATTAGGAGACCGAGGTTTGAGCCTTTGCTCAATCCTCGCTCTCCTAATGGGCATGCGCCAGCCAGAACAGCAGACACTAGTGCGCATTACTGGGCACAGCGGAAAAATTCGCCGACCTTCCCCAGTCATGCGCACTTGTGCATTGTGCTGCTGCCTGCCCTGGTGGTCTGACAATCACGTCAGTCAACATGATGCCAGACCGCCCACCCCCTTCAGACTCTGAAGGGGGTGGGCGGTCCCACGTCATGCTGACTGACATGATTGTCAGTTCTCCCTCGCGTCTCTGAACTTAAGTAAACTGAGTTTACTTAAGTTCAAAGATGCCGAGGGAGCTGCGGGCGCAGGCGGGGGGGCAACGCCCCAACGCCCTTAATGGACGCACCGCCACTGAAGGCTAGGCCTATTTTTTGTCTCAGTCCGAATCCGTTTCTGATGTGCATTTGCAGATATGTTCAGAAAGCCAATGTTAGAGATGTTTGTGAATACTATAAGTAAGAACTGTGGTGTTCCCCTCATTCTCTTTCTCCACTCCTTTGATTCTCCCTTAAAGCACCATCTACTCCTCTAGTAGTCACTTCCGAATGTAGAAAAATCTGAGTATTTTGCAGAAATTCCGCTTTCGTAGCTGAGCCATCTGTCCGAAATGCTGGGTTTCTGTATCACTTGACCGTTTTGTTGCACATTTCTAAATTTTTAAGTATTACTTGCACATAGAAAACAACCTTGTGAATCACACCCTAAATGTGCTGGCAAGGTGCACAACTGCTGCAACTCAAATGTGTAACCTAACATTTCCTAACTTATTTACCTTTGTAACTGGGTGTGGAACGTGGGAACCTGCTAATCCAAGCCATACCTGGTCTTCGGCAGTATTTTAATGAGCAACACTTTATGCTTACTGACCTCTGTTCTCAAGTGCATTAAAGTGTTTAATGATGCGAGGCCTCTGTCAGGCTCTCTAAATCTGAACAGCATTCCAAACTTAAATAGGCCTGGTCACAGCCGTGCACGTTATCCATTGCAGAAGAGTGAAGTTGCTGTGTGCTTTTTTTATTTTTATTATTCTCAGTGGTTTTACATAGAATGGGGCTAGAATAGAGGGGTCCAAGTCTTTTCCATTTTATTTTCAAACTCGTCTACATCTCTGTGTGATAATACTCCAGAGTTCTTTTCTATACAGCATTCAGAAAGGCAAATGCGTTCACTCTTAACAGACTTCTCCTCTAATTGATTGATGTGTGTGTGTGTGTCTGTGTGTGTGTGTGTGTGTGTGTGTGTGTGTGTGTGTGTGTATATATACATATTCTCACTATGCTGTTCCTCAGAGCAGGGTAGCATTCACCATAGAGTACCCACAACAGAGGCACAAAAAGTTGTGAACTTCATCACCTGGCTACCAACAACCACACCTATCTTTGATCAGGAAAAGAGACACAAGGCTGGGCTCAACTAAAGGACCACTCTCGCCCTGTACAATAGAGACTGCAGTCCCACCCTCCTTTGCTTCCCCCTAGCCTTCTATCAAGTGTCTTTGCTAGAGGAAGACTTCCCTTCAGCCATTCTCTGTAATAGGGCCTAATTGAATTTCTAAAGGAGCCTTGTCTCCTCTGTCTCTACTTCATTGCCTAGGTCTCCTATCTCCTGCTTCAGGAATGTGAGCAATGTACTTCTACTGCCTGGGAAAACAACCTCACCCCGTTTTGTGCACATTGACAGTCCAAGGGCTTCCAAAATTAAACCCACAGGCCTCCATTATTCTGCTTACTTATATATGCAATCCATGTACCACACTAACAAAATACACAAGCATGCACCACATACATTTGGGATGTTAACACCAGGTTACTTTCATATATTTGGTTGCTCTGCTGTGCCTTAGAAATAGCCTAAAGTGGGATAAGGTATACTGGGCATTGTCTAGATGCTCTCAGCCAGTGCCAAATAACAGCATTTTTGGTGAGTGAGTGAAATAGCCTTTAATACAGAATTGTAAGGGAAAATCATTAAATTATGCTCTTTCTTTTTTTCAGCCCTAACTGCTCTTGCATAGGGCACAGACCCTATGCCAAGATCGTTTAAAAGAGCTATGCTAGGCTTGGCTCACGGCAGGCATGGGCTCTTATTGTTTAAATGATGTGTACACTTGGACTCGGATGTTTAGGCTGTCTGCCCACAACATGGAGCACTATATAATGTTGTTTCTTTCTATAGCTTACATCCTCAGATTGTTGGCTACCTCAGCTCGCCCCTTCCTACTATACTCCTAAAACCCTGCACGAAAAATTACCTTGACTTACTTCCTCTTGATTCGTGTCCTTTGTTTCTTCAGAATGACTCTCTCCTTGCCTTCAACCTTCTGCATACCATCTGTTTTGAGCATAGCCTTCACTGAGCCACATTCCTGTCTGTCTTTATCATCGCTATTGTATTCCTGCAAATGGCTCACACCTCAGTTCAGAGATCACAACTATCCTTTGTTAAAACACTGTCCCTGCAGCCTAACAGTACCTAACCTCCACCAGTCTATTTATCTTTCTCACCAACCATTTGCCTGAAATGACATAGCCCTCACTAATGATCATACCTAAGTGGTATTAATTTTAATCTTCATCAATGGAACTTGAGTAAATGCATGTAATGATGTTTTGTTCTTGAGAGCACATGATTACTCCCAATAGCCAACAATACCACTGGATTAACCACTAACCTTGGGTACCGGAGTAGCATGCTACTCGCCGTAAATCACTTCGCAGCCTCATCAGGGATAGTAAGTGCTATATAACTGCAATATAAAAGATATTGTGGTCCCTGCAATCCCTTATCAGCTCACTGAACTCTGTCTTTTGTTCTAAAAGCTACTTTGTCCCTGCTGCAACAAAGAGACATCTACAATTCAAGGACTATTTTCATTTGCCTTTTCTGAAATGCTAGAACCATGTTGTGCCTCCTTGAATATGTTATTTAATTGGCTTGTGGTGCATGCACAGTACAATTCCTTTTAGACGCTAGAGCACATCATGTTTCCGTACTTCGTATGGGTTTTATTTTTTATTTTTATTTTAAAAGTTTTATATAGCGCTAGCTAGACCCGTGGGTATCAGAGCGCTTTACATACACACTGTACAAAACCAAAGGAGATTGCATTACTTATTAGGAAGGCAGTAGGGAAGCAACGACAGAGATAAAAAATACAACATAAAAAATAGATAAACAGTGCAGCGGAGGGAGAGAAAACAAACGAAGGTGGTTAACACAGACCGGTAACCACTATCCTTGAATGTCAAGATAGAGAGGAGTTAACTCGGATATTGAAGTCTAGGTTAGTTGATGTTGGTCAGGAAAGTATTTGTTAAGGAGATGGAGTTTCAGGTCCCTTTTGAAACAGGAGAAGGAGGGTTGCATCTGAGGACTCTAGGGAGAGCGTTCCATATCCTGGGAGCGTTGCCAAAAACGATCGGTATTGGGTGGTTTTCTTTTTCAGTTTCGGAGGGATAAGAAGGAGTGAGTTAGAACTTCTCAGTGTTCTGGATTGACCTGCTCTTACCAGTTTGTTGTTCAGGTAGTTGGGGGCCGGAGAGTGAAGGGTTTTGTGTGTGATGCAGGCCAGCTTGTAAATGCACCTCCCTTCCATAGGAAGCCAGTTGAGGGAGTTGAGAGCTGGAGTGATGTGTTCAAATCTTTTCACTCCAGATATGAGTCGAGCGGCCATGTTCAGCACTGCCCTTAGTGGGGCTAGGTGAGCTTTTGGAGTCCCTGTTAGGATGGCGTTCCCGTAGTCGATTTTAGAGAGAACTAGGGATTGAACTACTGTCTTGAGGTCATCCTGGGGAAGAAAAGGTTTCAATTTCTTGAGGTGTTTTAGTGAGAAAAGAGCACCTTTTGCAGAGTTTTTGATGTGGGCCTCCATTGATAAGTTCTTGTCAAGGGTGATGCCTAGTGACTTCACTGAGTCGGATAGGACGAGGGGGCAGTTTAGGGCAACCAGATTCTTGAGCCACTCTTGGATTGGTCGACGGTTGCTTTTTGGAGAGAATAGGATTAGTTCCGTTTTATCTGGGTTGAGCTTTAAGTGGTTAGTGTTGAACCAAGTTTGGATCTCGGTTAGAGTGACATTGAGGTGTCGGATGTCGTTGGGAGACTTGATTTTGAAATAGATTTGGGTGTCGTCAGCGTAGAGGTGGTAGTTCACTCCCGCTTTTTCAAGATGATTGTGAGGGGCTCCATGAAGAGATTGAAGAGGGACGGGGAGAGGATCGAGCCTTGCGGGACCCCAAGTGTGACTTTTGTTGGCTTCGAGAGACAGAGGTTGATTTTAATTTGTTGCGAGCGGTGTTGAAGGAAGGAGGTGAACCATTTTAGTACTGTGCCATTAATGCCGGAGCGTTTCGACAAGGTCTCCAGAAGAGCTGGATGATTTACAGTGTCGAATGCCGCAGATAGGTCAATAAGGATGAGAAGGCAGGCATCACCTTCATCTAAAACCTTGTGAATATCGTCAGAGATGTTGAGCATAGCTGTTTCAGTGCTACAGCCTTTCCTGAATCCTGATTGAAAGGCGTCGAGGAGGTTGAACTCATCAATGTGTTTGTTGAGTTGGTGGAGAACGCATTTCTCCAATGTTTTCGCAAGGAACGGGAGGTTGGAGATAGGTCTGAGGTTGTTAAGATCATTAGGGTCGGCCCCTGGTTTCTTGAGAATGGGTGTGATTTGTCCTAGTTGAAGGGAGTCTGGGACACAGCCTGAGATGAGAGAGGCATTGATGATTTTTGTCCAGAAAGGGGAAATGGTGTGGTTGAGTTCTTTTATAATTGTGGATGGGAGGGGGTCCATCGTGTGGGAGGAAGGTTTTGGGGTAGAGATTATACTGAAGACCTCGTTTTCCGACATTAGCTCAAAGTCGGACCAATGCGCATTGTTTTTTAGCTGGAGGCAGACCTGATTGTCCTTGGTAAGAACTCTTTCTGATTGGTCAAGGGTGGTTAAAGGGGGGCAGGTTAAGAGGGAAGGAGGGTTTGCGGTTTGGAGGAAGGATTGATCAATTTTTGAGACTTTATTAGAGAAGAAGGTGGCAATTTCTTCACATCGCTCTTTGGTGGCTATGATTAGGGAGTGCAGTTTGTTTGGCTTTTGACAATGTTGAAGAGTTCTCTCGGTCTGTTTTTCACCAGATCTAGTTGGTTGCGGAAGAAAGACGCCTTTTCACTGAAAATGTGTTTTTGTATGCCTGCCGAGCAGATCTAAGTTGCGCTAGGTGCAAGGTCGAGGGGTTTAGTCTCCAACACCTTTCCGTTTGTCTGAGTTGACGCCTTTCGTTATTCAGATCCATATTAAACCAGGGTTTAGATTTGGTTCGCCTCATTTGTTTGAGTTTGAGTGGAGCTACTTGGTCTAAGACCTCTGTCATTTTAGAGTTAAAGTGTGTAGTGAGGTCATCGGCCGTCCATGATGAGGGTTGGGGTTGTAGATGGGCATGAATCCTGGATTCAAGTTCGGGTAAAGGGACTTTTTTGATGTTTCTGGTCCAGTGCTTAGGTTTGTCAACACGAATAGGTTGGTGTCTGACAAGTGCATCTATTTTGAACAGAATGAGGTGGTGGTCTGACCAGTCAATGGGAGAAATCGCTCTCAGAGAGACCAGTTCATTGTTGGTAATGATCGCATCCAGTGTTGCACCTTTGATGTGAGTTGGTTCATTGCAGAGTTGTTTGAGATTGTATATTTCAAGTAGGTTGGATAGGTTCTGGACAGTGGAGTCTTCTGGGTCATTCCAGTGGATGTTGAGGTCACCCAGGAACACGTCTTTTGTGTCTGTCATGGAGAAACGTGTTATTAGGTCTGTTAGTTCTTCGGGGAAAAGGGTACGCTCTCCAGGAGGATGGTAGATGGTGTGGAATTTGATGGGAGAGGTGCCCTTGGCAGTGAGTTCGACACCCAGGTATTCAAACGATAGGTATTCTGCAGGTTTAAGTTTGGTGATCTGTATTCCAGCTTTGTGAATGATGGCTAGTCCCCCCCCAGTTTTGATTGGCCTGTCTTGTCTGATGATGTTGTACCCTGGAGGGGTGAGAATGTCAAGAATGGGTTCGGATCATGCTTCTTTTTTCGAACGTTGGAAAGCGCGGTCTACCAGTATTCTCATTATTTTCTCTGTGCCTGCCTTTCGATGTTTTAGATCTTGTCCAGACAAGGCATGCGCTGTCTCTTCGAGACGTTTTGTTTACACACAGTGGGCTTACAGTCCGCCCATAGCTTATTCATTGGTTTGCTTCTGCAATGCTCTCATTTTCTTCCTTGCTGTTTGTTATGTCAATGACACAGCAGTGTCCACATGAGTGCTTGTGTTTTCCCCTCAGCCCCTGTCTTTCTTCTCCACCCCTACCTGCTCACTCCCTGTTTCATAAACTCCTCCCACCCACCTTCGTCTTTTGTCTATGATCTGGAAGCATTTCCCCTTGTTGCTGAGTGTCTGTCTTTGAAATCGCTTCCCTCCAGTCCACTCCACATTCATTCTTGTGTTGTCCCCCAATCCCCCTCCTCTCGCTTGCTCCTTCCCGAGTCCCCTGGCTGTTTGTCCTGTGCCTCTCCCACCATCATGAGGTGCTGTCTGCTTCTTTCCTCCCACCTCCTACTGCCTGTCGTCTTGTTCGCCCTCTCCTTCGTCCCTCGTGTTTGTTGTTTTAAACCGTGTTTCTCTGCTCATGTTGCTTTATCCTTTGGCTTTCCAAAACCCCTCACGCCCTCTCTGGTTTTGCCCTATACATCCCAAGCGAGCTCGCCAGGCAGGCTGTTCGGAATAGATACATCAGCCTCTTCCTTCCGAGTTAATAAAACAGTCCAGAGCAGTCACAGGGCAGCAAAGGTTGTATCATAACCATGAACGTGTGACACATTTATGGCATTCTAAAACCATCGTCCTCCGCCACAGCAACAACACTGCCATCTTTTCTCGAAGCTTCCAGCATCGAGGAGCTGAGATGTTCCATCAGAGTGTAAACACTCACTTCTGGCGTGGGAGACAGATCTTAGAGGGCTTATGATGTTGTTTTCAGCCTTACTCAACGCCAAAAACACTCAAGTGTGAACTACGTGTTTATTTCATTTAGGGTTTTTTCAGTTAGTTGTAGGTATTGCATATGATTCTCTTGTAGCCATGTACGTTTAAATGTTTAATAAAAGTGCTGCAGCTGTGCTCAGAGGCACTTTGGTGATAAAAACGGATGGAAGGCAGGAAAACAGTGCAGAAAGGGAAGCACAAGAAAGAAGGCGGCTAAAGCCTATGAAAGCATCGTGGACATGAAATGAACAGTCTTGTGTTTTCTCTGCAGCAGTATCTCCTGCTTCAGTCATGGTTCCCGATGAATGTTTTTTGTACTCTAGAACCAAGAGCATCTAGGAAAAGTCGATGCTCGCCAGGTCAGCTACAGTCCATGCAGCAGAGCTTCCCCATGTCCTCAGTTCTTACCTGTGACATAGAGCCATAGCCACCGGGGAAAGTCTGGTGCTCTCTGCACTGCCATTGAAGTGGATTGTAAGCTGTCGAACCTTATTCTGTGGCATTGTGTGTTGTCCTTTGTGCTGATCGCCAGTTGCCCAGTTTTGCTTGTTGCCCCATTGCTCCTGCCCCTCGCTCCCACGTTCTTGCTACAGTCCTTCCCACCCCCTCCCGCTCCATTGCTAGTTGTCCCTGTCCCTCACCCCTCCCGCCCTATTGCTTGTCCCTTTTCCTTTTTACCTGGGCTCAGAGGGAAAGGTGCACAGTCCCTCCAACTGCAGCTTTTCTGAATGGTATGGGAGACAGGTTAACACTGCAGTCGTATGTGTAAAGTTATTTTTCAGTGCATGTTGTGTAGTGCCTACATGTCACCTTTTGCGGATCATTCAAAGCTGCAAATCTAGTTGTTGCTTGCACCCGAACTCTGACCCCACCCCCTGTCCCCCCACAGAGTTTTAATGTTGATTTAATTTGCTTACTTTCTAAACCACACCGCTTTTTAATCGGAAAATATACAGACTTTCGTGGCTGGCATTGACCTTTTCTTAAAACAACTTAGGAGACAAAGAAATATAGAAACGGAGTGGGAATTTCACTAATACGTGGCTGTTGTGCTTGCTCAAAAATCTTGTCTCTGCAAAAATACAGTTTTTTTCCTTTTCCTTTATTTTAATTTATTTTTATTTCTTCAGGTGTTAGTTTTGCCAGCTTCCTGGATTTTTTATTTGTTTTGCCACGTTCTACCAGCATGGTTGAATTAAAAAAGCGCCATTAGGCGGCCAGCATAGACAGCGTCATGTCGCATTTTTTACTCTCGCCCATGCTGCTGTGCTGCTGTGCTGCTATACAATATGGCTAAAAGACATTGACAATGGCAGTAGTTCTTGGATTGCCAAGACCTATTAGCTTTGCCCGTGCTTGTTCTGTATTGCCACGCGATAAACGTCTGCTTTTGGTCAAGCGTCTACTTGTATAATCACCAACTCTGTGTATGCGATTTATCTAGAAATAGTTGACTATTTTAAAGACATTGGTTGCTTGGTGTGTATTGGTATTTGAAGTTCTGTCTGCTACCTTTTTGAAATGTTATTTCGTCTCTTTCCTCACGTTTTACGTTTGCTAACGAATGCCTTTCATAGGGAGTTCATACAAGAAAACTATTTCTGTAGCTACTATTCCATTAGATTTTAAAAAGGTAATGAGATCTACAGAGGCTGTTTGCTTGGGGATATCTAATGATGTAATATGCTGAGCCCTTTTGTTGTTTGGGGCAGTTTGCACTTAAGCCTTCGTGCACTTTCTTTTTCGCACAAACCCTATCCAGGCCAAATTGCGTCCTTCATTCCCACATCCTGAGAGTTCTAAACATACCAACGATTTCCCCTGCAGGAATCCGAGAAAATAGCCTAAATGTATAATTTGGTTTTGGAAAAAATGTGCTGTACAAGAAAATATGTATTTGTTTCTAAGAATGGTATCAACAAAGACAAAAGATCTGCTGTGCGACGATCAGCCTCTCCCTAGCTTTTAGGAACAAGCAAGAGTTATAAAAATAAAAAAATAAACTTTTTTTTAGACAGTTTGTATAATTTTCAGAGCAGTAGTCCGTTTTTCTTATATTTTTGTGGGGAGTTGGGGTGGGTTACCTGCTTGGAGGTTGTGAAGGAAACAGTTATGAAACCTATGGGAGAATCTGGAAAACTGTACATTTCTGAACCATAGACAAAAATTGGAATTCAGCAATGGGTCACTTGTTTTAGATTGTTCATTGTTTTCTCAAAGAAACTGGTCGTTAAAGTAAAACAACTAATGAAAATAAGTATGGGAAATTATAAATATGGGACATTGTTTTCATCTGCACTTTTCTTTGCCCAGTTGCCCAATTTAAAAAAATAATATACTGTTTTGTCAATCAGACTCTTCTGCTTGTATGGATAAATAGTGTTTGTTGGTTGTTCAAAAACGTGATACCTAGAGCCATTCACTGAGCAGTAGCTTATGTTTGTTACATTTTCTGCTGGCCAGGCATAAATTCGTATGTTAAAACCAAGTGAATGAAACATGAGTATGAAGAAAATGTATGCGTTTTTGAAATATGCACAAGATATTGAGTTTATGAATAGCATTAATTTTTGCAACTCTGCATTTGGGGTTACCCTGATTCAGAGGGCGTTTAGCAAAATGTCTTCTTTCTTACACTGATTTAAGTTTGGAACCCAAAAATGGAGAGAAATTCTATTGATAATAACAAATGTTCTACTTTTCTGTGTTCCAACAGTTTTTCTGATAAAAATGGTTTGCCACTTTTGTGGGTGGGCTTATTGACCGTGACAGGAAATGCCCAAAAACACAGCAAGATAACATTTAGATTTGTAAGTTCAAAATCACTCATTCTGACACAGTGGGTAGCTGCTATGTTTTGGCCAAAGCTCAGACAACACCTAGGGAAACTTGCAAACCACACATGTTTCTGAAAACTGGTCACCCAGAATTCCCTGCAAACATAAAATTTTAGATAAAATCACAGATTTTCCTCACGTTTCCGTGAGAGAGCGTTTCCGAATCTGCAGGGAATCCACAAAAGTATTGCCACCCAGTGTTTCCACAGTTCTCCTACGGTACCCCACATTTGTGGCTGGGCCTGTCGCTCATGACGGGAACAGATTAAAACTATGACCATATGATGTCTGTGTGCTATCAATGTGTTCTTCACACTATCAGTGGTTTGGTCCGTTCTGTTCTCAGGCAGTAGGCCCACCCACACATATGGGGTATGGTTTGCATCAGTAGAAATATGGAAATGCAGGTTAGTAGGCGTTTTGCCGTTTCCTGTATGTTCCTGAGTAGTTTTTTATCACAGAAATGTGTTGAATTTGAAATTTTATCACCCATACTTTTAGATTTGCAGTACCATCTGGTTCTACCTTTCAAAAGTGTCTGGGGTTAGCAGGTTTCTCCGAGTTCTGACTGACACTAGCCCAAATACTCAATTTATACATGAAATCACGGTGACTGCATTTGGGTGCAGTGTTAAACATTTTGTCTCCCATGCATAAGGCACCTACATACCTGCCTGTATAATTCTAGTTGGAAGAAGTTTGATATGGATGAATTGTGTATCATTCCTCATTGCCAAGCAAAATGAGACACCAAAATTCGACTAGTGGTTTATTGATGACATTTTCTCTCTTCATTGTTATGTGTTGCTTTATTTACTTGACTGTGCGATAAACATTTTGTTGGAATTTACATCCACAATCACAAAGTGTGGCTTGCTTCATCAGCACATCCTCCCATCTAGCACAGGAGAACTTCCTTTTGTGTTTTCTGCCATTTGTATGCGCTAGGGCCAAGATTGTGGAGTTAAAAGGTAGACCTGTATGCGTGGTTGGAGAGGTGTATGTGTGTAGGGCGACCTTTGTGAGTAGTGGTGGGGGTAGTGCTGTTTGTGTCACTCCTACCTTGACCATCTGCCTTCTGGCTACATGACATCTCTGTGAAAACCAGTCTAGGCTAACCTTTGAATATTGTTTCATGTCTCGGTCTCACTCTGAGTCCTTTATAATATCAGCCTGGTGAAACTTTAATAATTACTGAGTATTGATTCAAGACAAAGTGTTTTGAATAAACCGAGCGCACAGCTGTGGAAAACTTTATCTTTCTTTATATGCTACTTATTTCAGAAGTTTATCTACTTCAAAACAGTGTAACATGAACACAAACTAATAATCACACAATGATCTCCTTATTCATTTTCATTTACTTCTATTAACATACATATTTACACATCATTGAATTAGTATTAATTCGTTTGTCATTACTTCATGACTCAATTTGTTGTTGCATCAAAACTGTCTGGTACAACATAAGCAAATCATCGTAACATTATGAATATCTAAACAACAGCGGTGACGATTAATCGTCACCGCTGTTGTTTAGATATTGTGTAAATATGATGTGTAAATATGTATGTTAATAGAAGTAAATGAAAATGAATAAGGAGATCATTGTGTGATTATTAGTTTGTGTTCATGTTACACTGTTTTGAAGTAGATAAACTTCTGAAATAAGTAGCATATAAAGAAAGATAAAGTTTTCCACAGCTGTGCGCTCGGTTTATTCAAAACACTTTGGGGCCGATTCCGATTCGGGCAGGAAATCTCTCCGACCGAGCCGGACCCGGAGAGATTTCTGACCGAATCGGACCCTAGCAGTCCGACCGAACGAGTACGATGCGTACGCATGCTATCGGACTCGATTCGGTCGGACTCCCATTGAAGTCAATGGGAGCCGTCCGTACAACCCGTACGCGGGCTCCCATTGACTCAATGGGTGCGAGGCGAACAAGGCCGCCCCCTATAGCGGGTACGCGTCGAAGCGGGTCGCGCCGTACACGCACAGGTAGGGGGGACCCATGGGTCCCCTCTGTGTGCGACTCGCGCGACTAGGCGTACAGGGGGGGGTCCGACACGGACCCCCAAAGTGCGGCTCCGACTGCACTTTTGAGCCGGACGGCGCGAGTCGGTCGGACTGCTTGCGGCGCGCATCGTACTTACCCGGCCGGGGAACGTCTCCAATGCGCGGTGCGAGTTGTGTCCGTGCGAGTCGGTCGGAGCGGTTGGGTCCCGCGAACGAGTCGGTCGGCGATTTCGCGTTCGTTCGCATCGTACTCGTTCGCCCGGACGCACGTCCGACTCGGTCGGAAACAGGGCGCCCGAATCGGATCCGGTAGAGCCGAATCCGATTCGGAGCCCTACCGGCCGAGATCGGAATCTGCCCCTATGTCTTGAATCAATACTCAGTAATTAATCCTCCTAGGGACAGGCAGCCCTTTGACACCGTGCAGCACGCAGAAAGTTGATTAAATCTCCACACTATCGGTTCTTACGATTGTAAAGAGCACCAATACATAATCAGGTGTGCAAGTGACTACCCCCTATTTTTTCACATATTGAAACTTTAATAATGCCTTCTTGGGTTCAGGAGGACTTGCCTTATTTGTGCTTTACCGAGCCTAATGTGCTTGGCAGGAGCCCTCCTTGGGTGAAATGTGGCTCCTGTATGGTAATGTGTCTGTCAAAATTTAGTCAACAGCTGCCACATCCAACTCCGTTCACTGCGTGGTTGTAAGTTTGAGGGTCTCTGCGGATATCTTTTGACCGACTCTTCAGACAGTGCGAGCATATCTACATTTGAAAACTGTTGTAAAAGTCCTGGGGCAGACTCTCCTAAGTTCCCTAAAAAGAATTTCCAGAGAATCTAAGGACCTTCGAGTTTGGCAGACAGAGTACTCCATCAAAACATGGTGGATGTCTTGTCCACCTGTCTGTGCAGTGCCCTTGACTATAATGTGCTTTTAGTATGGTGAACCAAATATCCCCCACCCTTTTATTTAAACAAACTAATTCTTTATTTCCAAAGCCACCCGTCGCGGGGTGATGTCTGTTGTGTCCAGAGCTGCTTGATGCCACCCTGCACCCCCTCTTGTGAGCCCTGGATCTTCAGGCATCCCCAGATCGCGTGTAGTAGTGTACCTCTTTGTATACATCTCCCACACAGAGCTCTGTCTCCGATCTACCCATATGAAACAACCTGGTCTTGGTGAAATACGCCGAATGCAATATCTTCAATTGTATCAGTTGAAATCGAGCCTATATTGCCACTTTGCGGAGGTAGCCGCATGCTGCACCCCAGTCATTGTCCTCCAGCCTACCCAGGTCCTTCTCCCATTTACCTCGAAGGTAGTCAGGAGGTGGGGACTGTTATGCAGCAGTGTGGAGTATATTTTTGACACTGCATGGCTGATCAGGGAGGCCCCAAGGACTCTGTATTACAAATGGGTCTCTTCCGGGCTCTTGCCCAGTAACTCCCTGTAACTTTGTAAAATATATGCCAGATGTAGAAATCGGAGCTATTGACTAGCCGCCATTTTGTATTGTTCTTGCAGTTCGGAAAATGGTATAATTTTACCATTTTACCATTGCGCCAGACATCCCCCACCTTCAATATGCCCAGTAGCTCCCATTATTTATGCCCTTCTGTTACTCCTACCCTGGCCAGGATATCAGAGTCCCATAATAGGGTTTCCAGCGTCACTTTATCCTTCCACCTTTCCAAATTAAGTCAGGGTGGCAATGGTGGCGACCCTTTGGTCCCTTATAGGCAGCGTATGTAGCCCTCAGGGTTCATCGCTTGCCGATCGGCCTGAAGTGATGGCTCCTGCTGTGACGAAAAAGCCCAATTATTGATCAGTTGGAGTTGCCCAGTAATACAGACATAAGTTGGGGAGTGTGATCCCACGCTCGGGGGGTTTTCTATGTTATGTTATGTTATTCAAGCTTATAGCGCGCACGGCTACTCCAAGGAGTGTCCCGGCGCGAACCTTGAGGAGTGAAAGGGAATAATTAAATAAAGATGAGTGTTTTCAATCTTTTTTTGAAAAGATTGGGGTCCTGGATGCTGCGCAGAGCAAATGGGAGCAAATTCCATGCAGATGCAGCCCTAAAAGCAAGAGAGCTGCCACCCATCCTCTGTAGACGAAAGCGAGGAATGTGTGCTAGAAGCTGGGAGGCTGAACGAAGCTGTCTAGCTGGCGTGTAGAACATAAAGCGCTTTCTTAAATACATTGGACCGGCATCTAGCAAAGCACGATGCGCCAAGACTAGGGCTTTGAACTTTACTCGTTCAGCCACGGGCAGCCAGTGAAGAGTGCGCAAATGCTGCCTAACACTGTTTCTGATAGGGACGTTGAGAAGAAGCTTGGCTGCCTCATTCTGGACTACCTGTAGTCTGTTAAGCAAGTAGCCTGGTAGGCCAACGTACAGAGCATTGGCATAATCGATACGTGAAAGTATCAAGGCTTGAGTAACCGTTTCCTTGGCGGCCCTAGGGAGGAGTGGGTGAAATTTCCTGAGGGATTTAAGGACCCCAAAACAGCTCCCAGCAAGTCTGTTAATCTGGGTAGAGAAGGACAAATTCTCTTCAAACCAGACACCAAGATTCTTAGCGGGTTGCCCTGTTGAGGCTGGTAGAGGATAGTCATCAGGCCAAAGTGCTTCCCTAAACTGAGGTGCGAAGCTACCATAAAGGAGGATTTCTGATTTGTCCTCATTACATTTGAGTTCAGCAGTGGAAAGCCAATGAAAGACAGCTGACAGACAGTTTTTTGCAGATGAGGTGGGACACTCAGCTTTTTTCCAGGTAAATAAAAGCTGCTTGTCGTCAGCATAGGCAATAATTTTGGCACCAAGGTCTTCCGCAAGCTGAATTAGAGGAGTCACATAAATGTTAAAAAGGAGGGGACTCAATGAGTACCCCTGAGGCACCCTGGTGGCCACCCTCTGCGGTGAAGAGGCGAACGGGGGGAGCCATATCTGTTGCGAGCGATCCTCCAAAAATGATTTCAGCCAGCACCAAGCAGTGCCCGTTATTCCTATATCTGCAAGTCGAGCAAGCAGCAGAGAGTGGGGAACAGTATCGAATGCTGCCGAAAGGTCTAGCAAGATCAACGCAGCCCTTCCGCCAGCATCCAGACACTCTCGAATGGCCTCCGAGACTTCCACAAGGGCTGACTCGGTGCTATAGGAGGCTCGAAAGCCAGAATGGGCTGGGTGAAGTAAGCCTGAACATTCAATGAAGTCAGTGAGTTGTTTATTGACAACTTTTTCACAGACTTTCGCCATGCTAGGTAAGAGGGAGATGGGGCGGTAGCTCGCTGGGTTCAATGGGTCTAACAACGGCTTTTTTAGCAGTGGTAGGATCTTAGCCTGTTTCCACACAGCCGGGACAAGGGCTTCTTGAAGGGACAGATTGATGAGCCTGTTAACTTCTGGGTTAATTGTCTCAGCGACCGACGCCAGAAGTCGGGCAGCGCAAGGGTCAGAAGGGGAGCCTGATTTCAGGGCCTTGAGGACCTTGAGTGAGTCATCCAGATTAATAGATGCAAAGGCCACCAGAGAAGGACGTGGATCAGGCGGATCCACCAAAGGTGGGATCCTGCCCGAGGCCTGATTGCATAAGGTGAACGACGCCTGAATAGAACTAATCTTATCCATAAAAAATCTCGAGAGCTTCTCACACCAAGCGTTCGAGGAAAGCAGCATGGACAATTCAGCTTTAGGGGCCAGAAAGCTCTGAACAATGGAGAAAATCTCCTTGGAGTTGTTTCTGGCATGATCAATATGAGCCGTGTAGTAAAGACTTTTGGCATGCGCGATCGCAGTGTAATAGACTTTCTGGGCTTTCCTAAGCGTCAGCTTCGCCAAAGGACAGAAGTCCTTCCGCCAACAGCGCTATAGTTTTTTGCATTGCTGCTTCAGTTCTTTCAGATCCGGCGTAAACCATGGTTTAGAAGGAGAGCCCCTCAAACGCCTATGAAGTGGCGAGGGAGAGAGGAGAGCCATCGCTTGGGTGATCCACCTAGAGAAGCTGGCAAGCGCTTCCTCTAGGTCATTAGCACACGCGGGTCTTGACTCAGCGAGAACACGGCTAAAAGTAAGGGGGTCAATTTTGACAAAGGCCGGTCCTTGAACCGTCCGACTTGGTAAAATATTGCCATCCGACAACCAGGAGAAGTAGGACAGGAAGTGGTCAGACCAAGGCACCGGCAAAGGATCTTCAACCGAGATGGGAAAGTTGGAGCAAATGGGGTCCAGAATATGACCGCCCTGGTGAGTGGGTAGCTTAACCCATTGAGTGAGCTGGGCAAGGTTCTAGTCAAAGTAGGCAGGGCTATTCTCGGGGTGCCCCTGTCCCGTAGCAGGGTCCTAGACACTTCGTCTGCCATTTTAAAGAGGCCATCCAGAACCTCAAAGACACTGTTTTGTAGTGTGTACAGAAATTTCAGCAGGTATATCATTTTGTTAAAGGGAGCCCTTCCCATGAACGACAACAGAAGTTTCTGCCACCAACACACATCTCCTCTGTAATTATCCTGGACCCTGGTGCGATTTTCCTGGATAACGAGGGTGGTCACAAAGATGCCCAAGTATTTGAATCACATCAGTTCCCATCTAGGGGATAGCCCCTGTCCCAATGCAGCCCAGCATGCAAAAGCGGGTAGGCTATAGATTTACTCCACTTAATGCAGAGTCCTGAATAAAACACAAAACACTACCAAAATCTGTTGGATTCTGGGAATAGATTGTGCTAGGATCTTAGGGCCCCATGCATCAACCGAACAACCGGTCGCAAAGGGGCAGATTCGCAGAATCTGCCCCTTTGCGATCGGTATTTTTGCATTTGGGATGCATCATCCCAAATGCAAAAATCGCAATTTAAGTAATCGCTAAAATAGCGATTACTTAAATTGTGATTGCATTTAGGGAATCGCAAATTGCGATTCCCTAAATGCAATGCATGATGCAATTGCAAATAGCGATTTCGCTATTAGGGGTCGCAAATTACCATCAATTTGAACTTGATGGTAATTTGCAAATACTTTGAAAAATGCACTAAAGTGCATTTTTCAAAGTTTCGTGTTACAAACACACATGCCCTTGGGGCAAGTGTGTGCGCAACATCTACACACATGCATATTTCAGGGGTGCAACAGGATGTCCTTTTGGTACCCTTGCACCCTTGAAATTGCATGCGCAATTTGCGAGTACGTATTGGGTACTCGCAAATTGCGCGTGCAATTCCCATTCATTCCTATGGGCCTGTAGGCCCATAGGAATGAATGGGAAGCCATTCCTTAATTGCGACTCGCAATTTGCGACTCGCAATTAAGGAATGTGTAGGAATCTCTATTTTTTTTGCGATTCCTACATGCATAGGCTTTTGTGATTCCATAATTGCGATTCCTTAATAATCGCAATTAAGGAATCGCAAAAGCCTGATGCATGTGCCCCTAAGTCTCAAAGTAGAGCAAAGAAATTGGTCAGTAGGAGGAGCAATCCTCCGGGGGCTTCCCTGGCTTATTACTGTTGCCTTTCTCAGGTCCCATGGCAGCACCCCGTCCGCAGGGCCCTCTCGAACATGTCCCATATTGGGCATGCACACTAGACAGAATACTCTTGAAAAACTCAGGAGGCAGGCCGTTAGGGCAGGAGATCTACGCCCTTTCATTTGGCCTAACGCCTCAGAAATCTCCCACGTCTAGTCCGCTACTTGCATCCCTTCCCAGTGTCTGCTTAGATGTCTGCCACAAAATCTCTCAAGTCCTTGCGAAACCCCACCGGGCACCTGACCACCGTTACCCAGCGCTGCTTCTCCTCCTTGCGCAACAGCCTGGCCAGCAGCTTCCCCGCCTTGTCACCTGTCTAGTACACTCTGCCCTGCTGTATCCGGAACTTTGCCCTCGCCTCTTGTTGGGTGTGTACCCGCAGGTTGGCCCTCAACCCGTTAATCCTATGTGGAAGACTCGAGGAGGGTGCAGCCACATATTCCTCCTCCCACTATGTCAGTGTGGATTCCATCTCCCCAGATTACCTGTCTTCTCTTTCCTCTTCCTAAACACGTGCAATCAGTTGGCCCCTTATGACTGGCTTAAATGCCTCCTAGAGGGTCATGTCTGAGTCTACCGTCCCCTTATTGCCTGGGAATTAATTGGTCGTGGACTCAGTTACTAGGTTCCTGGTGTATCAGTGCGTCAGTTCCCACGGGTCACATTTCTATTCCGCTTTCAGTCTTGGAGTAGCTATATTTAGGTATGTAATTATTGGAGAGTGGTCAGAGATACCGTGTTGCAAGAAGGCAGTACACATGAAACTCCCACGCTGGGGCATGGTACCAACAGGTAGTCTAGCCTGGACAAAGATGCGCATCATGTTTGCCGCAAAGGTGTACTGAAATTCTCCTGGTTGTTCCTCCCTCCACAGGTCAGCCAGCCTCAACGCCTCCAGGAACTGTGACAGGTAAAGGTCTGTCTGAGGTCTCTCCCACGTGGCAATCCCCTGCTCTATTCCACCCCTTGCCGTTATGCTTAGGTCTCCTCCGATTAGGAGGAATGTCTCCTGGAGCCCCACTATCCAGTCCCCAGGCTATCCAGCTCGAGCATTTGCAGGCCTGGGGGCAGATAGCAGGATGCCAGCACCAGGTCTTCCCCATTCCATCTCCCTCTCAACGCCTCCCGGCACCCATGATCATCCACCCAAACTTGGGTGACCTGTAGCCGGATGGATTTACGAGCCAGGATTCCCACTCCTCTGGACCCCCTGGACCATCATGGGCCATTAGTTTCTATCAGCCTCGTCCCATAAACTCACATCAATTACCCACCTGGTGGTTTTTTTGTTTGAGAATTATCCCCACCCATATTTTGACAGAAGATGAAGGTAACAATCATGCCACAAGTATGACCAATGCATTCTGAATTACTAGAGTCATTGAAGGCATAGTGGCTCCAATCTAATTTAGGAAGAAAATAAGGTATTGGTTATGGTGAGAAGTATTAGAAAGATTTTCCAACTTAGATAGAACAATTTGAAAGGCTGCGTTGGCATGTGTGCATGTATGGCCTTTTAAAGTCACATACTAACTCTTAAAACTGTCTTCTCCACTTGGGCCAGTTTCCCAGAACTTCCCTTTTGTGTGGTATAAAGTGAAGCAAGGTACATGCCTGCCTTAGGTGTGAGTTGGGGACAGCAGCAATGAATCTCCTGCCTCTTTGCTTGCTGAGTACAAACTCAGCATCTGCAATATGATTGACTTTTCTTCTGTGTTGCAGGAATGTGGTCTGCAGAGTGTCAGTCATGTAGCACTGCAATGTCCTCTCTGAGACTAATAACAACGGCCAACTCAAAGTGAAGGAGGGGCATCGATCTTCCCACGATATTCTGGCATTAGACAACATATGCATTGTTCATTGCCAAATATTTCAGGTGGACAGCCAACTTCTTGCACCATGTGCAAGTTTTATGAATCACATTATGCGGTTAAAGTAACTGGTCAGTTTCCTCAAACCTACCCATGGACTTGTTATAATCAAATATACAGTTGGACTTATGGACTTCTGCCAACGGACCCCAAACCATGACCAAAGAAATGCCATCATTCTGAATTGTCGGAAAAAGGAACAAGGGGACCCTACTCACATGGAACCAGGGTAGTCAATTTATTTCCAGAAACAGTGGTTCCTGTGGAATAATATGCAACACTATACTGGTAAGGTTGTGCGCAATCGCAATAGAAAGGGTTCGAGTAATGCCAAAAGGAGAAAGGACCAAATACACCTTGGTTATAGTTACTCCAAATTACTTTTTATATTTCTCAAATATATACAAAAATAAAATGGAAATGCCAGCTGCTGTAGTTAGGCAGGCATTGGGGCGGTGATTTCCTAATGATGAAATATTGCGACGCGCGGTTCTGTGATACCAACGCGTGACCACGGGGCTGCTCAGGTCCGATGTAGTTGGCCTACAGCAGCGAGACGTATCCTGTCCAGCTGTCTGCGTGTTGGATCGGCACGCGCCTCGGAACTGCATCTCTGATAGGATAACACCCACTGGGGACTACATCGGACCTGAGCTGTCCCGTGGTCACGCGTTGGTATCACAGAACCACGCGTCGCAATATTTCATCATTAGGAAATCACCGCCCCAACGCCTGCCTAACTACAGCAGCTGGCATTTCCATCGAAGAGACAGACCAATCTCGACTATTTACCCCGAGTTCCACATTGCTCGCACAAACCGTTGTGGGCCCACACAATACCTTCATCATATTTGACTGATAGCGTTGTGCTATATCCAGACCACCAGCCTTCCCCAACCCTCACTTGGGCACCCGGATGGGTCCCTTATGAGTATCTAGTCTTTTCATCACTCACTCGTGGCACTTTGTTACTCACGCGGCTGCGTAGTCATCAAACCAGATGCCCCTACACTCTTAGGTCCTGAAGAGACCCTATATTGCACAAAAGGGTCGCAACGTCGTCGGCAAAGAAACTAAAGTGAACCATTAAACCAGCGCATATCATTGTATAGAGTTGCGGTCTATGTTGTATATATTTCTAAATGGTCGACTTCAAAATGCTTTGGAAACCAATCACAAATGTCACTAATCTGTCACCCATGTTTTAGGTTCCAGTTTCACTGGGGACACTTCGCACGATTGTTTACATTTATTTTTGTATATATTTAAGAAATATAAAAAGTAATTTGGAGTAACTATAACCAAGGTGTATTTGGTCCTTTCTCCTTTTGGCATTACTCTAACCCTTTCTATTGCGATTGCGCACAACCTTACTAGTATAGCGTTGCATATTATTCCACAGGAACCACTGTTTCTGGAAATAAATCATTCTGAATTGTAGTCGGCACTTGTACGGCCCATCTGTCTGAGAATTTCAAAGCTAGCATATTGTAATGCAACACATTGCTCTGACCTTTTTGGAGCTTTTACAAACGAGCTTCTGAGGAATCCTTTGCAGTGACTTTGAATTGTTCCACAAGCGGTGATGCCAATATTGTACAGCTTACTGAACCTGCGGTACTCCTGTGTATAGAAATTATGCAAATAGAGGTTAAAACTTTTATGAGAGTGATTGAGCAAGATCCCACTAATTCCTAATGTGAAAGGGCAATTGCTGGATTTATATTGGAGTCATTACCAGTGTACACTCTCAAGCTGTATGCATGACCAGTGTGACTCTAACATAACATAGAAAGATTGATGCCACATTAAGCTCTCTTGCTTGGTATATGCTGCGTGAACAGCAGCTGCCCTTCGTAAAGGATCAAAGTCTCATCATCTGCTATGTTCTTCCGTGGAGTATGATTCTCAGGGAACGTGGCAGAGAAATGTTCCCCGACAGTCCGAATTTTAAACAATTTGTTATGGTCTAGATGATTCCATGGTAATGTTGCAGAGTGATCATTCATATACAAAATACACTGCAGGGTCAAAAGCCAGTCTCTGCTCATGACAGATGGGAATCTGGGTGTTACACAAAACATACAAGAAGGCTAATAAGACCGTACTCATGGTTTGCACGAGCAGTGTAAGGCTTTTTTAACTCCCTAAGTGAAGCGGGAGTCAAAAGTGTGCCATAAAATAAGTTGCCATGGTGCCTTTGTGCTCCATCAAAGACTGTTTGGCAGACAGATTTGTTTGCTGCACTATTTCCTCAAGGGACACGCCAGTTGTCAAAAATTGGAAGTAGTCAATGGGCAAACCATCTTTTGGGGGCTGCCAAGTGAACTCTCTTATGTGCTCTTTGTTATATGTTCCTATATTCTTGATTGGCCTACTCTGTCACTGTCTTTCAGTGGCGCAAGTTGCTGCTGTGAAGGGACATCAAGACTGCCTTGTGCTGTTGTGCTGCATGGCCATGTTCTTCAGAACCACTGGAAGAGGAATCATCATCTGATTGAACTCCACCAACTGCAAAATTGCTTCAAGAATCTGATTCATGTTCCTCTCCCTCGGATGCAGTCTCAGTATGAGAACAGACCTCAGAACCCTCCTCCATTATTTGACTTGAAGCTTGGGCAGCAGTCAACCAAGGAGCCACCGTGTTTGGTTTTTATCTAAAACGTTTTCCCAGGCATTAGTAGTAGCTTGTAAAGAGAATATAAGACAAATCAGCATATGATTTCTGATAAACCGCTCTTCTGGTGAAAGAATCATAATTGGGACACATGTCTCCTTCACCCATGTCTTGCAGGTCGGTCTTTCCGGCCTCTGTGGATGTCTTAGGCCAGTTGTTCTTAACGTGCGATGCGGTACCCCTGGGGGTCCCCAATACTACTCAGAGGGTCCATGATTGCTTAGAAAATTAAATAATATTAGCAGATTAATAAAGAGTATATAAATAAAAAAAAAAGCAAAATGTAAAACTGAAAATTTTAGAATGTTTTGTAAATGTGAAGGCATTTGGAATAAGAGGCTAAAAATTGAGTTGGTATCCTCAGATTGACTTATGGGAGCAGTGCAAATGCATCAAACATATAGTATGGATGGTTTGTGGCCTCGGTTGAATTTAGAAAAGCTCCAACCTTCCCATCAAAATGAAAATATAGATTTTGTGTTTTTAAATATATATTTTTTGTGAATTAAAATATTTAATTTGTTTGTCGTTTGATGAATGCTTGTTTCTGTATTTATGTGTATTGCTTTGAGGTTCAACTAATCGAAATTGCTTAAGATGGGGTCCCAGTCTTTAACGATTGACTCTGTGGGGGTTGCCAGATTCTAGTAATGATTCAGAGGAGGTCACCAGATTCCTGAAATGATTTAGGGGCAGATGTACGTCCAAGAAAATTGCGCATCGCAAATTGCAACTCTTTTGCGAGTCGCAATTTGCGAGGCGCAATTTCCGATGTACAACAGTGTATTTCATGCTGTTTGCGATTCCTAATGGGGTCGCAAATTGCGAGGCTCATTAATATCAATGAGCCTCTCGTGATTTGCGAGCCCATTGGGAATGACAGCCCTCCCAGGGATGGTGGCCTGCTGGGCTCAGCAGACCACCATGTTTGGGACTGCTTTGAAATCAGTTTTTTTTTTTTTAAATGCAGCCTGTTTTCCTTAAAAGGGTCGTACATCTGGCCCTAAGTGGGGTTCCACAGAAGTTAAAAAGTTGAGAACCAATCTCTTAGCCTATGTGTTTATGTAAGCATTGAAATAAACTGTTGCTCACAGCTGCTTTTACATGAGGACCACATGGCATCTATTTATGTAACATACTTAAAAGTGTATTGTTTGGCTGCTCATTTTAAAAAGATGAATTCCTTTTTAGCAGTAGTCACACATCCATCTAAAAATGAATGGCTGCTTTGCTGCCCTGAATGATATTTAGACTCCGAGAGCAGCTTTGTCAGTATCCTCACTGTCAGCTCACTATAATACATTTCATTTGTTCAAAAATCGTGAAAAGCAGTAGGGAAAGATGCGGAAAAAGGGATGCTTGCACATCTCAAATGAACACCTTCGGCTCTTTAGCATTAAATTGAGGTTGGCAAGAGGGTTGTAAAATCTCCTGATAATCTTTAATCGAAAGGACCAAAAACATTTCCATCATTATTAACAGTTTGTAATGAATGTGTTTTTTTTCTGTGAGAGGTGTAAGCATTTGCTTTGAAGACAGTCTGAGATCACTAGGTCTCCAAAAGATTTTAAAAAGAGTTCTTGAAAAAATTAAGGGCCTGATTTAGATCTCGGCAGATGGGTTACTCTGTCACAACAGTGACAGATATATCCAGTTCACCTAAATATAAATCCCATAGCATATAATGGGATTTATTTTTCAGTGGACGGGATATTCGTCCACCTGTCCACCGAGATCTACATCAGGCCCTAAGTTAGTGAGCTGAGTATCCAAGTGGGGTACTGATCTTGGATTTACTGATTTATCCAGAGTGCAGTGTTTTTGTCGACCTAGTTTCTATCTATTGTTCTCATGCTTCGTAGATTTATCAGTTCACATAAATCTCCAATTGTGTATGACTAAACTTGAGCACTTAAGAATGATGATATTAGGATGTCATGGCTGTCATATAAAAGTTTTATTTGTTAAAAAGAAAAAAAAAAGAGTCAAGATGGTTTTTCATGTTTGAAATCTGAAAGTAATTTAGTTACTAGGATCAACATTTTGAAGGTCCATATGATGTAAAAATGTTCTCTGAACACTGATTGCATGATATGCTCAGTAGAAGCTATTGACATTTTGCTCATGTTTTGTGTGTGTGTGTGTGATTATGTGTATGTCTATATGCAGTCACTGAAAAAAACAAAGGTCAAAGTAATGTTATAGTTAGATGTGATAAAAGGATCTGTTTTTTAAATAAATCTTAGAAATTCACTTGAAAAGAAACCCAAAGGTTAAAGTAACGTATAGTTAGGTGTATTTGTCAGCGTCAACATTAACATTTGGAACTTAATAAACCACAGAAATTCACCAGTTACAGTTAGCAGCACTAACTATACCTTGCGCCCCCTGGTCTGCTTATGACCTCACTTATGACATCACTCATGACATGTTCTATGACATCATTTATGACATCACTCATGACATCTCAAATGGCATCATTGATGACATCATCCAATGAGTTGGTTTTATAGTTTTCATAGTGACTGATAACTACCATAGTACTTCTCAACCTAATTTTGTATAGCTTCGGTGCAGCTAATGGGTGTAAGTGTTTACAAAACGTGTGTGCTCCTAATGCATCATAGCTCTGTAGGGGGATTGAACACGTTATATATGTCTGTGTGCAAGTGACAGTTGACTTGTATTCATTATGCTCTACACAACTTTTTGGTTCTGAAGAAAACGTTTCCAACAGGAGAAAGAGTCTACATAGTAGATACTAAGTTTTGTAAACGGTCTTGAGATATTAGAGAATCATGACAGCGTGATCGTTTATACTTAACATGGAATAGTGTGTGCACCAGGTACTAATCTCTGTATGCATGCTTGTTTTGCTTCACACAAAGGGCTATCAGTAAAGTTTTCACAACAGTATGAAGGGTACAGGTTGTATGATCTTTAGCACTTTCAGATCTTAGTAATGTTTAGTAAATAGTGTTTTTTTTTACAACTGTTGCAAAGAATGTGCACTGTTCTTAGTGGATTCTTTTGAATATTCGGTGGTGTATTTCTCATGAGAGTTTCACTGTTTGCAAACAGTGTGGTATAGAATAAACTCTCTCCATAGATTAAACACTGTTTACAGTGCTCCGTTCTCTACTGATATCAACTTCATTTCTTAATGTAGGTTCAGTGTGTGTCAGGGGTTTGATACAGATAAAAGCTGTTCATAGTAGGGAATTTGTTAGGAATTGGCATTCACTACTTTGTCTTTCTCTGAACAATTGTATACAGATCGAACACTGTACTCAGCGAGGGTTTCCCATATATCTGTGGTTGATTGTTATTGTGAACTTTGCTACATGTAAAGCCATAGCAATTTATAAAGCAATAAACGGGAAAATGAAGCTTCAATGATGTCAACAGTGGTGCCATAAATGATGTCATAGAACGTCATGAGTGAGGTAATATATGAGGTCATAGGCAGTGCTAGGGGGTTGGTCGCAAGTTCTAGTTAGTTCTGCTAACTATAATTGGTGACTTTCTGTCAGTTTGTTTTTGTTCAAAACGTTAATGTTGACCCTGACAAATTCCCCCAACTTTAACATTACTTTAACCTTTTTTTCTTTCAGTGAAGTTCTAAAGTTAATAAAAAAAGCAGATCCTTTTATCACACCTAACTATAATGTTACTTTAACCTATGTTTTTTTTCAGCGAATTTCTAGTTTTTTTAAATGTAATCATTAATTAGCATTTGTAAATGCAGCCAGCGTCCCCCATACAATCAACCCCACGCTATGCAAGGCCCTTGGCCGTGCGCAGTGGGGGATGGCCTTAGGGCTTGGCCTTGGTCACCCCATCCTCCAAGCCAGCGGCCCCCCTCCCTTGCCGATTTTGGCCCTGGGAACCCCATCTCCCTGGGTCCGGCTTGCTTGTAAGGGGAGGGAGCATGTATGGCCTCATCCTTCGGGACCCATGCAGTTTTGAAGGGGGGCACGCGCTTCCCCCCTCCCCGAGCCGATTTCGGCCCGGAGCCCTGCACTAAATTCAGTCAGGATAGGGGGCACCCAGCCCCCCTTGCCGGGCCGATTTTGCCCCGGGACACTCTCCCCTGGGACCCGATACCATAATAGAGGGGGAAGCGGCACACAGTCACCCCTCCCCAGGCCGATTACGGCCCCGGGGACCCCATCCCCGTGGCCTGGCACTATATTCAATGGGGTGGTGGGGCCGCATGCCTCCCTCCCCGGTCCGATTTTGGCCCGGGGACTGGCACTATGCTAAAATGGGTGGAGGGCATGAGACTCCACCTCCCCTGGCCGATTTTGGCTTTTGGACCTCATCCCCCATGGCCTTCCACTACAGTAAAGAGAGAGGGGGGGCACGCAGCTTCTTCCCCAGCCCAGTTTGGCCTTGGGGACCCATCCCCCGGGGCCCAGCTCCACACAAGGTGGGTGCCCACCAAGAGCACCTACCATATCATGTGGGGGATCCCCGTTACCCAGCTCCCCGCATCCAGAGGGAGCCGGCAATGTTCCCGCCCGCAGGAAGCAGCTAATAATGCTAGTTGGGCTCACCGGGGCCTCAAATGGCTCGGGGAGGTGGGGTTGTGCGTCCCCCGCCACATAAAGTTTGTTTTGGCACCGGGGGTAAGCTCCTTGGGGCTTATATTAAAAAACAAAATGCAGCTTGGCCGCCATTTGTTTATTTTTTTAATTTCGTGAGAGGATCGCAGCAATTTTTGCTGTTATTTTTTTCTTTTTTGGGCCCCGGGGGTATTGGGCCTTCTGGGTTCCCACCACGGGGCCTTCAAGGGTCAGGTTATCCCTACCCTCCCCCCATATATCTTTTTTTTCTCCACAACTTCAGGACATCAGATTAAATCCCTGAATCCTGTAATGGCTGCCAGCAACATTTTTCTCATTGTGCTGAGGCAACTAATCAGTTTTAAGAGACAACGGTCCCTTTACAAAGAAAATCAATCTAATTTAGCCAAAATATCACAATCAAAATTGGCTCTGTTTGTGTCTTAATTGACAGTATCGAGAAATGTATTCACAAATAATGAAAACACAACAATACATGAAAAGGTGAGTGAGCTGGACGTGACAGGGTAATGGGAAATCAGCCGATTTCTTTACCACAGGCAAGTGACTTAAAAGTGACTTTTAGGTAGAAAAATGTAAATTAGCAGAAGTCACAATCAGAAATACATCTTGTACTCCACATATATAATGAATTACAGTTTAGAGTTAAGATGTAAGTGTCGACGACGTTTCGATCCCCAACAGGGTTATCATCGAACAGGTGGCAGTGGGTGATTAGAAAGTTGGGTATTTGGTTTCTTGAGAACAAAACTCATATGCGTACCCTACTGGTGTGCATATGCACTGAGGTGTAGGAGACTGTGCACCCCATTGATTATTATCAGAGATTGATCAAGAGATCATCCCTGCCCAAATAAACAACATTCTGCAGTGATCATTTACTTCCCATGACTATAACCTTAGCTATTTCTCTTTTGTCTGCAATCCCCATACCACATAAAAGAATGGACAAGTGCTTTGTTTATATCTATGACACAAATTTTTGATCACATTTAAAAAAAAAATTATCTTGTACTAAATAATTTGCGATTTCTCATTTTGAGTAGTTGTGGACTCCCTTTGTTATAAAGCAGGGATGTGCTTTGCTTTTCTAGCCTCTAGCTTATAATCATCTGCTTATTCTTTCTTTGCATCTGCTAAAAGTACATTGTAGTTCTACAACAATATCTGATGAAGTTAGATCTTCTGAATAGGTTCACTGGGCAGTAACTGATGGTGGTGTTCGTGTTTTACCTCTGTTAATAAAATAGTCACTAAGCTAACCTATTTTAGAAAACACTTTATTGCCTGATGCTTCTTTTGTCTGGTTGCCTTTTTCTGTGCACCGGGGAGAACATTCCATTAACTTCAAATATGATCTTGAGGAGAACACTCCCAACGCTGAGTCTGCCGATTTATGTGGACACATACTAGTTTGCATCTCAATATCAGAGTGATATTCCCATTTATGACTGGGACATGGGCTAATCTTGTTTGAATAAAGGAAGAAATAGGAAGGCTTCAAGTCTGGGATGAGCTAAGATGGCATGTTCATTTCTGCGTCACATCATCAGCAGTAGTTTTGACTGGTCTTTCATAACCTATACAGATTTGGCAATCCACTGAAGTATCAATCACAACTATCAATTGCTCCCCAGGAACTGTGACTGTCTGGGATTCATGGTAGGGAGACCTTCTTTTCAATGTTGACCCATTTGCCTTTTCTACTGTAATACACTTACATGTTCATGGGAGCAACGTGGTAGAGATTCTTCATGAGCTATTTTATCTGAGAAACTCACTAGTAATTAACAAGCTACAATTGAGGGGAGGTAACTAAGGGGCTGAAAAAAACAACCGTACATGGAGATACTGTTCATCCCCCTTCATGAAAGGCTTTCTAGGCAAAAGCAAATTTCAGTTGGAATATACTGTGTTTGTTGGTTTGAAACACTGAACCTATGCTAGATCATTCTTTGTATTCTTATTTGAGTATAATGGTATTTGAAAAAAAAAACTCTGGAAATAGCTGCTTACCAAAGTTAATGCTTATTCGGTTTAATAGAACAATTACCCAAAACTGTGTGTAACAAGTCTGCATTGATACATCAACGGAGCAAAAAAGAGCCATGGAACAAAAGAGCTTGCATTTGCATAGACTTAGGGCCCGATTCTGATGCGGGTTGGAAAAGCTTCCCGACCGATGGCCTGATTCTGATGCGGTTAGGAAGGCCTCCTAACGGCATTTGCTCCTTCCAAATCGGATCGGGAACGTGTCTTCCCGACCGAGGGCCCAATTCTGATGCGGTTAGGAACAAATGTTCCCATTGAAGTCAATGGGAGTTCAACCAAATCGTATCTGGAAACATCCGGACGCATCCTACTCTGCCGGTTGGACTTTCCCGATCCGAGTGGGTCGGAAACCATTTCCCAACCGATTCGGTCGGGAAGCTTTTCCAACCCGCATCAGAATTGGGCCCACAGCCTAGCGCCTTACAGTAAGTTGGAATTAGCTGAGTGGCAGTTTGTTTGAGGGAGTATTTGGTGATTACTTTGCGGATAAATAGGCAGCAATATTTACGCATTTGTGGAAAGTTTCTAACCGATTCCAAGCTGTCCCTTGGTTGCTAGAATCTAGTGAAGATGTATGATTGAAGATGTGTAGGAGATCTGTGTGCACTACGTTGACCACTTTTCAATTGAGCCAATACTTTTTTGACAGGGTTGTGCCAAGGGCATTGTTGTAGTCTTGATGTGCCCCACAGTACCTACGTCAGTTTTGGCTCAGTGCTGCATGGGGTGAAAACGCTCTAATTGACTCACTACTAGCATTGCCTCCTAAGTTGTGTTATTTTATGGACAATTTGAGATAAAGATAGACCTTCTGTGTTGTGGTTCCTGGCAATAGTATGGCGGATGCGGTTGAATGTAAAACATGGAATATATGGCTGGCACCTTATTCACCTTTAGTTCAGCTTATCAGCATTAGCCTTGTCCTCAAAACGGTGACACTATATTCATCCAATGCCCTTTACTTAAGCAGTAAACATTGAATAGTAAAGTTGAAATTGACCTCTCCACTGTGCTTCGTGTTTAATTGAACATTATGAGAGCGACTATTAAGGCTGTTTATGCTTGAGAAGAATGTTTGAGACAGTTGCTCTGTGATGGCACTTTTTAAAAACATCCCTCACTATTATTCCATATGTTTTAGATTGTCTTTAAATACTTTCTTCAAAACCCCTTCGAACTTTCTTTTTAAAAATACATTTGAAATTAAGCAGTATATTCATCACTTCAGTCTTTATATCTCCATTTTGCATTTATGTTAAGCAGTTGCATCCTCATTTAAAACTGCAATTCTTGATAGTTTATCATTGCAACTTCAGCGTCGCTGACATTGTACAACAATGCTCCCAAGTTTTCTATATGGCCAAGAGGGATAGTAAACATCTTTTATATTGAGGAGGGCCAAAACTGAGCCCTATCCGTTATGGTATATAGTAGGTTAGCCATCTTGGAGTTGTATCACATTCAAGTGTAGTGAACATGGGATTCAGTACTCAAAGTAATTGTGTGCAAAGGTTTAATACAATAAACGTATACTAGCATGAATTTGCGTAACATAATCTAAAAACCTGGAAGAAATAACCTACTTAAATGCAACTGGAATAACAAGACATAAAAAAATGGTCAGTACTTTTCAAAATTAAACATGTAAATATATGACCAAGATCAACTCAGAGGAAGCATCTGATTGGTTAAACCACCCTTAAGGCTTCAGGTTCAGCTTGCCAGTCTAACATAAGTCAGACACACACAGTCCTAAAATGCAAATCTTTCTTAGCTAAGAACAAACTTCTCAAACATACTCCTAGGAAACCAACTTTCTCAAACCACATTTAATCATACAGCTCAAGAACATGGTAATAAGGATTTCAACTTCTTGGTTTGTATGGTTGTATTAACACAGTTCTTCACAATATTGTTCACAACTGTTGTTTTTGTGACACAAATTAGTTGTAGCCAAGTTTGCCAACTTCGGAAGATGGATATGGGCTTCAGTAGCTGAATTCATGGTCATGCATAGTTGTTCATCAGTGAACACTCGTCTCACTGAAAAATCAGGCAAGCTTTCAACAAGCTTATCATTCAAGGGAGAGGCAAGGAATACAGACTTTGTTAACAGGGAATGCTGGAGGACTACTTCTCCTCATTTCAATCAATTTATCAGGACTTAGAGTGCAGCAAATCACCTGTGAGGGTTTCAAGGCGCTGGAGTCTTACCCAAAGTGTATCCATCCTGGATGATGCCAAGGCGCATCAAACATATAATTCTGATTATCGACGTCTACGTTTTGGTTTCCTGTTCCCTGCAACATATTCTCACCCCAGTATTTTCCAGTCAGACAAATGACATTCAGGTTCTGCCGATATCTTTAAGCCGCTTCCCTGCCACTATGCTGCTTAGAAAATGCCAACACACTAGAGGAAATATTCCTTTCTATTGTACTCCCCATGATTCATCCACTTCCCAAGTGAAATGTCATTGCCAATGCCAGAAATAGACTTCAAAAGTTCGTCCTCTTCAACAACCTGAAATCCATATTGTGAAACACCCATATCCACCTTATCTTGAAAATGCAGAACAGACCTCTTTTTCACTCTCCACAAACATTCCCCCGATGGATCCATGTTTTGTGAGGCCACTTCACAATAGCATCAAGATTCAAAATCTTCAGAGGATTAAGGATACTCATGGGGGGGATCCGCAATGCAAAGAGAGTTTGATAGTAAGCCTGTGCATAACTCGGCCAGTTATGATACAAGCCAGTGACATTCCCTTGTGCCATTAAACTCCTGTTTCCAATACCTAAAACTGTACAAAGTCTGGTCATGGAATCTCCTTATTCACAAGCTCCTTAAGGGGAGGAGCTCAGCACAAAGCTCACCTAGCCTTATAGCCTTTATAAACAGTTCAGGAAAAGGGTACCACCACTAAAATAGTCTTCTTCACTGCTGACCTCAACAGGCACCAGCATAAGATAATTCCAGATCGTCAAACTGCTACATGAATGACCAAACAATGCAATCACAAAATCATTTGATCTACCATCACTGACAAATGGCTAAAAAGGCCTAACCCAGTCAGATGTAGTCTAACTTTATAATATAACTAGTCCACCATCAATCCCAAGTAGGAACATCCCCGAGGTATATTTGATGACGATCAGGCTCATAAATGCATGTTTGGTGAACAAACTCACCAAAGGTATCCAAGTATTACAATGGAGAAAGGCTGTCACATTTTGGTCGAGGCCTATCACCAATTACTCTACTGCCTTGTTCTTTGACGTAACTACCAGAGCAAAATCATCATGAAGAATGGAGCCATTGTTTGGGCTGTACAATTGACACTGATCCACTCTGAGACTTTAAAATGCTCAGAAAATATGATTTCTTGCCCCCCCTTGTGAACAATTCATTGCTAACTACTTGAAAAACCCAAGCATGTTAATCTTCTGTATAGTAGTATATTAGCCATCTGCTTGTAATGCCACCTTTTGCTTCCCTAGCACAGGCATATCAAGTCGAGTTACACAAGTTCAGTTAATTGGTGGACAACACTAAGACCAGACAGTGGAAGTAATAGAAATCCTGATGTCATTAGGCTTCAACCCTCTTTCATCCTAACCCAAAAAGAGCTGGTAATGCCTTGATTCTATTATTTGCTACAACTTTGATGACTCTGACCACTCTAATTCCACCTGTTGCTGATCACCTTATGAAAAAGGGTAGTCGGCGATGGACCAAAACTGAAGGTACCCAACCCAGTCGATCCTCTACAGGAAGGAATCCCTGTGTAAATACTGGTCTTACTTTAATTCATAGTGCAGATGGACCCTATGGAAGCAGATCCAGAGGCACTTCTTCTGAATCGATCAAACTCAGAATCTGCATCCACGTCAGCCAACAAATGGTTTGGAACAGTTTTGTCCAACGTGAAAAGCCTGGGTCAGAAATTAGAATGGTGGTATAAATAATGGATAGAGCTCACTATAAATTCTTCCTAAAAGATTACCTTACTGGGGTCCTGAAAATAAAGATGGCCCATCACGCAGCTTTGATCAGAGATGTGCACACCAAACGTGAATTACTTATAATCTTAAGTGGGTTGGAAGAATTAAGGGTACTACAAATGTCTTGGTCCCTTCTCTACAATATCACGAAAAATTTGCTTTTTTTTAAGAAAAGAAATCAAAGGCTCCTACCCCAAATCTTACTTGCTAAAATATGGGCACCCATGTCCTCATTCGCAGACTACATTATAGCCTCGCTGGAGGTATTTGTATAGCACTAGCTTTTATTCCAAATGTATGCGGATAATACCCCACTACATATCTGGCTGAATGAATGCATTGAACCTCCGATCTGCATCAAAAACTGTCACTGTCTTTCTTTATTTGTAAAAGAGGGCTGCTTTCACTTGATCTGCAAGAAGATTATAATGTTTCAAATTGGGCTTGCATCTGGATAACATTTTTGAGAGCAGTTGGAAATGTCTCCCAAGCATTTAACAGTATATGAAGCAGAGCAGAAGCTGCTCTCCCTTACAAGTGAGTCACTGAATCAAACAACCTAGGGCTTTGGTTCTAACCTGGCTGTTTTGCTGTCTTCAATGGGGCTTCTATAAGGGAGACTAAAGGTACCCTACCACATGCAAGCAGTGACCCTGCAGAGACTCAAAGCCCCTCATTGGAAATTCCCATAACACACCTAACATTTTACAGTGACTTTATGGTTAATTCTAAATATTAGTAATAAATGAAAACATTGCCTTATTTAGGCAATGGAAGAATTTCAGGTGAAAATGCCCATATGAACAAAGAAAGGATTGGTAACAAAATGTTGATTACAATCAATATGCATTTATAGAGCGCACTGGAGGTTTGAATTTAGCCCTGAAAAAACACGTTGTTGGTTTGTTTGATAAAGGTTGGTGGTTAACTTTTGATAAATCATGTTAGTTTACTAGACAATTCACTTTTGATAATTCCTGTCAATGAAATGGATATTGAGAGAAATATAATGACACATTATGAAAAAGAGAGGAAGACCTTTATAATTCCGCTTTTAAGGAAATACTCAATACGAACAATCGCAGCAGCACCCACGTTATTTTATTCTTTAGATACCCCATTGGTTTGCTTTGCATTAGCTTCCTTTCTACTGGCTGCTTTGAGAACCCGTAAGGTCCTTTGCACTTTATCTATAGCACTTTAAATTTTTACTTGCTGACGCCACTGCTTAAAATATCTGTTTGCGCACTACTAGTCTAACCTTTCTGTGTAATGGTCATCAGTGAGAACTTTGTACTGTATAATCCTTTTAAAAACTTATTGATTGCCAGTTTGTTTTAATGTATTCCTTTTAATGTTACTATTTTAACATGTGTACTTTTATGCAATTCACTGAACTGCGAAATTAAGTTTATAAAGTAAAGAAAGAGACCATATCTAACATTACTTTGATGTAATCAGGTCTTTTATAGAATGTGCAATTAACTCTAGATTAGAAACGGTTACATTTTTGTCCTAAAATTCTTGAATGAAAATTCTGCATGAAGTGCAAGGGACAGAGCATTTCAGCTGGCACTGAAAATGCTCAGCCACCCAATTGCTTGTTCTTTAAGAGTGAAGGAGCTGATTCATGAATGCTATGGTGTATTACTTTGAATCCACCCACTGTTTCAAATTCAATGTAGTTGCTTCAAATATGGTTATATGATTGAACTGAGGAAATCCTTACATGTCTCTATCTACATTATGTTCAGTTGTCTAATTTTATTGCACAAATAGCTGTGGGCTCCCAAACAAAGGGATTTCCCTTTTTGACGCTGAGAACTTGGTAAGGCAAGTGACACTGAGCATTTACCTTTAGAGTTCAAAGTAAGAAGGATTTTCCAAAATACACACAGAGAGAAGAACCACAAAGAAGTAAGAGCCTTAACCTGTGTAAACACCTAAAAGATTTAGTGAAAGCCAGAGCTCCGTTTAATAACTGGATCTATCTTGGTGTGGCAAATGGCAATTGACCAGAACAAGGAGCATCCCAGCTCTTTTTTTTCTGCCAACCACTAAATACTCTGGTTTGTTGGCATTGAACTTCAGCCAGTTCCAGCCCATACATGTTTGAAATTCTGGCAATCATGTCTAGAAATGGCAGGCTACAACACATGATCCCATCCCATCCATATCATTAGGCTCATACATCATGTAAATATCCACAAAAAATGTATTTGTGGTTGTAAAAAAGATTACGGGTCATTTATCTTTTTGAGAAAAAATATAATCTTTGTCTAAAGTTTATCAAGGAATACCTTGCAACAGATTGCTAGTCACAACACCAACTGAATAGTGGTGTATCCTAATTACCAATAAGAGAATTATTTATGTTGAGAGAATTTTTAAACTTTTCTGGGTTTTTTTTAATCACAGAAATAATCATCAGTTTCCTTCTTTACATTTTGTAGACCCATTTTGGTCTGCTGTAAATCTATAGACCTGTCTCTGTTTTTTTTTGTCATGTTATTTTATGCACTACAAAAACATAATTGAAATATAATCTTTAATATTGTTCATTCATTCAAAAACTCCTGCACCTTATGGAACCTGTTCCACATTTCAAGGTTTTGCTCAGTTGGGGCAGGAAGGAGTATTGCTATTAATAGCAATCTGATAAACAGTTTCAATAATTTATGAATCCCTCATTTGGTCACTTCTACAACAGTTATTCTTATACAGTATATCATAAATAAACATATTTTTGATATTCACTTGACATGAGTCCTCTTGTTGTGTGATACAAAGGTTTTTTTATTAAGAGGTGATTAAAAAGACATGCCCTGCACCCAGAAAGTGAAGACTTGTGCCTATGTGATTTTAGATAAGCATCTTATCCAGGGTGAATTCTGGTAGGAAGCCTTATGTATTGTATTCTGGCAAACCCTGGCAACAAAGGTAGGAAGAAGCTGGGTTGGAGGATGGAGTTGTCAATAGTGGGGTCTGTAAGGTAGTATCCTATCAGTGCACAGTTTATTTTGCTCTTTCATCCAGCACTTTCCCTCTATCTTGACAACTTATCAAGGCTTAGGGTTTGTAATGATGTAGAGTAGGAATATTGACTTAATAGTCTGTGTGTGTAACATTGTTTTCAGGTGCTTTTTTCCAGGTATGGTGCGTCGGGCTTCCCAATGTGATGCTTGTTTGAAATGTATTAATCCCAGTCTGCCTTTCACCTACTCTTATTTTATTGTGTGTAGCACTATTTGTCTACTGTTGTCTCATTGAGTATTGAAACCAGGTCATTTTCTAGATGGGAAATTAGCCAAGATGTGCCTGCAGTTTGCTAAACGCTACCTTTGGCAGCCCTTCCTTTCATTGTTTGCCGAGTTGATAATATCATTATTTGTAGCGGTCTCCAAATGTCCTGCACTTTATGGAACTTATTCCACATTTGGAGGTTTTGCACAATTGGTGCAGGAGGAGGTATTTCTATCAATAGCAATTTGACAAACTTTCAATCATTTATGAACCCATCTCGTTTGGTCACTTCTACAACAGTTATCCTTATACAAGATATCTTAAATAAACATCTTTTTGATATCTAGTAGACATATGAGCCCCCTTGATTTGTGATACGAAGCCTTTTTTTTAATTAAAAAGTGATGCCCTGCACCCAGATTCCTGACCCTTTCCTGGCAAGATGAGGGAGAGGGCAGCTTTCATTATGTAGGTGCTGAAGTCTTGAAACACAGGTTGCAGTGTGGAGCAGATTAATTAATAACCTGCTGGTGCAGGGATCACCACTTCGCCACGGGTTCTTTAACAAGGAAGGAGGAAACGACACTGGAGCGAAGTCAAACCATAGATTATTTATTAAGCATTCATGAATGGGTCTCCACCCGACAAGTACCATCAAGATACCCAAGGAGGGAACACCCTGAACGATGGTTACATGAGTTTTTATACTGAACATCATAGACAAGGAACGCCCAGAGGTAAATAGAGCTTTGGGAAGAACATACAAATGAGACAATCGGTAAGAATCAACAACCTTGGTGCCTTGTGTAACTGTCGCGTCCTGAAGCTGAACAACAAGATAGGCTATCTAAGCAAACTTTATCTAAGGCTTTACCATTGTTTAACAAACACACAAAACCCAGTGCAAACATCAGCTGTTCTTTTGTGCTGACTTTGCATGTTTACGCAGCCTACGATGTCTCAATCTAGATTCTTTACCAATGTTGATGCAGGTGCGATGTCAAGGATAGAGCCAGGCTGAAAACAGGACAGGGTTTGTTGTATTCCGCGTTAGGGGTCCGTATATAGGTTTTACTGAATCATGTCCTTATATAGGCACAATTCGCCTTGCCCTTATATAGGCATAGAATCCTTGTCCTTATTTAGGCATTAACCGTGCACTCCAAATACAGGCATGGTCACCGACATCCGTCCACCCTAACGTCACGACGAGTTCTTAGATACCAGACCCTTAAGCTTCGGGAGTTCCCCTAGCACAGGACTATTGATTTCTCTAAGAACTCATCTATTATGTATGAACCGTTATACCTTAAGGGTTCTATCCTGACGTCTTCCTCTGTCCGACTTCACGTCAATGCTAACATTCCACAACACCTACCAGGTATAAATATACCTTCCCTTGCCCAAGCAAGTTAGAGGAGACCTCGACTTCTGAGGAGCCCGTATCCCGGCCTGACGCACTGAGAAGACGCTGTCATTCCTGCACGCAGACGAATCCAGCTTCCAGTGTTCTGACTCCCTTCGCAGGGTGTTAGAGTTTCAGATTCGGCAGGAGATTCCCACCTCTCTCATTCTCAAGGTATGGAGCTGACTAGATCCTAGAGGGACTCTTGGCATACTATACTTGGCATACTAGACTTAACATACTCTTAGTATACCATACTAGAGAATACTCCACCTACTTCTATCTTTCCCTACACCTAGACTAGGTTAGGCACATTGGGGTAGAACTAGCTTAGAGACGCATCGAATGAGTACTCGCATTCTTAGCTCATGTTATTTATGTACGTGAATATATGCTAAAAGATAATGCTAGCGCAGTATTATTTATTTCTACTGCTTACGCTGTACATTATTTATCTTGCATACTGTCTTGTGATCATAACAGCACATATCTCGTACACGAGAAACAAGACTGTTCAATAAAACCCTTTTTATTGAAACGCCCATCTTTCCTTTCTGTGTAACTCTGTAGAAACTAAGCATGCACGATTGAATGAGTGAAACTGTTATCTATTGTTTCCACGATTCTGAGACATGTTCCGCTTCTAAAGGGAAACAAAGTTGTCATGTTTTTCGGTTGCCAGAAACTACTCCCTTCTTGTTCTCAAGGAGTTTCTAGTGGCCTCTGAGCTAGCTGGCACAGGTAATTAAGTTTAATATAATCGATAGGGACATACCGACCTTAGTCCTATGTCAAACCTATAGGTTATATTATTCCAATGCGCAGAGCCTATTAGGGAAATGGGAACTACACTACATGGCGCCCAACGGTTTGGTAAGGCAGTAATTTAACGCTAGATACTGAGTAACTCATTCGTGCTTTTCTCAGAGACCCCTACTCACATACTCCATAAGACGTCTGGAGTGGGTAGGGCTAAATATCCACCATAACTAAATAGGGAAGCACCCTATAAATTAGTTGTTTGGTTTGTTTAACTTTGAAGGATACAGTGTTCCAAAATATTGTGCACCTTATCTTTTTGTTTCCTTGAAACTTGTTCTACATTTTTCAAAAAACAAAATGACCGAAAACGGTGACTTTGCGGGTCACCCAGCTTTAACAACTTATAACATCACAGGTTTTATTGAAACCGAGGAGGGTGTCATAGACATCAATCCAAACTTAAGAAGAGCCATCACTCTAAAACTTATAAAACATGGCCTACCACCAAGAGGAGGTAGAGCAGTTTTCGTGATATAGGCACACAAATCCTTTCAGACAGAGTTAATCTATTCATGGGTCATATTTCCTGAATCAAATTCAGTAACAAAACTGTTTCACTTCTACAAAGAAGATGATCCACCACAGGAATACATTCCTTTCGAGGATATTGAAATTCCACTAACATACCAGGAGCATCAGCTCTGGTTTAAAGGCGCCCTAAAACATCACAGAAACATAACCAGGCTCGGTCCACTAGGTAGACCAGGAGCAACATGGCCGATTCTAGCCGGCTACACTCCTCATCCTGAACTCGATATAATGTCAGACGAGGAACTACTTACTCAACTTACAGAGTTAATAAAAATCTACAGACAATTAGTCCAATATGTCATGCGGACTTTTACAGTCCAACCACCATTGACACTTCCAAATCAAACTCCTCAACAGGGGAATACACTAAAAATTACACCACAGACTCTATTCGCAGTCATGGGAAAAATGCCCACAAAACGTGAGCAAATTCCATTTTGGATAGCTCAAAAAATTACTCAAATCAAAGCGGTATTTCCAAATACTAGCCCGTATGAGAAACACAGAATCCTAACAATTCTGTTTACCGATGGGGATCACACCACAACTGGACGGCTGCACCACTTGGGGCTCAGTCTTTGCTGCCATCTATACTAAAACACATGGTATTCCATCAATTGCAGTGATACCTGATGTCCTGAAACAAATTCAAAACGAATACGGGGCAGAGCCTGCTCTAAATTTAGGTATGAAATTACTGAAAAATTTCGACCAGGTCTCAACAATAATATTCTCTAATATTAAAGGGGAGGCAGCAGCAGTGGCGATCCGCCAACGATTAAGAGAATTCGATGTTACAGAACATCAAACTAAGCTACCCAGAATAATAGAACAATCATATGCAGAATTAGGCAGAGATAGTTTGGGTGGAAGACCAGTGAAGCCGAAGCTATCTGAAAGTCCTGAGAAGGACTCAATTAAATAAACTCCTACATCTTCTAAAAAGAAGTGGGAAACTAATAAAAATAATTCAGAGAAACGTTCTCAATCCCGATGTAGGTCTCCTCAAAAGGAGCCCTCTGAAAGGAGGTATAACCTCAGGAATAGGGATAATTTGAAAAAGCCTGACAGGTATCAAGATACTGATACACGTTCCTCTCGTACCTTTCAGATCTCGTCAGACATCGGAAAGAAGAGGACGGTCAGAACATAGAGAAGAACGCGTGAAATCGAAAGACGACAAACACGTTTTGAAAAACAAATCAAAACCTCAATTCTCAAAGAAGAAGGTAGCTGGTCTGAAGGTCAGACATGCCGTGGATACTGAGAACACAACTCAAGAACGGAGAATGGACTCAGACAATGCTGGACAGTGCAGCAGAAGTCACAATAGCTCGCCAGAACCTGAAGGAACTTCTGGAGATAGTGGACTTGAATGAGTACATTACAGTTGAGACTGTAGACGCCAGGGTTAGTACTCCACAAAAGTTATATGAAATAACACTCTGGATGGAGGGAGACATACCTAGACAGGTGAAAGCACTCTTTTGGGAAAAACTTTCAAGGGGCTATGACATACTTCTACCAGAAAAAGACTGGCCACCACAATTTGTCAGGGAGTGCCCACATGGCGAGGACATTATTATGCCTGCCTTCTCTAACCATATTCCAATTCATCTAAAATATACTTATGCCAGGAAATGGGCAGTTGCCCAGGCCCCAGCATTATATAAAAATCATGTAGGATGGGATGAGGATTCACCTCACCATAAAATACATCTGAAAAATGAACCTACTGCACAAAGGCAGTACCCAATAAAGCAAGAAGCTAAAAAACAGGTCAGGGAGATCTTAGATCAACTTGAATACCAAGGGGTGATTGACCCATGCACCTCTTCAATGAACAATCCTTTGTTTCCTGTCTCCAAACCAGACAATACCTATCGTCTAGTTTTGGATTACAGACACTTAAACACTTGTTCAAAAACATTTGCAGTGCAAAATGCACATAGTACAGCATTAATGAATAACATTGTGCGTAAAAAATACAAAACCACATTAGATATCTCAAATGGTTTCTTTTGTCAAAATATAGCACCTGGAAGCAGGTACTTAACAGCTTTCTCAATAATGGGGACCCAGCGTCAATTTTGTCGACTCCCACAAGGGTTCAAGAACAGCCCAGGGTTATTCTCAGCGAGAGTAACGGAGTTACTACAAATTTATGATAATGAGGCATTGTCATATGTCGATGACATCTATCTGACAGACGATGACCTGGACAAACACTAGAACAGGGTAAGCACCATTATACTGGGCTTCGCCTCTGAGGGCTACAAATTCAACTTCAAAAAGTCCAGAATTGCCCATCTCAATGTCCTGTTCCTAGGATATGAGCTTTCAAGTGAAGGCAAGAGCTTGGCAGCCAACTTTTTAGAAAGGTGTGCGCTGCTCCAACCTCCAAAGACGCTGAAAAATGTACAATCCATCCTGGGTTTCCTAAATTTTGGAAGAACTTACATTCTAAATTACGCAGAAAGGGTTAAACCTCTCTACGCACTAATCAAACCTGATTTTTCAATCAAAAATTGGACACAAGAACACACAGAATTCTTGCGTTCACTCCAGGCTAATATGTTAGCAACAAATCACTTACAAACACGCGTAAGTCAACGCAACTTAGTGATCCGAATAATTTCGGGCAATGCGGATTCACCTACGTAACATTTAATGAGGGTGAAAAAGTACCAATTGTATACAAATCACACTTGTATACACAAGCAGAAATGCGCTCACTTCAACAGAAAAATTCTGACAGCAGTTCAAACCGCTGTAGCAAAAGAAAGAGCTCTAGCCCAAGGGAAACGCATTATTGTCGTAACCCCAGTTCCGGCCTTAGAGGCGGTAACAAAAGCGAGCATTCCAAATGCTAAAGCATTACATCCTAGATGGATACAATGGGTTAATTCTCTTGCTGCAACAGATGTTGAATATGTTTTTGATTCCGATTTAAAAACACAAGCATTCCTGCAATATGAACATGAATGTCCTCTGCCCACTGAGATTCTGCCTCTCGATCAGTATGAATTGATAACTTACACTGACGGATCCGCACAACCCGCAACAGGGAGTAAGCAAGCTTACAGTGCAGCGTGCGCAATCGTTAAAGGTCGCATGCGCGATGGCATCTTCAGACCTATGGTCACAAAAACCCAATCTCTAGGAGATTGCACAGCTCAGCGAGCTGAACTACAAGCATTCAAACTGGCACTTGAAAGTACAGATCGAGAATTCCCCACACTAATAGTGTGCGATTCTTTCTACTGTGTTCAGTCGTATAATGAATATATACAAACTTGGCTTGAAAACGGGTTCAAAGATGCAAAAGGTGGCACAATAAAGCATAAAACGCTTTGGGAACAAGTAGTTCAGTTAAAAGCGAACTACCAAAGGCTCACGTGATCCATACACTGAGTCATCAACGTGATGGCGTTCACGTTGCAGGGAATTCATTGACTGCCGAAGCCGCAAAGGGGCTGTTCAGACGGCTTCCGTAGCTGCGATCACTCGTTCAAAAACGAAAATAGACAGTGAGATAATGTTGGCTGTCAATGCTACGAGCAAAGGCAGTGGTGCAGCGTTACCAAAAAAGTTTTCACTCAAGTACTCGTATGTAATTGATGCAAACAACGTTCCTTTTGCTCGAATCCCTGGAGTGGGGGATAGGGTAATTCCAAACATGGAACGTAGAGCAGCTTTGATTTATGAAACACATTTGGGGGAGGGTCTGTCACATCAAGGGATCTCTAAAACAATATTGACATTAAAAGAGATGTACTGGTGGCCTGGGATGAATACAGAAATACACATATTCATCAACAACTGCTTAGACTGTAAATTACAACAAGAAAGTCACCAGACCCCATGCTACGAATGTAGCTGCCCAGTACAGACACCATTGTTAGACAGCATTAGACTATCCATGCACAGACGTCCTCATGGACAAGTGCAATCCCACAAATACTAAGTCAAGGTTCCTATGGATATGGCCTCAGCGCTCGGCTGACGCTCGAACTGTTATAAAAGATTTGCCAGTCTTTATCGGCACATACGCAATAGGCACGCTACATTCTGACCAGGGCCCTGCGTTTAGCTCTCGAGCTTACAAAGACGCCATGGCCAGTCAGGGCGTTGCGTTGCGGTACTCCTCTCCATTTCATCCTGAGGGAAATTCTGTTGTGGAAAGGAAAAACCGGGACATAAAGCAGTCTATAACAGCTAGGGTATTGGGTTCGGGTGATGGGTGGGTCAAACATCGTCATGGGGTCCAACGCTCATTAAACAATTTGCCAAGAAGTTCTCTAGGGGGGGATCACTCCATATGAGGTCCTATTTGGGACAAGAATGTGGGTGCCAGATCTGGAATGCAGTGGCACAGTGGTGGAAAATAAACCCTTTGATATCAAAGATCGTTTGGCTGTTTTACAGGACCTAAATGAAATAAGAATGAAACAAATCAACGTATTCCTGCAGCCAACCACCACTGGGGAAAAACCGGCAGTCCCAGCAAGGCCTGTCTGGATTCCAAAAGTTGGGGATCTAGTCAGAGAGAAGATTGCGGACAAGAAGGAATTTGGACCTTCTTACAGACAACCAGTACCTGTCCTAGACATACACGGAACAAGAACAGTACTTCTGCCGCCCCTTGCTGGAAAAAAGGAGAAAAGATGTGTCCATTGACCTCATCAAACCACAGTATGTGGCCAATACTAAATAGTAGGCCTCGTAGACTCCGACCTAGTAGCAGACACACTCCTCTCGCTACTATCCAAGAGGTTCAGACTGAAAGACTGATAACCATCGAGACTTCAGCAGTAACAGATGAAGGACTGAGCAACAATGCTATGGAACTCATCCCTCTTGAAACACAAGTAACAGTTCATCCAAATACACCTGTCTACACCAATGTAACAAGTGATCAACTGGTCCCAGCGATTTCTACAAATCCTGATGCAATTCCAACAATTGACAGAACTGCTTCTGGCTACTTCATTAACTTTGATACGTTTTCTGAGGATCTGAGTGAGCCCGAGACGTCGCCAGCATCAAAAACTTTTAAACAGCAGGTACAAGACTTTTTTAAATTTTTTGAAAAAGACTTACCTAGTTTCACCATGGATTGAACTTTGGGTTATTTCTGGAATATTTTTCTTCCTGCTTTGGCTAGCTTTGGTTAGGACTATGAGCGTGCTTATAAATGGGAGATACATCCATTTGGACATTGAAAGAAAAGAAGTGAACTTACTTTTGAAACCTCACAAATCATCCCATCGTGAAACAAGAGACTTGTCTGCAGTGAACATCACAGCCGTTCCTATACAGGATGGTATAGTGTGGGACAAAACTGATTTTGATATTTTTGGCCCTACGGAACATTTGAACATTCCACATTTATTTAAGATCTCACTAAGTGATTTTGTTTCATCAAGTACCTTTTCTGATGATTGGGACTTTGAAACTGTAAATGATATGATGTTTGACCTAGAAAAATCTGCTGCATTTTCTAAAAATGAATATTTAGAGGGTTCATCAGACTATGAACAGTTGTATTGCTATAACCACTATGGTCATCATTTTTTGCATAAATCTGTAACACCTAGAAATGTGTTTATGTTTAACCAATGGGAGCATGGTCCTACACCACCAAAAGGTAGTTCAAAAACATTTGCTAGAAAGTTTCCATATTTTTCAGGATACAATACATCTGATCCAGAAACATTTTACTATAGAAATGTAAACAAAACAGGACTGAAAATTATGTTAACAAATACAAAACAGATTTACTCTGCAGCATTTATTGCCCAACTGTCTAGACAGGGTTTCGACTTATGGAAAGACACAATAGACACAAAATCTGTCTGGGGTACTAAAGATTGGCAAGTGCAGGGGGATAGAAGCTTTATTTAGAGCCTGTATCGTCCCTCAGCAAATAATGTTTTTGAATGACACGGTCCAACAAACGTCTTGCCTTGGGTTAGCTAAGATTAAAGACATGAAAGCACCTTCTGTACCAACACCTGCAAGTGATAACAATACACAATACACAGGCAGCGGTTACAGTTGACACCATACTACAACTCAACAGAACAACGGGAGGGGGCTAATGATTGTAATACTATAGTAGATTTGGAACAATTGGTAGAAAGAAATGCCAATGTTCAATTAGTAACATTGGATTCTTTTCATATCTCCAATTTGGAAATATTTAACAACCTAGCCTTGAAGGTTTCCTCAGGTTCGCCTCTGGATCCCCTCGCCGCAGAAATTGTGGAAAGAATTTCATCTGGAAATCTTTCCCCGGCTGTGGCAGATCTGCCGTCAGTCATTGGATGAAGGCATGGTCCCTGACTGCTGGAAGAAGGCAATGGTGACCCCACTGTTGAAAAAACCGACTCTCGATCCTACGTGTCCAGATAATTTTAGGCCCATATCGCTGCTGCCCTACCCGGTAAAGATCCTGGAGAGAGCGGTCAGCAAATCTTTCACATTACTTGGAGGAGTACCATCTGCTTGACTGAAGCACAATCGGCTTCCGCCCAGGGCATGGTACAGAAACAGCCCTGGTGTCGGCACTCGATAACCTTAGAATGAGGGCCGACAATGGGGTGGCAACAGTTCTGATACTACTTGATATGTCCGCAGCATTTGACACGGTGGATCATGCTATTCTGCTGATGAGACTGGAGAAGTTGTGAGTGAAAGGGCGGGCACTGCAATGGCTACGGTCATATCTGAATGGCAGACAACAAGTGGTGACTATTCCGCCATTCACATCCCCCAAGACCCCGGTCTTACAAGGGGTCCCACAAGGTTCAGCAATCAGCCCAGTACTTTTCAACATTTATTTGCGCCCACTCATACCGATTATAAAGTCCTTTGGTATTGATTTAATTAATTACGCTGACGACACGCAATTGGTGTTTTCCCTAGAAGGAGCTCAGGCAGTATCAATGGATCAATTTCAGGAATGTATGCAGAGTACTACAAAATGGCTCAGGAATAATTCCCTGCAATTTAACGGAGATAAGACAGAGATGGTAGTCTGCTCCACTGCCAAAGTTGCTCGCCCACTTCACTTGGAATTTAGGCTCTCTCCTACTGATAAACCTTTGACACCAAACAAAACAGTGCGCAACCTGGGAGTTATGCTGGATGAGGACCTTCAGCTGGAGACTCAAGTTAATAAGCTAGTGGGCACCTGTCTCTCTCTGATCAGAGCATTACGCACAATTCTTCCATTCCTTCCTACCAACACCAGGTCAGAGGTGGTGAGAGCAGTGATACTGAGTAGATTGGATTACTGTAACTCTCTCTATTTGGGGGCTCCAAACTCACTGATTTTGAAGCTCCAGAGGATCCAAACTATAGCTGCCAAACTGGCTCTCAATAAGCATCGTAGGTCATCTACATCGAGGGCTTTGAAGGACCTCCACTGGTTGCCAATCGGCCAGAGGATTAAGTTTAAATCACTATGTATAGTGTTTAAGGCAATCCATGGGTTAGGCCCGAAACCTCTGCAAGAAAAATTTAAATGGTATGCCCAAAAAAGGAATCTCCGGTCAGCAAACACCAATTTGGTGATCATGACGAGATACAAAAAAACAAGAACTGGCGGGAGAGCCTTTAGCGTTGCGGCGGCAAAGCTCTGGAACGACCTCCCTGCAGACATAAGACAAACTCAGGAACTGCTACCATTCAGGAAAAAGCTGAAGACATGGCTCTTCCCAAGGGAGGATTAATTTTGAGCTATTACTCAATGCAGGCCGGGCTATTTGTCCCGTCTGTTTTGCATCCATACATCTTCTGGTCAGTCTCAGCGCCAGGATACCCTTGGGGTGACAGTTGCGCGGTACAAATATACTTTACATTACATTACATTACATTACAAATCCTGATTGGAGAAAATGGTTGATCTGGCCCACAGACACAAACAACTGTCAAGGGAGATTCCTGAATAAAACACAGGGGTTTACTATTCACAGGCCAGACCCACGATACGTCCAAAGACAGCATCCGGGGGTAGTAACAACATACAGTGTAGGAAAATTATGCCTCGATTGGCTGCAAAAATCTACACTTAGGGATGTGAAACAACACTTATCTTTACTTAAAGAAGACGCAGACCTTAGGAAATTCTTGCTTGGACCAAGAAAACCGCGTCAAAAACGTTTCATATATGCCGGCATTTATGCTGCTTATAATGAAGCATGGAAGGTGTCACAGATGGAGGCCGCAGAACGAATACGTGAACTTGATCGTATTAACTTAGAGAAAACTCTCTCTGTGGTCGACAATGGGTTAACAACTTTGTCCTCCAGAATTTATTCATTGGACAGTATTGTATCCTCTGCTATCGACATACTGGAACAAGATTTAGCCATGTTACAGCAAGGCCAGTCTCAATTACTTTCTATTATGTTATTAAGCTGGACGCTGCAATCTTTGCGTGCGGGCTATGTGCCCTGGCGTTTTATCAACAGAACGGCTCTGTTTGCAGAATACAATCTAACTGATAAACAGATCGAACTGGCACAAAGGGGAGCAAAGTATACAGTACTGAGCATTGAACAACTTGAAAAGTTACCATTCACAGTGGCAGAAAAACCAGCTACGGAATGGCTTATTCACGGCAAAATTAGTCTACCTGTGACTACTTTCCAGTTTCAGTATTGCCTTAAATAGATGCAAGCAGGCAAGTATGAAAGGTTGGGTAAAGAACACATTAAGACATCCTGGAATTTACCTTACACCTATAGATGTTGGAGTGGGGATCGTGAAGTGTTTCTAAGCGGTACACACTGTGAAAGTGCACTAAGCGGTTCACTGATTTGTCAGGACATTTCTTTACACGGGGCTTGTAATGGTTCTGTGGCAAACTTGTCCTGCCAACTGCCACCAGCAGGGTACACCAGCTGCTGTGATTAATCCAACGTTTGGACAACTTTCTAATGGGAGTTACCTCATGTTGAATGATCAGAGTTGCTGTGGCATGTTGCCAGGCATCCCATATCTAGTAACGGTCAACTCCAGGGTCACTTGCTGTATGCAAGTATTGTTTGCCCCAATAGACACAGTCAGGGAGTCGCCTCTATGGCCTTCGTTGAATGTCTCTTTTATTCTATTTGATACTTTAAGCAGAATGAAAGCCATGCTTATACAACAATCAGTGCCTTTGACCTCGGCCAAAGAAACCTATGATCTACAAGTTGCAAGGACTTCGGCTGAGATACAAGCTTTAATTCGTACAAACTGCCCTATACATTTCGTAGAAATGATAGGACGTATCTTTAATATGTCAGATACAAGCAGAATTGTACATGTATTTAAGACCATCTGTTCCGGACTATTAGCACCTTTCCAGGCTGTCCTCGGAATCATTCCAAACTTTGCACATTCGGTGTTTGGTGGTGTGCCGTTAATTCTAGCACTTGTTGCAGGAATTCTGTTTCTATTCCTCCTACTACGCTGTGGCAAGCCTCTTCGCCAACATCACTCCGAGCGATGTGGAGAGAGCCCTCCTTGAACGGAAATGCCGTGAGCGAATAGTACAGCTTTTGGGCATGCCTCGTCTACGGGAACTGAATACAACGTGGTTCCTGTCATTCAGACCAATCTGGCAAGATTGCATCTTACCTGTTCTACGCTGCCTGTTTTGCAGTGAAGAATGCGTGCTAGACACCTGTCTAACACTCCCATCAGTCATGCCAACGGATATCGATACTCTCCTGGACCGGATAACGGCCCATGCTGTGTGTTGTCCCCAGAGGCTTCCAATCCTGATGGCGGCATTCATTGAGATCTCACAGACGCTTCCGGCTGCTGCTGAGGTACGAGATGGATAACGGGCACACAGGTAACAACGGATGCGAACATTGCATCTTCTGCTGAAGGCGATGTTTCTCATCTCTGTGCAATTAACCTTCTGAACGAGGTGTTCCAAATGTCGCCAACTTCGGTGGACGATATTTTGGCTACGGAAATAGATGATCTAATGTTTACGCCAGACCCCTACACTGACTTTGATTCGGCTCGCAGTGTACCAGGGCAACAATGAAATTTGGCCTTCATATTTTTGGGAACTTTTCCCAGAATTGATCTTTTTTCTTTTTAAAATTTTTGAAATGACATGGCAAATGAACAATCTGCTTACAGTAGAACTAGTCTTATAAAACGGACTTCTTTGAATACTTCCAGGGACACATTGTCACCTTACTTGTCGAACATTTCATTTACTTCCATGATATGCAATGGCTTTGATTGTAAGAACTTATCGACCATTTCATCATATGTATATATTACTGTTTCATTCACGTTGCATTCCACTTCCGTTATATGCTTAGAATGAAAACAATGCTTTAAATGTACAGTACCTATGGCATTTCAACAATTTTAAGCTTCTTTTAAAATGCTTTTAGAAATGTTTTTAGTAATATGTGGTACTCAATTTTATGTTTAGCATTTAAATGTTTAGCATTTAGTATTATCGTTCACTCGAAGTTGGAGTGGGTGTTGTATTCCGCTTTAGGGGTCCGTATATAGGTTTTCCTGAATCATGTCCTTATATAGGCACAATTCGCCTTGCCCTTATATAGGCATAGAATCCCTGTCCTTATTTAGGCATTAACCGTGCACTCCAAATACAGGCATGGTCACCGACATCCGTCCACCCTAACGTCACAACGAGTTCTTAGAAACCAGACCCTTAAGCTTCGGGAGTTCCCCTAGCACAGGACTATTGATTTCTCCAAGAACTCATCTATTATGTATGAACCGTTATACCTTAAGGGTTCATTCCTGACGTCTTCCTCTGTCCGACTTCACGTCAATGCTAACATTCCACGACACCTACCAGGTATAAATATACCTTCCCTTGCCCAAGCAAGTTAGAGGAGACCTCGACTTCAGAGGAGCCCGTATCCCGGCCTGACGCACTGAGAAGACGCTGTCATTCCTGCACGCAGACGAATCCAGCTTCCAGTGTTCTGACTCCCTTCGAGGGTGTTAGAGTTTCAGATTCGACAGGAGATTCCCACCTCTCTCATTCTCAAGGTATGGAGCTGACTAGATCCTAGAGGGACTCTTGGCATACTATACTTGGCATACTAGACTTAACATACTCTTAGTATACCATACTAGAGAATACTCCACCTACTTCTATCTTTCCCTACACCTAGACTAGGTTAGGCACATTGGGGTAGAACTAGCTTAGAGACGCATCGAATGAGTACTCGCATTCTTAGCTCATGTTATTTATGTACGTGAATATATGCTAAAAGATAATGCTAGCGCAGTATTATTTATTTCTACTGCTTACGCTGTACATTATTTATCTTGCATACTGTCTTGTGATCATAACAGCACATATCTCTTACACGAGAAACAAGACTGTTCAATAAAACCCTTTTTATTGAAACGCCCGTCTTTCCTTTCTGTGTAACTCTGTAGAAACTAAGCATGCACGATTGAATGAGTGAAACTGTTATCTATTGTTTCCACGATTCTGAGACATGTTCCGCTTCTAAAGGGAAACAAAGTTGTCATGTTTTTCGGTTGCCAGAAACTACTCCCTTCTTGTTCTCAAGGAGTTTCTAGTGGCCTCTGAGCTAGCTGGCACAGGAAATTAAGTTTAATATAATCGATAGGGACATACCGACCTTAGTCCTATGTCAAACCTATAGGTTATATTATTCCAATGCGCAGAGCCTATTAGGGAACTAGGAACTACACTACAGGTTCAGAATGGATGAAGCACAGCTTTAATTAAAAAACGAGAGATTCAGACTTTACATTTTCACAGTCCTTCCTTTTCAACTGTGCTGAATCTATTCTAAGGGGTACATGTATTAATCGTGTACATTAATATTCATTAATTCATGAATTTCAGTGTGCATAATCATTTCTCTATTTAATTCATGAACATTGATTGGGGTGGGTTTAGTACTACTGCAAACATTTATACAAGTGGTGCATATCATAGGGGCACATTGAATACAACAGCAGCAAGTTAGAAAGATGGCTCCTATGATTACTATTCCCATTAATAATTTCCAACCCCAAGTGGAGATAAGTCCCTGTAACCATTCAGACCAGGACCAGGTTCCTTGTTCTTGATGTATTTCTGCAGCTATTTTATGTAATTTGGAAATGGCGTTATAGACAGAAGGGGCGTGGTCAGGTATGAACACGCAGCAGCTACTACCTATGATGCGGCATGCTCCACCACGATCAGCGAGTCCTACATCAAGCACCATTCTATTTTGAAGAGTTACAATTCTTGTAATCTGGAGTTCTTCGGTAATGTTTCCTAGAGCCATTGCTGTCTGATTAGTTACTGCTTCTACTACTCGGGTTAGGCGTCTAATTTTTCTACTGTTTAGGGCTGCACCAACGAAGAAAAAGAGTCCCAAATTGAAATCTACATATTGCTGCAAGGCTGTATCGGTCTGATCTACTTCATCATTATTTATGGTCCGTTTGAATCTATTTAAAGAGATGTCATTAAATAATTTCAGGTTTTTGTGATAAGAGGCAGGTGCTAAAAACACAGGAGGAAGTAAGAAAGACACATAACAGATGCCAGACCAACTGACTGGTAGATGATAGTAACCCTTGTTTCCACAGATAAAGTACGTATTATGGGAAGATAGAAAGGTGCTATTGTTCATTCCAGTGATATTTAAAACAGTGGTACAGTCACTTTTTCCCACGGGAATACTTCCAATACTGCTCACACAAAGTTCTGCTCGGGCTCTGGTTACAACGATAACAGGAGGCCCATTACCCTTGGCTGTTCGAGTGTTGGGGAAGACATATCTGGTGGAGGTATTCCCTCTGCGATACTCCTCCATTTCCCATACAGTTCCTTTGGCTTGGGGATCTCCTTCCTCATCGGGGTAACATACCCTATTTAACTGGGCATTGAGTCTTCCTACATCAGCAAAAACTTTTTGACTTATTTTAGAGGCCCACAATAATGCAAACCAGGCTCTACAGGAGCCATTATGTGAGAATGGCAAGGGGATAGAAGGCGTTCCTCCCTTCTTCTGATGAGCTGGCATCATTCCACACACCCAGCAGTTGGTAGTGTTCGTAGCATTGTGGGTATGATGTAGCATTTGTATGAAAGTGTTATTGAGGTAGGACATGCAGTGTTTTTGTTCATGGTAGGGAAGAGTATAGTACACATGTTCTGTGGTGGCAGGAGTAGTAGCGAGCAATAGGGTTCCGGCCGGAATCACTTTCTCCATTGTCCAAAATACTGCTGCCAAGATTATCAAGAGTATAATCAAAATCACCATACACAGCGGCTTGTCTTTGTTTCGCATCTGCAACTTAGATCCCAAATCCTGCATTTCTCCTTCTCAGTATCAATACAACCACAGGTTGGAGAGAGATCCAGGTACCACTGAGCACGTATCACAATCCCCTCTGAACCTAGTTCAGCCGATTCTGTGATCCTACCGTGTCACAGCCGAACCATTCCACTAATTGAAATCGGTCCTCCGGTATCTCTATCTGCTCCTTCCCTTCCTTGGTCGTAAATCGTACCTTGTTGCTGAAGGCGTAGTTTGATCAGGAAACAAAGTATCTTCATTCAGAGGAGCAACACTTTTCTGAGTCTGTAAGATATCTTTCAGATCGCTTCTGCCTTCTGGCTGGAGAACAGTTGCTGGGATTCGCTTGCAGTGCCCTGCATTAATCCAGTGGCGTCTGTTGGTGACACGGACAGCAGTTCGAGTTGCAAGCAGGATCTGTTCTTCCAGCGAGGCTCCAAGTTTTTAGAACGCTGGAAATTTTTTATAAGGACATATTCTCCAGGTTGAAGACCATGGGCCGGACCCTCTGACTTGTCTGGAATAGCTTCATGCACCTGCTGATGAATCAGAGACAGTTTTTCAGTCAAGTTTTTAAGATAATCACTCAAAACAGGGTACTGTATTTCTTTTATCATATTTGGCCTGGGGGTCCCCAAACATTCATAGGCCTACCAAAGACTATCTCATAGGGAGAAAGTCCAATCTTACTATGTGGGATGGAACGAACAGATAAGGCTAAAGGCAAGGCATTTGGCCAATTAAATTAAGGCCCGTTGTTGCCTGTATTTTTGCTAGTTTTAACTTTAACGTGGCATTGTACCTTTCTACCAAACCCGCTGCCTGAGGATAATTAGCAGCATGAAACTTCTGCTTTATCCCTAAACCCTTCATTAGGTACTCTATTATCTGGCCAGTAAAGTGGGGGCCATTGTCGCTCCATAGGACTCTACAAACCCCAAAACGGGGAAGAACTCCTTTAACAAGATTTTGGCTGTTGTCAAGGCTGTGTTGTCTTTGGTGGGATAGGCTTCTACCCACTTACTAAAGGAACAAACCACAACTAGTACATATTTTAAATTGTTGCAGCGTTCTAGTTGAATATAATCCATTTGGAGTGCTTCAAAGGGAACCAGAGGTGGAGAAAATCCACCAGTAGGGGTTGATACTCCCTTCCCAGGATAGTGCTGTAAGCAGATCATACAATTTTTGACCAAATGCTCAGCCGTTTTCCGAATGAGCGGACTATCCCAGACTGGATCTAATTGGGAAATGATGTTTTTGGCACTAACTTGAGCAGGTCCATGAGCCATAGTCACAAAAGGCAATACATAGGCATAGGGAAATTTCCATTTTAACATATCTTTTGACCTCCAACATCCCTCATCATCTAACTCTCCTTTCTTTTGCCATTCTGCCCTTTCCTGTTCAGTGGCTGACTGCTGTATGTCCTTAATCTCTGTATACATGTTCTCCCATCTTTCAGCTTGGGATCGTAACACATACATTTTACTTGCGAGTGCACTTGCGGTCTCTCGTGCAACTTCGTCAACAAAAGCATTTCCTTGTCCCACCTTGTCTGTAACTTTCTTGTGGGCACTACATTTGATAATGGCTACACTCTTTGGCAATGTCAAGGCAGTAAGAAGACAATTTACCAATTCACCATGTTGTATTTTAGAACCATGGGAGGTTAGGAATCCCCGTTCCTTCCAAAGCTTGCCAAAATTGTGTGCCACACCGAATGCATACTGACTATCTGTGTAAATATTCACTCTTAATCCTTCACTAAGTTCACAAGCCCTCAAAAGCGCAACGAGTTCAGCTGCTTGGGCAGATTTTTGTGGGATACGGGCTGTTTCTACCATAGTCTGTAAGGTGGTAATGGCATAGGATGCTGAAGGGGTGCCATCAGGTAGTCTTAAACAAGAACCATCTACCCATAATTCTCCCTCCGGGTCTAACAAAGGTGTGTCTTTTAGATCAATTCTTCCCTTAGTCTGTTCTTCTGTTAAGAAAATGCAATCATGCAAATCATGCGCTTGTTCAGCTGGCAAAGGTAGCAATGCAGCTGGTTTCAATGTTAAACTTCTCGAGTGTGATGTGAGGTGCCCAAAGTGTAAGTTCATAGCCTGTGAGTCTAGCACTAGTCAAGTGTTGTGTCTTGGTCTGATTCAAGAGTGCATCTACAGAATGTGGTACCATAACCATAAGCTTGTTGCTCAACACTATCCCCTCAGATTGGCGTATAGAAATCGCTGTGGCTGCAACCGCTCTGAGACAACCTGGGAGTCCTCTGGCTACTGGGTCTAATACAGCTGAGAAATAAGCACATGGACGATGCTTATTACCATATGGTTGTGTCAAAACTGACAATGCACATCCTTCTCTCTCGTGTACATATAGTATGAAAGGCTTTGTATAGTCCGGAGTGCCTAACACTGGAGCAGAACAAAGGGATGCACGGAGCTGCTGATATGCTTCCTGACATTCAGATGTCCATGGTAGAGGAGAGGGAGTGTCTTTAGTAACAAGGGACAAAAGAGGTTTGATAATTAGTGAGAAGTTAGGGATCCACTGTCTACAGTAGGAAGTAATACCAATAAGTGCCCTGACTTCTTTTTGAGTACTTGGAATAGGAATTTTTAGGATAGTTTGAATCCTGTCTTTGGTCAGAGTGCGGCCTTCCTTAGACAAGAGGTGACCTAAATAAGTGACCTCAGACTGACAATATTGTAGCTTATTCTTAGAGACCTTATGTCCCTTAACAGCAAGATGATGCAATAGAGAGAGAGTGGCTTCTTTACAAAGCTCAACTGTGTCTGCGGCTAGCAGAATGTCATCGACATATTGCACAAGTGTAACTCCTGGTGGCAAAAGAAGTTCATCCAACTGTCGTTTAACTGCCTGACTATAAATGCTAGGCCTTTCTGTATATCCTTGTGGAGCCCTACAAAATCTGAATGAGCGGCCCCGTAATGAAAATCCAAAAAGATATCGGCTCTCTTCATGTATAGGAATAGAGAAAAGGCATTTTTGAGGTCGATAACAGAAAACACAGTGGCTGTAGGTGGGATTAATGTCAACAAAGTCGTAATATCAGAGACAACAGGATATTGAGGAATCACGATTTTGTTGACTTCTCTTAAGTCAATCACAAATCGATAAATCTTATCTCCTGTTCCATCGCCCCGTTTTAAAATGGGGAGAATGGGACTATTGCATACATTAGAGGAAACTTCCTCAACAACTCCTGTACGTATCATGTCATCAATGATAGATATCAGTGCATCCTCACCTTCTTTTGATATTTTATATTGCGGGACCCTTGGTAAGGAAGCACCCTCCCGAACCTGTATGTATACTGGGGAAATGTCCATTCTTGTTCATCACACTAGAGCCGCTCCCAGTATCGTGTTGCTAATGCTAGTGTTTATTAATTTGTGAGTGCTGGAATCTCACAAAAAGTGAAGGACTGGTCTCACACACCACCTGGTGTCATGCTTCATCATTGACCAGTCCTCGCCCTCTAAAAACTTGGTTTGATAGAGGGCGGGCATACACCTGAGGACAGGGATGCACTTCTAAACTAAGTGGGGGCCCGTTTTGAAAAATAGTGAGTTAAAATGCCATTATAGATGTCAAATTAAATTTTAATGGTGCAGGCATCTATATGGTGATTAAAATCAAGTGACCGGTGTGCTGGGGATATTTACTGTCCCCCCACCAATGTCCATGTGGTCAACATGTTTCTGCCATATGGCCTATGGGGGTCCGTGGCATTCATCAGGACCTAAAAGTAGAAAATGCGGGCTCCACTCTTACCAGACTATGGTGAGAGGGTCTTCACTAAGTGGGGTGATGTAGATCACTCTCCACTAAGGTAGGGCCTGAATCTAGAGCCTGAAAGAAAAAGATATTGTGGTTGGACAACGTGTAGATAAACACAACACTAAACACAGTATAGATGAATATGCAATCAGCCACACATAATGCAGGTCTACTGTGAGTGGCTATAGGTGCAGCAGTCGTGACACTCATCTGTGTACCAGAAGAAAAATGGAGTAATAATCTCCATATGGCTTACCCAGACTTGGGGACACTGTGCCCCATTGGCACTTAATATCCGGGCGCCAATACTATAAAACACGCCAGTGCACTCCACTCCCTTATCATCGAGGAGTGGAGGAGCACTTGGATGGGCTTGGAGGCGGAGATCACGTCGTGTCACAGTAAGAGTATGAGTGTGTGGATGAAAGTTTTTCCCTTTCAGGTATTTTTGCCCCTGATTCACTACTGAAGCCCACTTTCGGTCTCTGTAGTTTTTACTTACCATATTCATCTGGTACTCTGTTGTTTCTCTCCCCTCTTTTTATAGCAATCTCGACCAAAGGGGTCCCCTGCCCTCACCCTCCTATGGGGCACAGTGTCCCCAAGTCTGGATAAGCCAGACTTTCTTCTGGTACACAGATGAGTGTCACGACTGCTGCACCTATAGCCACTCACAGTAGACCTGCATTATGTGTGGCTGATTGCATATTCATCTATACTGTGTTTAGTGTTGTGTTTATCTACACGTTGTCCAACCACAATATCTTTTTCTTTCAGGCTCTAGATTCAGGCCCTACCTTAGTGGAGAGTGATCTACATCACCCCACTTAGTGGAGACCCTCTCACCATAGTCTGGTAAGAGTGGAGCCCGCATTTTCTACTTTTAGGTCCTGATGAATGCCACGGACCCCCATGGGCCATATGGCAGAAACATGTTGACCACACGGACATCGGTGGGGGGACAGTAAATATCCCCAGCACACCGGTCACTTGATTTTAATCACCATATAGATGCCTGCACCATTAAAATGTTATTTGACATCTATAATGGCATTTTAACTCACTATTTTTCAAAACGGGCCCCCACTTAGTTTAGAAGTGCATCCCTGTCCTCAGGTGTATGCCCGCCCTCTATCAAACCAAGTTTTTAGAGGGCGAGGACTGGTCAATGATGAAGCATGACACCAGGTGGTGTGTGAGACTAGTCCTTCACTTTTTGTGAGATGCCAGCACTCACAAATTGATAAACACTAGCACTAGCCACACGATACTGGGAGCGGCTCTAGTGTGATGAACATTTTATGTTGGAGGCCGCCGACTCCCAGCACCCCGTGCCTCTGGTTCCCTTATCCCAGAACCATTCTGGGTACTGTGGTTACGCAAATGTCCATTCTTCCCACATCTGTGTCAGCAGTAGCCCAAACACATAAAGGGACAGAATCAAGGTCCGAACATAAAGAAAAATTGTATTGTTTAGGCAATGTCTTTTTCCAAAAAATAACACGTACTCCAGATGGGGAACAATGTATAGTAGCATGGAAGTATTTCAAAAGATCAAGTCCCATCAGATTATCTGGAGCATGTGGGGGAAGCAAAAAGGGGGCTGTAGTGATGAAATTCTCAACCTGTAAAGGTAATTTTTGGGACACAGGGCTAGGAGTTGGTGTTCCATCAAACCCTATCGATGTAATTACTTGGCCAGACAAGGGTGTCCCCGGGACCAGTTTCTGAGATATCGCACTACGTGTCGCCCCTGTATCCACTAAAAATTCTGATCCTGCCCAAGTATGGTGGCTGTTATATAGGGTCCTGACTGGTCTACAGGTATCTCAACTGGTCCTCCTTGTCCTACGCTGTCCTAGGCAAAATGTGTTCCCACAGTTTCCTCTGATTCCCAATCCTCCATCGAATATTGATTATTTCTTTGGTCAAAATAATTTCATGACCTATTTCTCTCTGGAACTTGAACCTGCTGTGGCTGCTGTCGGGGAGCTAAAGTCCCTCGGCTACCATTCACTTGTCCTCTTCCTCTCCCACCAGCAGCTAAAACAGGACATTCTGAACGCCAATGTCCTTTCTCCTTGCAGTAAGCACATTGATCTAGCCCTAGTGAAGTTTGTCTACGCGGTGGCCCTACTGGAGGTGCTTGTCTATAGTTCTGACCATAATTTTGGCCATGGCCTCGACCTTGGGGTCCATAGGCCTGAACCATCATTACTTTAGTTTTCAATTCTTTTAATGTTCCTTCTTTTCGTTCTTGCTCAGTGGTCACCTGATTCTGATTATACTGAGCCATATCTAATATAGCTTTCGGGGTTACTGAAGCCCATGTGCTCTCTGAATTCTTTAAACGAACAGATATTTCTGGGAGTAAATTTCCCACAAATCGATCTACGAATAAATGTGCACCCGTAGGTGTAGACGTATCTTGCCCACTAAAATCGTGGAACACTTCCTCAAAGCGAGTAAAGAAATCAGGGACGGCCTCTCCCTGCTTTTGTTTACAAGCAGTAAGGAGTGCCCAGCCTATTTTTCTTGCTGGAACCATCGTTTTTATATAAGTAAGAATGTTACCAGGAAGATCCAGTATAAACTGACTAGGTTTCTGACCAGGTTTCCTATCCCTATCAGCTGCTATTATGGCAGCCCAATCTCCTCCCAAATCAACGGCATGATCCTGTTTCCGGGTAAGTCGCCACATATCTGGGGGCAGAATCATACCAAAAAACATATCAATATCTGCTTAGGTCATGATACAAGAATCAATGGCTGCTTGTACATCATCATAAAATCCTCTAGGATTTTTCCGTATGTCTGGTAAGGAGGCTTTTAAAGTGAGTATATCCGTCCATTTCCAGGGCGTATATATCCAATTATACAAAAAATGGGCTCTAGCATTAGCACTATTTGGGTCATCATTGTCTGCATTCCCTCTTCCAGGAATGAACTGTGGCGCAGCTTCCCTAATAGGTCTTATTCGGGGAGAGGAAGAGAGTTCATCACAATATCCAATTATTGTTACTATGGCAGTGTTAATTCTGCTTACAGGGAAGGCTCCCATCTGACACTGTCTATTAATAGCTCTAACATCATCTGGGCCATTTCGTCCTGTAATCATCTCCCATTGAACCATAAGTTGATGAGAAAGCTTGTTTATAAGACAAAGAAGCTCGCCCTCAGAGAAACCCTGTATCTGATCGATCATTTCTTCTACTTCCATTTCTAGATCACTTAACCAATTTAATACCATTAACCTTATCGCATCCTGACGAAACTGAGGTACAGTAGAACGAAGAACTCGAGGGGTCAGGACAGATGCAGGAAGTACGGGATCATTAGTCATTTCAGGTGCAGTGGCCTGAGGTGGAGGGGGTAAGGAATGTACCGGTACTGGTTGGAAAATAGGGAGCTGGACAACCGCGGGCAAAGGAGGTGGAACCGGGGGTACAGGGGGAACAACATTCGGTGGTCCTGGGGGAAGAGGTGTTAAAGGTACATATGGGGGTGGGGGTCGTTCTATCAACAACCTATCAATATCTGAATCCACATCTTCTTGGTGGACCTGAACTGCTACAGTTGGTCTAACTATATATTCCTTAGATGTTAATAATCTATGCTCTCTATCTAAACATTCCTTTTTCTCTTGAACTTCCTTATCCTTCAATTCCTTATACTTCTGATACTCTGTCTTCCTTTCCTGTTTCCTTTGTACCTTCTCTGCCTTGAGCTGCCGCTCCTTCACTTCTTTCCTCCACATACGCAAACTGTCAAACATAGCTGGCCTAACTTTCTTTAAAAACAATCGTTTCTCTAGATACTCGAGTTTGTGAGGGTCCATAGTTCCCTCTAATGGCCATTGTAACTGGGGATCCCTTTTTGTATATTTGTTCCACAAGGCATTATACATGATGGGACAAATACCATATTTGATGTACATCTCAAAATTCGGCGTACCTTCTGGTGGCGCCGGCTGACTTGCTTCCAAAATGCTCTGCTTATCGCAGCAGCAACAACAAAACTTCCAAAGCGTACTAAGTACAGGCATGTTATATAAGATATTAAAAAACTTATAAACAGAGAGAAATAAAAATATTCTCACATTTACCTGTAAGAAAAAATGTTTAGTCAAAACAAAATAGCAAGTCTCAAAACAAAGCTTAGGTTTCAAAATATCAAACAGATCCTAGGTTTCAAAATTCCAAGCAGATTCCGAATGGATTACCAAACAAATACCAAGTCAAGACAAATACCAAGTCAAGCAAAGATCAAACAGATCCTAACCAAATGAACCGGTTCAATACAGATTTACCTCATGCGTAGTCTTCGACTCCCACCTGTCGATCCTCCCTGATCCAAAGAAAATCACCGACCGAAGACCCCAGTCAAGGCCAGCAGCCGCCAGGAAGATCAGAGTCGGAGAGCTGAAAAATCACCTTGGACCATGAGCAACACTAGTCTCTTCAGGTGGGGCGCCCCTCAGTAAAGTTCGTCTCACCGACACGATCTCCTCCCCCGGTCCGACTGCAAGCCTTTGATGGGGCCCCGCGTTCGGGTGCCAATTTGTGGAGCAGATTAATGAATAACCTGCTGGTGCAGGGATCACCACTTCACCACGGGTTCTTTAACAAGGAAGGAGGAAACAACACTGGAGGGAAGTCAAACCATAGATTATTTATTAAGCATTCATGAATGGGTCTCCATCCGACAAGTACCATCAAGATACCCAAGGAGGGAACACCCTGAACGATGGTTACATGAGTTTTTATACTGAACATCATAGACAAGGAACGCCCAGAGGTAAATAGAGCTTTGGGAAGAACATACAAATGAGACAATCGGTAAGAATCAACAACCTTGGTGCCTTGTGTAATTGTCGCGTCCTGAAGCTGCACAACAAGATAGGCTATCTGAGCAAACTTTATCTAAGGCTTTACCATTGTTTAACAAACACACAAAACCCAGTGCAGACATCAGCTGTTCTTTTGTGCTGACTTTGCATGTTTACGCAGCCTACGATGTCTCAATCTAGATTCTTTACCAATGTTGATGCAGGTGCGATGTCAAGGATAGAGCCAGGCTGAAAACAGGACAGGGGTGAGAATGGATGAAGCACAGCTTTAATTAAAAAAGGAGAGATTCAGATTTTACATTTTCACAGTAGACATTGTGCTCCTTGGAGCTTTACACAGTGAGCAGAATTGAAGGATGCGGGACAAGGTTGATTTGGCTTAGTTGTAGTAGAGACTGCAGCCATGTTCTCACAAAATGCCATTTCAGATTCTAAGTGCACCCGTGCCTAAGATTGAAGATGATTGCTCTTAGTGTGGAGTGGATTAGCTTTGAGATTTAGGTCTAGAAGGCCAGAGAACAGAATTGCTATCTGTTCTCTAACTTGACTCCTTAAGTTTATCTTTAACCCCTTTGAGTCCAGGCCTTTTCTTTAAAACCATGGTCGCAGATCGGCCATATTTGGTGACAACATCAAAGAAGATACTTCGTGAGCACCCCATACATATCCATACTGTGCAATAAATGATATAATATTCGAAAATATACCTCTTTAGGTGAGCAGGATGTTTTAGCTCAAAATTCTTTTGTGGTAAAATTGTTCGTTGAGAAAGGGGCAAACTCTTTTTGTATCCTTCTAGTAAGATCACATTTTCCCTTTTGCATAAATTATTTGATGTACATTCCAACCGATGAATGGCTAGAAATTACAGGATTTTACTTGTTTTGTCTCTCTCACTGCCATGTCTTGGTCTTGTGCCAAGCAGTAGATAGTATATGCTCTTATATCGTGTTTACCATAATTCTGACATTTTCCATTAAGCACAAACCTGCTCGCTAAGTCGATCAACCAATCAGTACTTGTTAAGCTTGACTACTCACCCGTGAAGGTCTCAACCGACTGGGTGCTGAGGTTCAGTCGAAGAGCCAAGTCTTGAGATCCTTCCTGAATTGGGTCAGCGACAAGGATAGCCTGAGGTGGAGAGGCAGGGTGTTCCAGGTTTTGGCAGCGAGGTAGGAAAAGGATCTTCCTCCCGTCCTGGTCTGGCAGATCCAAGGGATGGTGGCAAGAGCCAGTTGGGTGGAGCTGAGGTGTCTGGTGAGTATGTGGAATGAGAGGCAGAGGTTCAGGTATGCTGGTCCGGTGTCGTTAAGGGCTTTGTAGGCGTGTGTGAGGAGCTTGAAGGTGACTCTTTCGTTGACTGGGAGCCAGTGGAGTTCGCGTAGGTATTCGGAGTTGTTGCTGCAGCATTAGATGTTGAGGACCAGTCTGGCTGCTGCATTTTAAATATTCTATAGTGTCCTGAGGAGTTTCTGGGTGACGCCTGCGTAGAGTGTGTACCCGTAGTTGAGTCTGCTGCTTAGAGTGCGTGGACGACCGTCTTTCTGGCCTCAGTGGGGATCCATCTGAAGGTCTTTCGATGCAGACGAAGAGTGTGGAAGCATGATGAGGTGACGGTGTTGATCTGGCGGTTCATAGTGAGCGAGGAGTCCAATATGATGCCGAGTTTACATGCCTGGTCCGTGAGTATGGGGAGGTTTCCTAACGCAGCGTGCCACCATGAGGCTTCCGAAGCAGAGTTGTTGGGCCCCAGGATGTGGACTTCGGTCTTGTCCGAGTTGAGCTTGAGGCTGCTGTCTCTCATCCAGGTGGTGGCCTTCATCCCGGCGTGGAAGTTGTTTCTGGTGATTGTGGGCTCGTTGAGGGAGAGGATCAGCTGGGTGTCGTCAGCGTAGGAGACTATGTTGAGACCGTGGTTCTTGACCATGGCAGCGAGCGGGGCCATGCATACGTTGAAGAGGATGGGGCTCAGAGAAGAACCCTGGGGGACTCTGCAGCCGAACCCTGTGGGTTCTGAGAGGAACGGTGGTAGTCTGCCTCGCTGTGTTCTACCGGTGAGGAAGGAACGGATCCAGTCCAGGGCTTTGTCGCGGTTGCCAGCGTTGTGGAGTCTCGTGCTTAGGGTGCGGTGGCAGATGGTGTCGAAGGCGGTCAAGAGTTCCAGGAGGATGATGGCTGCTGTTTCTCCCTGGTCAAGGAGGGCGCGGATGTCATCAGTGGCGGCAAGGAGGGTGGCCTCGGTGCTGTGGTTGCTTCGGAAGCCGGATTGAGAGGAGTACAGGACGTGGTTGGCTTCGATGAACTCGGAGAGTTGTGCGTTGATGTCCTTCTGGATGACCTTGGCTCGGAAGGCGAGCAGGGAAATGGGTCTCAAATTCTTGAGATCTGTCGGGTTGGCGGACGGTTTACTGTTTGTTCCATAGTTTGAGAACGTTTGTCACATAGATTGTGGCACAGTCTCTTTTTTTCCTTCTTTTTTTATGTGACCAACTAAAATTGATGATAGAACATCTGCATGGGTGTATAATATGGCAATCGAAATGAAGCTGGAACAACTATTGTGTTATGAATTCAAATATGCTCAGTCGGATTTTTTATGGCAGGGATAATTTTCTAGTCTACATATCCATATTCATGGCCGATGGAAGGATTTTTACCACCTTGACGGAAGTTTTGTTTTACTTCCCTTTCTTTTAGTAGGGGGCCATGCTTGATGATTTTAATGGAATTTTGGCAGCCCTTTCCTGATGGTGCCCTGTGCTAACCCCTAGACGCCTTTGCCATACAGTTTCACTTGGTACCGTTTTAAAGTCCTCTTTTGTTTTATTTGAGAATGTTAATGCTGAATGTTTTATACGTTCTCACCAGTTCTGACTTGGCTACAGGAAGTGGTTTGTTTCTCTGTTTCCTAACAAATTCAGATGCACGACATCCTGGTGCTCGTTTTAATTTCCTTCCTGACTATATAGCACTGGATAGTTTTTGGCCTTCCCTCTATAGCAAATGAACTCTGCAATTCAGAGACGGTAGTTTAAAATGGTTCTCGTCTGTCTGGCTGTAGGTCGGGTCTATTTTAAATTTAACCTCTAAACATGAAATTTCTCCACAAATTGAGATGTTGCGAAATGACAAGGAGCCTTGAACTCCTTTTGGGCTTTTCCGCAGTCTGCTTCAATAGTGGACTGGAATTGATGGGTAACCTGCATTAATGATCAGCAAAATGATGCTGTATTCTGCAATGCATTGTTATTTGCCTTAACAGCAGAAACGTGGTACAAAATAGGCCTAAATGTACATTATAAGTAGGGCTCCCAGTTTTCCGTTTTTACTGATTTTTACAGATAAATACAGACAGAAAACCATTTATTTTCTTGCCTGTATTTATTTTTAAATGTGGATAAAAACGGAAATTGGGTGCTTTTTGAGTGATTCTAAATACACTTTGCCATGACTGCCAGGCCAATAACTGTGTGGAATGACAGGTAAGGGGGTTAAAAAAGAAAGGACTTTTAGTAAAGAGGCTTAAACAGCAGTAAGATATGCACAAGGCTGATACTGAAATGTGCATATTATCATATAAGTGCATTGATTTATCTTCTGCGGGTGTTCATATCACTGAAACCTGGCAGGCATTCAAAGCATGATTGCATATTTATTGGTTAAATTAATGTGGAAATATACCAGTTTCATCTTTACTTTTTTAACTAAACCCATAATAAATATGGATAAATACAGATAAAGTTGACAAAAAATAAATATGGATAAATACAGATGGAAATGTCAAAGAAATAAATACCATAAAACCGGAAGCCCTGATTATAAGCAAGTCATTTAAGTGTTCTATGACTATATAACGGCACCAGGCAGCAAGCCTTTATAGGGTTACCATACACCGAGGCAGTATCCTTTTTTGAATGCTTACCTGTATGTTATTCCTTTTAATGCGTGCATATGAGATGGCTTGTTCTATCTATCTAATATTTATTTTTGATCACATTGATAACTTATGGATATGCCATTATTAGTCAAAATTAGAGAGACTATTTCTGAAAACTCATTTAAACAATATTGCTTAAATGCGTTTTCAGAAATAGTTTCTCTAATTTTGACTAATAATTCGATTTACTTAGTTTCACTTGTTTTAACTCTTATAAGTGTGTTGATTTGGGTAAGCACCATAATCTTGCCGCTCTAAAACAATGTAAACATAACTTATTTAACAGTGTGTGCTTCACAAGTACAGCTAGTCGCTCATTCGTGTCGCCAGCCACTTTGTCATTTTGTTCCTGCTGTATATTGCTTTTCTTGTTCCTGTTGTATATTGCTTTTCTTGTTCCTGTTGTATATGGTTTTTCTCTCTTTTCGCCTACAGCTATCAGCCTGTGTCTCCCGCAACCCGTATGTAAAGCGCTCTGATACCTGTTTGGGTCTTGTTCGCGCTATATAAAACTTTTAAAATAAATAAATTCAGGGCGGGAGGGGGAGGAGTAAGATCTTAACCAGGATTTAGTGTACCATTTAACAGCATGGAATTTCAGTGGGTTCGCGTACACGGTGCACAGATCCTGAAGTACCTCCAAACTGGGCAAACACCATCAGCCCTGGTGAAAGTCTAGCACAAACCAACATTGCAAACCATAGTGTAACACAATGCAAAGGGATATAATGTAACCCCAAAAAGGTATATTTAAGCTCCCAGACAAACGTTTGAGTGAAATACCACTGAGGCTCGAGATGAGTGGCCTAAATATATTTTTCTGCTGGCCTACAATGTGCCAATTTTAAGTGAAAAATATTATTTAAAAATAATAAATCGTGGTTTTTGTCTTGTGTGCATCAATCAACGGTAAAATGGTTTCTAGCGCCATGATGACTAAAGCCCTCATTTATATTTGTTACTTCGAAAATAGAGCTAGAAATTTATTTGTATTTGTATGGGACAGCTCACCTTTAACATGCATCCTCCTTTCATCGTCTTCAAAGAACAGCAAGAGTATCTCTATGGTTTTAAAATGCTATCACTGTCCAGACAGTTACAAAAAACAAGGGAACCCAATGTGCTATTGGTCAGGGACCTTGGGTACGTAGACTATTTTAGAGGACAATGGTCCCTAGACAATTAAATGAAGTTTAAATATAGACCCAGTCAGTACTATATTGTCTGTCCAGCCGGACAGTTTTTTAATATACAATGATTGTATAAAACAATTAAACCGAAAAATTACAAGCGGGACACAACCTGCGTCCTGCTGACGTACATTTACAAACAACATAAAGGAAGGGGGTTCAGGCAAGAAAAAACCATGTCTGTAGTTACATTGAATATAGGTACAACAGACAGATACATTGCGCACACCATTACAAATTAAGCATTACAATATAGCCAATGTATATGGTGTACAGTTGTCGACGACGTTTCGATCCCTTTTTAAATCATTGGGATCATCTTCAGGACTTAAATAATGACATGCCTGCATAGAATAGCTCAATAACTTAAACCATAAAATGAAGGTAAGGAAGAATAGGGGGAAGGGGGAAGAAAAGGACAAAAGGTTATACAGAGGGAAATAGTGATACATCTAGTCTGATTCAATTTTACAAGTGATATACATGAGTTGGCTGTGACCAAGTTAGCCTCTGAGTAAGACCAGATAGAGGTTCAGGAAAGGATGTGAACCAGATTGCATGTGACATGCTCTGGTGAAAAAGGATTTAGTGACTATAAGGAAGGCCGTGTCTCAAAACCCACCTAGTGCGCGCCGATACATTGCGTGAATTACAATGATCTCATAAGGAGAGAAGCCATATGGGGAACTGTCAGGGGTTGTTAATATGATAACCAAACAATTAGAGCGCGAGGAAAGAGCGCACGCTTACTGCGAGCTGGTGTGCCTGTAAATTCAGAGGAAGATGTGAGGGACACCGTCTGGCGTGCTTGATCAGCACCTAATTGTGAAGGGATGAATTAGTTATCAGAAACTACAGTGGGACTTGAATAAGGATGCAAGGCATGGGGGATCCTTACCAGAGGGGTTTAAGTAACCCGTGATGACTACGGGGACCGCAACAGTAAAAGCAGCAACCTAAAAGAAAGGGCTTAAATAAGTGGTGATAGCACGGAATTGGTGCTAAGTAAAACCGGCAACCCGCAAGGCAGAGCTTACCTTAATAAGGGGCGTACCACAATGGTAATGGAGCCGCTGCTGCGTGCTCCGTAATTGGGAATTCCTAAAACAAAATACAAGGACAATAAGTGCTTAAAGGGGATTAAGGAGGGGCGGTGATAAGGTCCAGAAACCTGCTCAATAGGATTACTTACCGAGCGAGTCAAGGCTTCAGGGGCAGTCCCCGCGGAAGTACGAACGCGAGCAGATCCTCAGCGCATTGGTAACACGGGCCATGAAGGCGGCTAGTAATATTACAGTCAGGTGATCACGGAGAGGTCATGTGACCAATTGCTAGTGTAGGTGAATGTATCTATCTAACTGGGCGGCCATGTTAGAAATGGCATAAAGCATGCAGGGGCACCATGAGAGTGATGAATTGTATACCATTTGGAGCAGTAGTCGAAACATTATTCATAAGGGCAATGTATATATATACAACCAATATAATGCAAAATTACATTTCCAATTTAACCAAATAACAACCAAGAATGATAAGGTCTAAAATTTAATTGGGAATTTAACAAGTTGTAGTTGTGTATCGGACGGGGCTAAGGAACACGCGCAAAACCTCAGCGCATTGGTAGCAAAGGGCCGTGGAGCGGCTGTAATATTACGATCAGGTGACCCAGGGTTGGTCATATGACCGGTTGTTGGTATTACTAGAAGGTCTACCTAACTAAGCGGCCATATTGGAATTGGCAAAAAGGCATTTAAGGACACCTCGATTATGAGGAATTGTGTGCCCTCGAAAACAGTAATTAATACATTATTTGGAGGGGCAATGTTCGCATATGCAACCAATATAATACAAAATTTAAATTCAATTTAACCAAAACAACCAAGGGTAGCGCTCCATAATAATGAGGCCTAAAGTTGGAATGGCCATATTGCAAGGTGTAATTATATACAGTTAAGGTTCATAGTGCAAGATGATTGTTGAACATAAAATTGCAGTGACATCAATATTAAAATCCATTTCAACCATAAAACAGAATTTAACAGCACATCTTACTGATGGAGGACAATTAGAGCAGGGAGGTCCAATCTTCAAGGCGGTTTAGACCCGTGTGTATACTTCCAGTTTTCAGGATCCATTTCAGTTCCTCTTTATTTAGTAATTGATGAATGTCGCCTCCCTGGGAGGTGATTTAATCACGTTAATGATAGTCCATTTCATATCATTTTCCGAATGTCCCATGGCATTGTAATGTTCAACCAATGGGGCATTTGGCATGTTGCATCGAATCCTGCTACGATGCTGACAAATTCGTAAGCGTGCTTTCTGAGTTGTTTGTCCTATATAAATCTTGTTGCAAGGACATACAATGGCATATATGATGTTACATGTGTTACAATTCGAGAACATTTTCCGTTCAAACGTAATTTTGGCATATTCAAAATCTCTTCCTTCTACTGTCAATTCACACACAATACAATCCCCGCATTTAGCATGTCCAGTTAAAGGCGGTAGCCCCCAATGATCATTCAAAGTATTTTTGGTGTCTGAGGGTGGTAGAGCCGCTCGTACCAAATGATCTTTAATGTTTTTGGCTTTGCGAAAGGCAAACAAGGGGCGTTCAAGATTGAGTACTCCTGCATTTAGTACTGTCCAGTGTTTGATGATACTTTTACGGATTGCATGTGATACCGGTGTGAAAGTTGTGACACATATCATGCGATCCTGTGTTTTCTTAGTCTTAGGTTCTAGGAGGACATCTCTGGGGCAATACCAAGCTCGTTTGAATGCATTACGGACAAGTCTACGTGGATATCCACGGATAGTCAGCTTGTTACTGAGAATCTGTGCTTCCCTAAAGTAGTCCTTTTTAAGGAAACAGTTTCTCCTAATCCGGAGGAATTGGGAATACGGTAATGAATCCCTAAGGGCGCGGGGATGGTGACTGTCATATTGAAGAAGCGTGTTGCGCTCAGTGGGTTTTCTGTATAAACTTGTTATCAGATATCCCTCATTGTGTTGGATATTCAGGTCAAGGAAAGGAATGGTGTGTTTGCTCTTGGAAAGAGTAAAAGTGAGACCACCACAGTTGTTATTTAACCAATGGAGAAATTGGTTCAGGGAATCATTAGACTCTCGCCAAATCATGAAAATATCATCTATATAGCGCTTCCACAATATAATACAGCTGTGAAAGGGGTCAGATGGTGATAGTATTGTACCTGTCTCCAGATCATCCATATACAGGATCGCTAGATTTGGTGCAAAAATTGCCCCCATAGATGTACCCCTGACCTGTCCATAGTAGTGGTCATTAAAAAGAAAGAAATTTTTAGTCAGACAGATTTCAAGGAGTTGCAGTATAAAAATTGTGGGTACTGCATGAGGACGTGGTCGTTTGTTCAAGACTCGTTCAATTACAAGCATAGACTCAATTTGGGGAATATTAGTATATAAAGACTCAACATCCAACGTACAAAGTGTGTCGGATGTGGGGTCAAAGGGATGTTCTTCAATGCGATTGATCATATCCATACTATCACGTATGTAGCATTCTGTGTCTGGTACAAAGTCTTTTATGAAATGATTAATGTACTGGCCCAAGGGTTCTAAAATAGAACCACACCCAGAAACTATTGGGCGGCCTGGTGGTTTGTCTTGGTTCTTATGTATCTTTGGTAAAGTGTATATCACTGGTGTTCGTGGTGATTTAACATTAAGGAACAAATGTTCTTTTTACTTAGGAACCCTGTATCAAGGCCATCATTAGTCACTTGGAGAATAAGTTTCTGTATCTCCTTTGTAGGATTTGTCGGAAGTTTACAGTAGTGGTCAGTATTGCTCAACTGTCTAAGGATCTCGTTTATATAATCTCCTTTTTCTTGTAAAACAATACCACCTCCTTTATCAGCTGGTTTTATAACCAGTGAGGGGTTCATCTTGAGGGCAGAGATAGCTTTTCTCTCTTCAAGTGATATGTTGTATGGTACATAGCAGTGATTGTTTTCAAGACGATTAACATCATTTAATACCAATTGTCCTTGTATTTTGTTTTAGGAATTCCCAATTACGGAGCACGCAGCAGCGGCTCCATTACCATTGTGGTACGCCCCTTATTAAGGTAAGCTCTGCCTTGCGGGTTGCCGGTTTTACTTAGCACCAATTCCGTGCTATCACCACTTATTTAAGCCCTTTCTTTTAGGTTGCTGCTTTTACTGTTGCGGTCCCCGTAGTCATCACGGGTTACTTAAACCCCTCTGGTAAGGATCCCCCATGCCTTGCATCCTTATTCAAGTCCCACTGTAGTTTCTGATAACTAATTCATCCCTTCACAATTAGGTGCTGATCAAGCACGCCAGACGGTGTCCCTCACATCTTCCTCTGAATTTACAGGCACACCAGCTCGCAGTAAGCGTGCGCTCTTTCCTCGCGCTCTAATTGTTTGGTTATCATATTAACAACCCCTGACAGTTCCCCATATGGCTTCTCTCCTTATGAGATCATTGTAATTCACGCAATGTATCGGCGCGCACTAGGTGGGTTTTGAGACACGGCCTTCCTTATAGTCACTAAATCCTTTTTCACCAGAGCATGTCACATGCAATCTGGTTCACATCCTTTCCTGAACCTCTATCTGGTCTTACTCAGAGGCTAACTTGGTCACGGCCAACTCATGTATATCACTTGTAAAATTGAATCAGACTAGATGTATCACTATTTCCCTCTGTATAACCTTTTGTCCTTTTCTTCCCCCTTCCCCCTATTCTTCCTTACCTTCATTTTATGGTTTAAGTTATTGAGCTATTCTATGCAGGCATGTCATTATTTAAGTCCTGAAGATGATCCCAATGATTTAAAAAGGGATCGAAACGTCGTCGACAACTGTACACCATATACATTGGCTATATTGTAATGCTTAATTTGTAATGGTGTGCGCAATGTATCTGTCTGTTGTACCTATATTCAATGTAACTACAGACACGGTTTTTTCTTGCCTGAACCCCCTTCCTTTATGTTGTTTGTAAATGTACGTCAGCAGGACGCAGGTTGTGTCCCGCTTGTAATTTTTCGGTTTAATTGTTTTATACAATCATTGTATATTAAAAAACTGTCCGGCTGGACAGACAATATAGTACTGACTGGGTCTATATTTAAACTTAAACTTCATTTAATTGTCTAGGGACCATTGTCCTCTAAAATAATCACTGTCCAGACAGACAAATGTAAACAATGATGTGCACATTTAAGAACATGCATAACTATATTCTCTGTACTCTGTTTAATGACGATTGTCCACATGTACAAGAGAAAATCTGCATGGGGAAAAACCTGCTCACAAGGCCTTATGTCCATTATCCTTCTGTAGCGCTTTAAAGTCTGGGGATGCTGTCGCACCCCTAGTTCCGGTGGAGGTGCGGGACTGACTGCCTGGGCTGGAACTAGACAGTGGACACGAGAGAAAGATATATATATATACATATATATATATATCTATACATATATATATATATCTCCCTCTCGTGTCCACTGTCTAGTTCCAGCCCAGGCAGTCAATCCCATATATATGTGTGTATATACATATTAATATTCATTCCCCAGAACCATTGGAGGACATCTGAAAAACACATAGGACCCACGGGATGACTGTTAAAGAACTCTGCACCGCAACATTGTGAAAACACTAGAAAAATTGTCTTTGGGAGAAGTTAAAACTGATCCCAGCTCCAAATTCTCCAACTAATGGTTCAACAAAGAGATGGTCCTTATAAAACAAGCAGCTTGGAATGCACAAAGCGCTCTGAGTCAAGCATGTTCCCCTGCTGGAGATGCTACAACAAGGTAATTAAAAGAACCAAAAAGCTCATTTTGCCAAACCCATCATTGATGTGTTAGGTCAAATAAATCTGATCTTTAATGTTTATTAGGAGAAGGCCCCTGTGGACGACAAATCCATTGATGACCACATAAGCTTCTTTGAAGCCAATAACAACAAGCATTTGCAATGCATCGGTCTTGCCTTTGGGACCTTATATGTATTTAGCTATGCAGCACATTAGCCTGGGTGCTGAAACATCTACTGTTCTTTAACATGGAGGGAAAATAAGCACCAAACTGCGTGACACGCCAGGTATGGGAACACATGGAGAGAAATATTGCCTTACAGCGGGAAATGGTATAGTCCAAAGCTCTGTTTTTGATATAAAATCAGGGCCTTCGGTGGTCATATCACTGAAAATACAAGATTTGAAAAAAATATTATTGTCTACGGGTGCTCATGGAAGACAATTTCTATGGACTGGAATCTAGAGAATGCTAAAGTGATTCTGGTATTTTACTGACCTCTGCTGGTCGTTTTCTATCAAGAAAGTTAAAAGAGGCAGTTGCCAGAAAAATAAAAATAAAAAAGTCCCTAAGCAGAAAGCAATTCTGATATTTTACTGACCTCTGCTGGTCGTTTTCTATCAAAACAGTTAAATAGAGGCAGTTGAACAGAAAAAAAAGTCCGTAAGCGGAAGCAGACAAGTCCTAGGGCTGATCTCCAGGGCCCACAAAGTACATACACATAGAAGTATATACTAAAGTATATACAAGAGGTCTCGAATGCTTGACCTAAAAATACCAAAATGAATTAAAAGAAAAACAAGCATTGGCATAGCCAATAGGTCTCGCCTTTGGGACATTATAAGTATTTAGCCATGCAACAGTTGATGTTGCACCAAGGATATTGTGCTGCATAATTAAATACTTATAAGGTCCCAAAGGCGAGACCTATTGGCTATGCCAATGCTTGTTTTTTGATTGGGTCCAAGCTAATACAGCTGCTCTGGATGAATTATGTATCCCATATGCTACAGAAAAAAGCCTGCATAGGCATATCTATAGCATTTGAAAAAATTGGGAATCATGCAGATTTTTCTGTGAATGGAGAAAGTAAAGAGAAAGCTATGGGATAAAACAAAGATTCGGATGGATAACTGAACCGATAATGGAGTCTTTGGAATATAACCTCAATTGGTTATGCGACTGGTGAATGGAGTGTCATGGCGCTCCAAAGGTTATGTAGGTTCTGAATTAAGACATGATCCACACCCAAGTGTGGAATCCTCAACCCTAGATGGCTACAGTAGGGAAAAGAGCAGGTGGCTAACAGGTCCATGAGGATGACAACCAGGGAGCCACAGTGATCACACATGGGAAAAGTCAGAATAGCCACTGGTGGTAGGAAGTAAGGATTGTACAGTTCAAAGATAAACTAGTGAAAGAAGCTTAAAGAAAAGTCGTTCTTCAGGCATTAAACGCAAAGGGACACAGTCACTGGTAAATGCATCAGAAAATAAATTGCTGTGAAAAAATGAAAAGGACCAGATCACAAAAATATTCTTTCAACATACATGAAAATAGATAAGAGGGAGAATTAAATAGCGCAGAAATTTCATTTTCCTGTTGCCCTTCACTGTTGCCCTTCCACTGAAGTGGAGGATTATTTGAGAGCGGACTAAAAAATATATATTTTTGCTTAAAAATAGGGCGTTTCCCTCCTGAATCAGAAGTGTCGGAATTTATTTAAAAATTTCCATTCCCTGCATTGTCAAAGGCTGTTAAGTAAAACGGGTGCTCAAATTTATCATTGAACTGACGCGGCCGTGAAAGTAATATCGCGCGCTGTGAAAATGAAGCTGACGAAGAGGGAGGGGGAGAAGGGAGGGGATAGGGTGCCTGCGAGTGGTGCGCGCGGCATAGGAAAGACAGATGGCTGAAGCTGACGAAGAGGGAGGGCGAGAAGGGAGGGGGTAGTGAGAGCAGAGAGACAGAGGGGGTGGAGGAGCATTGTAAGGCTTAATGAGGCATTACAAAAGCCAGATGGCCTGTGCACGTTCACGCGATCGTGAACGCAAGCTGGAGGCCAGCAAAAGCCTGTGGGTAGCACTATAAAAAGCCACCTACTAAATGTCTCGCAGAGCAGCGCATGCGCTGGCTCAGCGAGACCTAAAAACACACAGATCCTGAACTATTGCCATACGTCCCACCCCCCCCATCCTCCTGGATGCCGATAAAATTAAAGCATGGATGAAAAGAGCCTGGTGATGTCTGTGATGGCAGTTTTGCCTTTGCTTCGGATGGCACTGCTGTCGTTTAGCCCTGGACTCTTTATCAAGTTCCAGTGAGCAATTGATGGGGAGGGCATTTGGTTCACTCTACTACTTGAAGTTCAGAACTGCTGACACACTGGCATCAAAAGTGCTCCTCCTTGGAACGGGCAAGGAGATCTGGATGGCTCCTGGCAGGCTTCCGCCTTGTGTTTGAGAAGGACAGGGTGCCTTGGCTTTGGCAGTGCCATTTACGTAGGGAGGCAGGAACTGCTGTCTGAAACATCTGGAAGTCACCGTTTAAATTGAAATGTATGTGGACTATTGTCTGGCTGAGTCTGGAGTTGTGAGGTGAGTGTTTGTCCATGTGCTCCCCAAGGTGATTGTCAAAGAACTGCAGAGCAGGAGCAGGATCTAGCGGCATTCTGACAGTGGTATGCACTCATAGGTGCAGTACAACGCCGAAGGAAAACTCTAGTAAATATAACAAGCATTGGCAAAACCAATAGGTCTGGTTTCCTTATGAGTCCCTACTAAAACCTTTAAAACCCCGAAGAAAGGAAAAAATTACTACCTTTTGTAGACCGTTAATTTGTGTGATAAACAAGTTAATGTGTGATCATTCAGTGTACTTTATGATTTGTAAAATATCCCGTCATGTGTTGCAGTGTAGGCACCCCACTGGATGCAGAATGATACACCAAATAACCAGTACCATGAGGTGAGAGAGAAATAGACCTCTGTATGGTGACAAAGCCTACTCCATATATATTTACATTTGTAACAACAGGTTTGCTGACAACTGCTCTGTTAAGCCAGACCTGAAATTACTTTTATACAGGCACCCCTTGTAAGAAATAAATAGAATATGGAGAATAGTGGTGCTAGTACGATGGTTGAAGAACTGGCACAGGGTCAAAAAGGAATGATGGTGTTCCTGGATACTATTCTTAAACAAAGGCTGAAAAAACGGAGAACGCCCCAGCGGGGAAGTCTGCCTAGAATGAGTGGAGTCTTAGGCAAAGAGGATGGAACCCTGCCTGAAAGGATTGCAACTGCAGCAGTACTTTCGTGCAGGATCGGCTCTGTGTAAGAAGATGTGAATGCTCAGGCAGTGTTAGTGTGTTGGGGCATTTTTGTTGCATGAAAGCAATGTAGTACCATTGGAAAAACTCCAGCACTTATGATAGAGTTTTAGAATTCCCTGCTCAGTTATTGGCAGAGGAAAGAAAAGCACGTTTTTCCAGTCCACCCCACGTGAGCACAAATGGATGGTGATGTGTTCAAGAGAACATACAAGCTCTCCTCCAGGCTTTCATGTCACCTGAGCAAAAATGGAGACATGTACTTCGCAGGCCCGTTCTAAACATGGTTTTGAACTTAAAATATGCTTTATAAATGGAAGCCAGTTGGATCATCCTTATATGCCGATCTACACTCATGCATTCAAGTTAGAAAGAGCAATCCCCACACCCTGGATATTACATCTGGTCTGCGGTATCTGCTTGGTTTCAGGTACGGAAGCAAGTCTGGTCTCTTTGTTGAAGTATCACTTTCAGTTTGAATGACTTCAAAATGTCTTATGCCACTGTGAATAAAGAATGACAATGTGCTATTGGTGGTATACTATGGTGGTTAACAAAATTGCTTGATCCCTTTTGTAGGCCTATAATCCTTATTGGGAGAATATACGGTTGTTGCAGCAATTTAGTGATGATTATGTGCACTTTCATTCCCCTGCTTAGTTGCTTTCTGTGTACCCCCTACATCCTTTTTTCCTCTTAACACTTTTCCCAGGTGTCCACCTGCCCCTCCCATCCTTCCTCTTCCTTGTCTGCCCCAGTCTCTCTTAATGGGCCTTTGGTTCATGACTGATATTTAGAGCACTAGTGGTGTGATTTAGTTCTTGGTGATTGCATTACAAATCATTGTAGGATATCTTTCCTCCACTGACAGTAAACCATAAGCTCGAAATATCAAACGTCGGCATGAAATAGCCATGTTATGTGTATTTGTAACGCGGATTGTCACTCACAAGGCAGTCCTGGCGTTGAGCAGGTGTGTTTGTCTAGCCCTGCCTATGGTAGGTTGGTTAATTAAAAAGCCTTGTCTTCAGCTTCTTGCGGAAAGAACAGGAGGCTCTGATGTGGAGTGGGAGGCCGTTCCACTCTTTAGGAACAATGTAAGAGAATGTCTGAATTCCTGATCTGTTTCTGTGTGTGCGTGGGATGTGTGCGAGTAGGAATCCTGCGGAGCAGAGGTGTCTAGATGGTTGATGGAAGAAGTGACTGTTCAGATAGGTGGGGCCTGAGTTATGCAGTGCCTTTAAGGTGTGTACAAGGCGTTTGAATTGAGCACGTTTTTGTAACGCGAGCCAGTGGAGCTCCCTGAGATGTGGTGTGATGCGAGTTCTGTGTGTGAGGTTGAGGATGAGTCTGGCTGCCGAGTTTTGGATGGTTTGTAGTCTTCTAGTGAGTTGCTTGGTGATCCTGGCATAGAGGGTGCTCCCATTGTCCAACTTGCTGGTGACTAGGGCGTACGTTTTGTTTTTAAGTGTTGCTTGGGAGCCATTTGAAGCTCTTTCTCAGCATCTCCAGGGTGTGGAAGCAGGATGCAGTGATGGTGTTGACTTGTGCAGTCATGTCCAGTTTGCTGTCATTGTTTATTCTGAGGTTTCTGGCTTGTTTTCTGGGTGTGGGTATGGGTCTACGTTCAGCCGACCACCAGTTGGAGTCCCATGATGAGGTGTTCTTGCCAAAGATCATTACGTCTGTCTTGGCAGTGTTGAGCTTGCATCATGTTGGTGACTTCGCTCATGCAGGCGGTGAACATGTTTCTTTTGTTGCAGTCTTTACCGAGATGCAGAGTGTGAGTTGTGTGCCATGGTCGTAGGAGAGGATGTTGATGTTGTGTGCCTCCTCATTAAGTAGAAAGTCAAAGGGCGTTAACACGTTGACAATCTTAATAATAATTAATTCAGTGATCATTCTGACATGGGTTACCTACTTCAAACTCAACTGCACAAAAACATGTAATACTCCTTACCAGCTGCAGTGACATGCTCACAAACATAAACATAAATGGGCTTATTCCCCTGCTCTCCAATACGGTTACATCCTTCTGTATATACATCAACAGCAACTTCTCCCTCAAAACTGAAAGCTACGGAAAGTTAAACTCTACTTACTTGAAACATATTTGAGAACCATAGTGCAAAAACTGGTGCTCTATGACTTGCACCCTGGCAACTCAATGCTCCCTATTGACCTTGCTTACTATTGGCCCTGCCGAGGGGCATCCCTCTTGCCATGGTCCAGCTCATTGAAGAATTAAGACAAAATGACCTTATCACTCCCAACCTGAGAGATTTGGACTGGCTACTTCTGTAGACCAACATCATTGTCAAGACTTTTACGTCAGTATCATTTCATTCATATTTTATATTGCTACTACTGTTGTGGGGTCAAAGTTCAGCTGCCTTGCATTGGAACTGGATAGAGAAGCAAGCTTGCCTGGAAGACACAAGTGTTGGTTAGTGTGACCTGTAAGAGGATTATTTGCAATGCAATTGCAAACCAAAGATGGGCCTTGGTCATTTCATAGTGACATTTAGGCAGTACAGCCTGGAATAACAGAGATGTGGTGTTTTTATTTTTGCTTGTGTAGGGCATGCAGAACAGGGTGTGCTTGGGGGAGGCTGGTAGGATTCATTTCTTTGTATGTCTGTGTGTAGCTTGTATGCGTGAGGACTAAAGACCTACTCTGGCCATTGGGTGTGGAGAGATGCAGAAGCTAGATTTGCAGGAGTACTGAATAAGGATATGTAGGAGATTGATAGCACATTATTGCGATAAGTTGGAATAGGGAGCTGACATTGTAAGTGCTGTGGGTAAGAAAAGCAAATGTGCTCTTTCAATGCCACAGTTACGAAGATGTGATACTTAGAATGGGGGTGCACGAGTAAGTACCACTGTTGAAATGTAGTAGAGACTGCCCCAAAAGGTGGATTTAGAGCAGGAAGTGATGGTTATGCTAAGGCAATGGCTGTTGGTCGACTTCACAGAGTCTTCCTTTCGATTAGTGCGTGGAGCCATTGCTGGTAGGCCAAAAGCGTTCATTGGCAGAAACAGAAAACTTTCCCATTGTGTCCCACTCAACACCAGTTAGATATGTCGACTTTTAGTTGAAGACTGGTGGCTAGAGTTTTATTGTACTGTTGCAAAAAACAGATGTTACTGGTGTTTGAGAAAGATAGCAATATTCCCTTGCTGAGGGAGTTGAACTCAAGCATTATACAGAACCCATTAAGACTCCTCTTGGGCACTCCGGTAGTGTTGCCTAGTTAGAATTCATGGAGCACGGGTAAACTGCTCTGATTACTTGTCACTCTGTCTGGTCATCTGTTTTGAAACCTTTCTTCAATGCAGTCATTGTATATGCTTTTCTCCTGTCCTACCACAATTCACCCCATTAATTTAGGCCAGTTCTCAGAAAGGATGGCCATTTATTACTCAGTCAAGTTCTCCAGCACATCTGCTCCCTTTTTGATGGCTACTCATCAAGTGACTTGGTAATCTTGGTGTGTCACACATCTACATGACTACGTGGATCAGTGGATGTCCTTTCGATGCTTTGAATACATCCCAAAGTCTGTCCTCCAAGGGACCAGGGCTCTGTCCGAATCCCACAGTCCAATCAGTGAGGTACTCTGCATTAGAGCTCTTTCTGCACCTGGCCAAAGGCAGTCGAAACATATGGGTTGTGCTCCAACATTGATACCTCCTCAGTCCTAACCAAATCTCCCAAAACATTTTTTTCCCTACTACCATCCGTCTCTACCAGCTGTGAGTGAAGCTCAGACAGCAGTCAGTCTCGGTGACACTGCAGTATCCCAGAAACTCAATTTAGTTAGTTACTCCTTACTAAACTATGCAGTGTAGCAAGTCACCCCTATAAGTAAATATGTGCAGGAAGTAGCAGATCTCTTCTTCAGAGGTTTACAGATATGTCACGTTAGGCCTGGGCTCTACTGAGATACCGTGGTGGTGTCTCTTTGAATGGTCCTGTAAACCATAAACTAATTCAGCTGAATATTTTGGGGAGTAAGAAAAATAACCATCAATAAGTTCCATTCTTTTTTGACCTAAGTACTGGAAGATAGGTTCTTTAAATAGTTTGCTTTTTGGTTGAACGGAAGGTTGACAGTTGTGATGAAAGGCTGCAAAGAGCAGAATACTGCAAGCTATCTATAAATGGCAGCGCAAGTATTTGTTTGTCAAGTGCTAAATGCTACATTTTTGATAGTCTGTGTTATTGTCAGTGCCAGTGTTCTCTGCCGTTGGTGGATACAATTGCCGGGTTGAGGCTGAATGATGGGCATATAATTCCTTATCAGTGTTTTTATAGACATGCTGACATGCGGCTACATTAGGGCGCTAGTTACATATTGGTAAGAAATCTGAAGTCTTGTTGTGATACATCAAATGCTGCTGAGCCCAGTTGTGGTAAATGAATGCTGAACTCCGCCTCAGTAAATGTATGCAAGAACTGCTATTGCAAGCTGAGGCTGATCCTACTTGTGGAAAATCCATTAGTGGTCTTCTGTTTTGGAGATTTCAGAACTATGGGATTGGTAGGGTGCGGTAAAAAAGGAGTGTGTTGCAACAAGCATGACTCCTCTTCTGTCAGGCGCTGAAGCCCTCACTCGGCTGCTTCTGGCAGACAGTTCTGTTGCCTGGCCAGTTCTCTCAGCTCCAGACAAACCTGCTCTGCTGCTTTCTACCAGTTTCTGCAGGGACAGCTGTGATGGTGAGTGAAGAGGCTTTGCGTTTCAGATCGTATTTACTGTACTGAAATATTTAGCACGAGCTTAACTGTATCTCGCAGGTATATGAAATTAGATTGGGAGGTCAGTGAAAAATACCGTACTATTATGTTATATTTCCATCTTGTTTGTTTTTTAATTCCCCTGCTAGTGCTTGCTTGGTCTCGGGAAGGAAGTTACCTATATGTCTGACCTGTATCGCTCGGTGGATTCCCAACAGGACTCGCGTTACATCCGACACTTAATGCGTTACCATCTAAAGTATCGGTCCTCTTCTCGGTGTGCATTTCATATCTCTGACCCCCCCCCTTCAGTGTTTATAGGAGAAGTTTGAAATGACACTGCTGATGCTGCATCCTATTGGGACGGGTTCAGGAAGGCTGCTTCCGGATTGTAGCAACGCAGGCTGAGTCACTGCCAAATATGGTTCCAGACTTCAGTTTCCTGCTCTCTCTGTATGTTCATGTGTACGTTGTCGAATAGTGTCTGCAATAGCGCCACCGACGTCAGCCTCCCATGAAAACTGTTGCCCCAAAAACCAAAATAAAGACAATTCTACATTCTCACTTCTGCCGTGTGACGGGCAGAGCCAGCAGGACAGTGGTGAAAGTGTTCCTGTTCTTTCGAGCAAACCGCACTAACCATCATAGGCGATCATCTTTCCTTTTCGAAGCCAAGAAAACATGACAAGTGGAGCACTGTAGGGTTTAGATCTCTGCCTGTATAGACCGTGTGACCTAGGCACTGCTCCACTATCAGCACCCCTTAGTGGAGCGCTTCAGGGTTTAGATCTCTGCTGCATAGACAGTGTGACCTAGGCACGGCTCTACAGTCTGTCCGCACCCCCCCGTGGAGCGCGGCAGGGTTTAGATATCTGCCTATATAGACAGCGTGACCTAGGCATGGCTCCACTGTCCGCACCCGCACGTGTAGCGCTGCAGGGTTTAGATCTCTGCCTATATAGACAGTGTGACCTAGGCACGGCTCCACTGTCCGCACCCCTACGTGGAGCGCTGCAGGGTTTAGATCTCTGCCTGTATAGACAGCGTGAACTAGGCACGGCTCCACTATCAGCACCCCTTAGTGCAGCGCTGCAGGGTTTAGATCTCTGCTGTATAGACAGTGTGACCTAGGCCCGGCTCCACTGTCCGCATCCCCACGTGGAGCGCTGCAGGGTTTAGGTCTCTGCCTATATAGACAGTGTGACCTAGGCACAGCTCCACTGTCCGCATCCCAACGTTTAGCGCTGCAGGGTTCAGATCTCTGCCTATATAGACAGCATGACCTAGGCACGGCTCCACTATCCGCACCCCTACGTGGAGCGCTGCAGGGTTTAGATCTCTGCCTGTATAGACGGCGTGACCTAGGCACGGCTCCACTATCTGCACCCCTTAGTGGAGCGCTGCAGGGTTTAGGTCTCAGCCTATATAGACAGCGTGACCTAGGCACGGCTCCACTGTCCGCACCCCTACGTGGAGCGCTGCAGGGTTTAGATCTTTGCCTGTATAGACAGTGTGACCTAGGCACTGCTCCACTATCCGCACCCCCACGTGGAGCGCTGCAGGGTTTAGATCTCTGCCTGTATAGACAGCGTGACCTAGGCACGGCTCCACTATCAGCACCCCTTAGTGCAGCGCTGCAGGGTTTAGATCTCTGCTGTATAGACAGTGTGACCTAGGCACGGCTCCACTGTCCGCATCCCCACGTGGAGCGCTGCAGGGTTTAGGTCTCTGCCTATATAGACAGTGTGACCTAGGCACAGCTCCACTGTCCGCATCCCAACGTTTAGCGCTGCAGGGTTCAGATCTCTGCCTGTATAGACAGCATGACCTAGGCACGGCTCCACTATCCGCACCCCTACGTGGAGCGCTGCAGGGTTTAGATCTCTGCCTGTATAGACGGCGTGACCTAGGCACGGCTCCACTATCTGCACCCCTTAGTGGAGCGCTGCAGGGTTTAGGTCTCAGCCTATATAGACAGCGTGACCTAGGCACAGCTCCACTGTCCGCACCCCTACGTGGAGCGCTGCAGGGTTTAGATCTTTGCCTGTATAGACAGTGTGACCTAGGCACTGCTCCACTATCAGCACCCCCGCGTGGAGCGCTGCAGGGTTTAGATCTCTGCCTGTATAGACAGCGTGACCTAGGCACGGCTCCACTATCAGCACCCCTTAGTGCAGCGCTGCAGGGTTTAGATCTCTGCTGTATAGACAGTGTGACCTAGGCCCGGCTCCACTGTCCGCATCCCCACGTGGAGCGCTGCAGGGTTTAGGTCTCTGCCTATATAGACAGTGTGACCTAGGCACAGCTCTGAGTAACACCCTCACATATACAACATACCTGCCACGAGCGTTAAAAAGCAACCCTTCACGTTGATATTCCAGCAAGAAGTCCTTCGCAACTTGACCCCTCCCATATTTAACCAAATTGTCCCGCCCTAGTACCTCCCAATAGGCCCGTTATTGCACCATTTTCCCGCCGTCAATGCTGTTAGCCTATTCTAAATCAAAATACTGCGTTTCCCATAATGCAATTTAATAATCTAAAAGGAGCACGAACTCATCGTACATAATCGTATTGCACAGTAACTCTACAACTGGTAATAATCACAATGAAAACTCCAATGTCATCTTTAAATCCTTAATGTCTAAAAGTTTGTTTCCACTGTCAGTTTCAACACCAGCTTTAAAAACAAACCCAGATCTTTCGCCAACGGTGTGGATACGTAACATGTTGTCAGTTTTTGTTTTTCTTTCTTTTCTGTCTTCTTTATGTTCGGCGGGTGCTATCCCATAAGGGGCTGAATTTATCAACATCAATTGTGGGGATGGGATGCACACCTTTCTTTTTCTTCATTTTCAAACTTATCCTAGTTCTCATTAGATTGCGTGCAGACTGGTAGGGTGCCAGCCCGACACCCCGGTTCAAATATCAACTATAAAGAAGGGGCGACATCTCGCCCCCACCAATCGCACAGCTCAATATCGCCTTGTTGGCATTTTAATCTTCCTTAAAAATCATCAATCTACTCTATGTATTCCATCAACTTATCAACTCTTCAAATTTTGCCATCTTAAACTTTTTCGTCCACACGTGGAATATATTTGCCATTTTCCAAATTTCTAATGTTCAAGATGTGTCACTCCGGACCTTTATACATGAACACGACTGAAGCAAAGTTTGTAAAAAGGCAGTGTTTATTCAAACGAAGACCCAATGCATTTCGGGCTAGAAAGCGTCCTTCGTCAGGGGTCACTGTAAACAACGATAAAACAGTAATCAGTATATTGCATTATTAGACATTGTAACATTACATTGTCCCAAGTTAATGTGTAATTAATCACAAATCCACTAAACGTCTCATTTTGCTCATCTACCCCCTCATTCAAAACATTGCTTGCTGTATAACCTTTCTGCTCGTGATGTTAATCTATTCACTCCTACCCCATTTTACCCAAACCCGTTGTCTCCCGCACTCTGTCTCTCAACAAACATCCCTTCCTTCTTCTAGCCCGAGTTCCCCACTTCCTCATGTTTGTCAATAGTCCATTCCTTCCCACTATCTCCCACACTCTCACTCTAAACAAAACATCCTTTCCTTACTACCAACTTTTCACACTGCCGTAACCATTAACTGCACTCCCTCCCTTCCTCTACCTTATTTCTCAAACCAGCTGTCACCCACCAACTTTCTACCCGGCCTGCCTCCTGTCATTTTCAAATACATGTATACGATCGCTATCATTGAAACACCAGCTACGCTCCTAACCCTCTACTGAGTAACACCCTCACATATACAACATACCTGCCACGAGCGTTAAAAAGCAACCCTTCACGTTGATATTCCAGCAAGAAGTCCTTCGCAACTTGACCCCTCCCATATTTAACCAAATTGTCCCGCCCTAGTACCTCCCAATAGGCCCGTTATTGCACCATTTTCCCGCCGTCAATGCTGTTAGCCTATTCTAAATCAAAATACTGCGTTTCCCATAATGCAATTTAATAATCTAAAAGGAGCACGAACTCATCGTACATAATCGTATTGCACAGTAACTCTACAACTGGTAATAATCACAATGAAAACTCCAATGTCATCTTTAAATCCTTAATGTCTAAAAGTTCGTTTCCACTGTCAGTTTCAACACCAGCTTTAAAAACAAACCCAGATCTTTCGCCAACGGTGTGGATACGTAACATGTTGTCAGTTTTTGTTTTTCTTTCTTTTCTGTCTTCTTTATGTTCGGCGGGTGCTATCCCATAAGGGGCTGAATTTATCAACATCAATTGTGGGGATGGGATGCACACCTTTCTTTTTCTTCATTTTCAAACTTATCCTAGTTCTCATTAGATTGCGTGCAGACTGGTAGGGTGCCAGCCCGACACCCCGGTTCAAATATCAACTACTGTCCGCACCCCCACGTGGAGCACTGCAGGGTTTAGATCTCTGCCTGTATAGACAGCGTGACCTAGGCACGGCTCCACTATCAGCACCCCCACGTGGAGCAGGGTTTAGATCTCTGCCTGCATAGACAGCGTGACCTAGGCTCAGCTCCACTATCAGCACCCCCCTGTAGAGCGCGGCAGGGTTTAGATCTTTGCCTATATAGACAGCGTGACCTAGGCATGGCTCCACTATCAGCACCCCTTAGTGGAGCGCTGCAGGGTTTTAGATCTCTGCCTGTATAGACAGTGTGACCTAGGCACGGCTCCACTGTCCGCACCCCCCGTGGATCGCTGCAGGGTTTAGATCTCTGCCTGTATAGACAGTGTGACCTAGGCACTGCTCCACTATCAACACCCCCACATGGAGCGCTGCAGGGTTTTGATCTCTGCCTGTATAGACAGTGTGACCTAGGCACGGCTCCACTATCAGCACCCCTTAGTGGAGCGCTGCAGGGTTTAGATCTCTGCTGTATAGACAGTGTGACCTAGGCATGGCTCCACTGTCAGCACCCCACATGGAGCGCTGCAGGGTTTTGATCTCTGCCTGTATAGACAGTGTGACCTAGGCACGGCTCCACTATCAGCACCCCTTAGTGGAGCGCTGCAGGGTTTAGATCTCTTCCTGTATAGACAGCGTGACCTAGGGACGGCTCCACTGTCCGCATCCCCACGTGGAGCGCTGCATGGTTTAGGTCTCTGCCTATATAGACAGTGTGACCTAGGCACGGCTCCACTGTCCGCACCCCCCGTGGAGCGCTGCAGGGTTTAGATCTCTGCCTGTATAGACAGTTTGACCTAGGCATGGCTCCACTATCAGCACCCCCACATGGAGCGCTGCAGGGTTTAGATCTTTGCCTGTATAGACAGTGTGACCTAGGCACGGCTCCACTATCAGCACCCCCACATGGAGCGCTGCAGGGTTTAGATCTCTGCCTGTATAGACAGCGTGACCTAGGCACGGCTCCACTGTCCGCACCCCTACGTGGAGCGCTGCAGGGTTTAGATCTCTGCCTATATAGACAGTGTGACCTAGGCACAGCTCCACTGTCCGCACCCCTACGTGGAGCGCTGCAGGGTTTAGATCTCTGCCTGTATAGACAGCGTGACCTAGGCACGGCTCCACTATCCGCACCCCTACGTGGAGCGCTGCAGTGTTTAGATCTCTGCCTGTATAGATAGCATGACCTAGGCACGGCTCCACCGTCCGCACCCCCCGTGGAGCGCTGCAGGGTTTAGATCTCTGCCTGTATAGACAGTGTGACCTAGGCAGGGCTCCACTATCAGCACCCCTTAGTGGAGCGCTGCAGGGTTTAGATCTCTGCCTATATAGACAGCGTGACCTAGGCATGGCTCCACTGTCCGCACCCCCACGTGGAGCGCTGCAGGGTTTAGATCTCTGCCTGTATAGACAGCGTGACCTAGGCACGGCTCCACTATCAGCACCCCCACGTGGAGCGCTGCAGGGTTTAGATCTCTGCCTGTATAGACAGTGTGACCTAGGCACGGCTCCACTATCAGCACCCCTTAGTGGAGTGCTGCAGGGTTTAGATCTCTGCTGTATAGACAGTGTGACCTAGGCACGGCTCCACTGTCCGCATCCCCACGTGGAGCGCTGCATGGTTTAGGTCTCTGCCTATATAGACAGTGTGACCTAGGCACGGCTCCACTGTCCGCATCCCCACGTGGAGCACTGCAGGGTTTAGATCTCTGCCTGTATAGACAGCGAGACCTAGGCACGGCTCCACTGTCAGCACCCCCCGTGGATCGCTGCAGGGTTTAGATCTCTGCCTGTATAGACAGTGTGACCTAGGCACTGCTCCACTATCAACACCCCCACATGGAGCGCTGCAGGGTTTAGATCTCTGCCTGTATAGACAATGTGACCTAGGCACGGCTCCACTATCAGCACCCCTTAGTGGAGCGCTGCAGGGTTTAGATCTCTGCCTGTATAGACAGTGTGACCTAGGCACGGCTCCACTATGCGCACCCCTTAGTGGAGCGCTGCAGGGTTTAGATCTCTGCCTGTATAGACAGCGTGACCTAGGCACTGCTCCACTATCAGCACCCCACGTGGAGCGCTGCAGGGTTTAGATCTCTGCCTGTATAGACAGCGTGACCTAGGCACGGCTCAACTATCAGCACCCCCACGTGGAGCGCTGCAGGGTTTAGATCTCTGCCTGTATAGACAGTGTGACCTAGGCATGGCTCCACTATCCGCATTCCCACTAGCTACAATCGGGGTTATCAAATGTACGGTGATGAATCGGATAATTTCATAATGCAGCGTCGGTTTTGGAAACATCTGCATATTGTAGCGTTTCAATGCTCCTAATTACGAACAATACAATTTAGAATATGTTAAAATGTAAGCTCTGTTCTTGGGCATAGTTTCCCTATCTGTATACAGTGTAACTGTTATTTCTCCGTAGGTTTCCTAGTTATTTGCTCGCAAAAGATTGCCTCCCTGAGAGTCCTAATGGACAGTGCGTTGTCATTCAGCTGTTGAGAGCAGGGAGCCTGAGCCTTTGCTTCCATCTGCATCTCTTTCCACATTTGATAACTGTAGTAGTTAAGAGCTTGAGGTTCTGCGTATATGTTTTCACACTGATTGGTCGTACCAATGTTTTATGGCAGGTGCTCCTGCTGTGATTACTTTTGGATGGTGGAATTCTAAGTGGTCCATTAGGTCTTCAAAGAGCTGCTTGTCCCCCCCAGTGTGACCTCTCAATAAAGCGTTCCCTTTAGTGGCCCACTGTCGTTTCAACATGGTCGACGAGTGGTTGTGGATCTGCACCTAGATCTCAGCTGCCACCTCCTTATTGGTGTCAGGAGCCTGCAGCTGTCTAATGGCATTGGCAGATCTTACTCTTACACAGCCCCTGATCACTGGAACAGACTTCCTCTTAGTCTTCACTCTTGGCCAGACTTCACCTCCTTTAAGAAGGGCTTGAAGACTTGGCTGTTTTAGAATGCTTTATCCTTTTTTGAGCAGCGCAGCGACGAGATACGCCTCCAGGAGTAAGTTGTGCGCAATATCAAATGTCCAAATAATAATAATAATAGAGCCAGGCGTACTGCATGGTGTCTTTGTAGTACATTAAAGAGCTTTAGTTGTGCATGTGGTTCAGGAATCTGGAACACTTTGAGCTTTCTACGGAACACGTCACTGTGAAGGCAGCGAGAAAGCAGCTGGGTGCCAAAAATCACCCAGCACCAACATGCAAACATGTCACCCATATTGTTTGTAGTATTATCTTCACGGAGAATCCTATTACATAATATTCTTGTTGTACATAATTTTTTATGAAAACATTAACTAAATACTGTGAGTGGAGGTATGCGTTGCTGAAAAACTTCAGAAGTGGTCTTGTTGGATAAAGGGATGTTGTTCCAGAACCTGGGTGCATAGCTGAAAAGACCTGCTGCATTGTTTTTTTCTTTTTTGCACATATTAGTCTTCAGTCTAAGGGTGTCGTGGCTGCAGGCGTTCAAAGAGCCACCCGAGATTGTGAGCTTTTCTGCAAGATGAGGAGGGGTGCTGGTTGTGATGGCTTTGTGTTGATGCAGCTGGTTTTAAAGGTGGTATGGGCTGGCAAGGGTAGCTAATGGAGTCAGATCAGGATGGGGGGGCGAAGGGGGGGGGGTGATGTGATCCTATTTCTTCAGTTCCTGGGTGAGATGTACAGTGGTGTGCAGGATGCCCTTAAGTGGGCCAATGTGGAGTCTGGAAGGCAATGGAGCAGGACATTACCACACCCAGATATGAAAGTTCAAGGGCTTCAACAGCAGTTCTCAAGTCAACAGTTTCACATTCTTTAGAAGAGAGAGTTTTAGGCCATCTTTGATTTTGTGACAGTTTGTTCCTTGAAGGTGAGGTTGGTGTCCACGGCGAATCCAAGTGACATGGCATTTGGTGAAAGTTGGGGTTCAATCCATCAAGTTTCATGTTATTGAGCCAGGTTTGTACTATTTCTTGCTTCTTGTTCTTAGCAAATATCAAGAATTTTGTATTGGTGAGGATGAGCTTCAGGTATGCAATGGACATCCAAGTCTGGATGAAATACAAGCAGTGTTTGATGCATTGGATGTCTTTAGCAGAAGTTGCTTTCAAGTAGATTTGCGGTTAGTTGGCAAATGAGTGAATATTGATGCTGTCATCTTAGGGGCTCTATGTAAAGGTTGGAGATTACATGAGAAGGAATGGAACCGTGAGGAACTCTTCAGGTGATCAGAAACTTGTGGGATCTGAAAGTGCCTCTGTGAATGAACTAGTATCTTGTGGAAAAGGTTGTAGGAGGACCAGTAAATTCCATTCTAGCCTTCAGGGTGTGAATGAGGGTAGGATGGTCAACTGTGTGAAAGGCAGCTTAGAGGTTCAGCAGTATCAGGAGGCAAGGGTCATCTTCATCTGTGGTCAGCATGACACAGTCTACGATGTGTAAGGTAGTGATCTCCACCCTGCAGCTTATTATGAAGCCAGATTTGTAGATCTGGAGGCGAAAGTACTGATGTGATGTTGGTCTTGAGCATAGATTGCTTTTTCGATCTTGCATATGAAGGGTGTGAGAAGTTGGCCTGGTATATGCTGTCCACTAATTAAAGTGGGCACCTTGCACCAGTCCAAACGACCCTTATTGATGATTAGGTTAAAGACAACCTTTATTGAAAGCTATCCTAGTGGTAGCTATGGAGAGCAGCCTTCAGGCTAAGTCTCGAAGGAATGTAAAGCAGCTTGTTTTACCAGCTCATAACCTCCTTAATGACCAAATGAAAGGAGAACCACACAAGGAATATATAAAATATATGTATTTATTACTAAACACTCTCTACTAACCTCTTTATGAGAGTAGAGAACAAAGCACACAATATTAAATCACTAGAACGACAGTAAATAGCACAATACACAGTGGGCTCCAGGGGGAGACCAAACCATATACTAAGAAAGTGGTATAACAACCACGACTTGACTAGACACAGTGCCTAGAGCACGTAGAATCTTTGGGACCCCAAGGAACCACCCAAGGTAGTGACACAGGGGACCCACGGAGGACGGGTGCAGTGTGTGAACACAGGCGCGAGCTCTGTACAACTCTATGGGAAAGTCGCGGTTGGAAATTTAAAGATTAAGGACACTTCGGAGAGGACTTTAAGCAAACCCAGCTAAACATAGAAGGTTCTAAGGCCAGCACCCTTGAGAGTACCGAGGTACCCGTGTTACCTATCCCAGAGGAGCCGGGTGCATAGGGGTCAAGTGCTGTCGGAAACCTTCGTCGTTTTCAATGGCGTGTTGCGGAAAAGTGCTGCTGCCGGGAAGATGAAAAGTGTCCGGTGTGATCCAAGCCTGGATCGGAGATGAGAAGAACCTGAAAGCAGAGGGGACAGAGTCTGGGTCACTTCACAGTGACCAGGGGCACGATAGACGAATGCCCACCGATGTCGGGTGCTTCAGGTGAGAAGAGGTGAAGCTTGACTCTGCAGCCACGGGGACCAGGAGACGTCGACGACGACCAAAGTCCGGAGGTGAGCTGTCCCACGAAGGATGTCGAGTGCTGGGGGTCAGTGTCCGGATTGAACACCAACAAGCCTTGGCAACTGCAACCCACGCGGGCAGAGGAAAGATGCTTCTGTGAGGACCAGCAAGGTCCTGGGGACTCTCCAAGCTATGGAGAGTCAGGGCACGTCTGGAGCAACCAGGAAAGCCCACGGAAAGTCAAAGTTACCTTCAGAGGGACCCACAGGCCAACGGACCAGGGATCGCGAAGGGACCTCCAGCTGAATCACTAAATACCAGCCCACGGAACACTCGTGGAGTGTAGGCCGGAAATCTTCGGTGGAATTACTGCTCGGGGTCAGGACTACAAGTAGCCCAAAGCACAGCTTCAGGGATCGCCGAAAAGCATATGCTGCTGCAAATGTACATGGTGCACAGGGGTACGGGTTGCACGGTCCCCACGAGGGATACGGGCCTCAGAATTGCTGAGAGCGCAGATCAACCTCAGAGACCTCGGGAACCCACCTCCTGTGTTACAGAAATCTTCGGAGTCCTCAGGAGCTCGGGAGATGCAAACCGGTCAAATGCGTTTAGGTGCCTGCCTTGCAGGGGAGTAACTCCTTTATTCCAAGGGAGATTTCTTCAGTCGTCCAGCGTCGTGCAGATCGTCGAAGTACTTGGTTTCTGTAGCAGAGTTTAGTCCAGGTAAAATCTAAAGTCCTGTAGTCGGGGGTTCCTACTTTATACCCAAGGAAGGGTTGGGACAAACTCTGGAGACCCACCTATGGGAGGGACAGGACAGAGGGGTGGCTACACCCATGTCCTTTGTCCAGTTTCGCGCCAGAGCAGGAGCAAATGGCTCCTGCAACCGGTTTGAGCTGGACTATGCACAGGGACACCAAATGTGCCCCCAGTGCAGACATGAAAGCACTCTGAGTGCACCCACCCAGCCCCAATACACTAAAGCCTGTCTGGGAGATGGACACACCTCCCTGTGACAGGAAACCTATTGTCCAACCTTCCCCTGCCGGAGTTTCGTCCAGCAGCAGGAGGGCAGACTCATGTCTGTGGCTGGCAGCATCCATTTTGTGATGCCAGGGTCAAGAAAGCTGGTACCAGGTGTACCGGTGTTGTCATTTTTCTCCCTCTAGGAGGGTGGAATCATACCTCCCACACCAGTTACTGGTGTGGAGGTATGATTCCAAGGTGTTTGACACCAAACACAACATGTTTCCATGCAGCCGTTTTAAAGTTAGCATTTACCGCGAGGTTATAATGCACTTAAGTATATATGGTTGGCTGCATCACAAACAACCCCGGAATATAGGTTCCGAAGGCTGCAGAGGTGCTCTGCTCATGCATGGGCACCCTCTCACATAAAACCCAGCACCCTGCCTTCAGTATTGATAAGGCCTGCCATAGGGGTGACTGATAGGTTGATATGTGCAGTGATTAGGATAGATATAGTGAACCTATATCTAAGTAAGGGGTGCATGCACCACCTTACACAGGCTGCTGTAGCAGACCTGTTGTGTCATTTTAAATGGTCTCTCAGGGGTGGCATAATACATGCAACGGCCCCTGGGAGGCCTCTGGGGTACCTAGGCCCTGGGTACATAGTATACCATATACTAGGGACTTATAAGGGTACCCAGAATCCAATCTGGAGTGTACCTAAAGTACTTACAATCAATTTAGAGGAGAAAGCAGATAGACTGGGGTCCTGAATAGCAGGATCCCAGTCAGACTAAGTCGAAAACAGTGAAACATCAGCAAAAAAGTGGGGGTAACTATAAGAAGCAGATCCTACTCTCCTACAAAGGGTAGGCGAGTGATGTGCCAGTATTTAGTGACTCCATCAGGGTCTAGTGTAGATTTTTGTGGGAGAGGGAGGATCTGGTCTGCCTTGAGAGCTTCTAGGAAGATGCCTTGCGTGAGGTTTGGCTTTGACAATGGTGAGTAAGGGTTAGAAAGTTTAGTTGAATCAGAACCATGAATTGTTTTTGAAAGAAAAGGATTGAAAGTACTCGAGGAGTCTGGATCACTGTTTTCTATTATTTCAAAAAAGTTTTTCTACAGACATTGGGAAAAGAATCTTGAACTGAATGACATAAAAGCCTTAGTGTATAGGGGCAGTAGGAAACCATGATTATTATTGAAGCTTTTACCTAATTTTAACATAAACAGAATGGGTAAGGTGTATGTTGCAGAACAAGGGCGCCATGAAGGAAAGTTCGGTATCCGTATTGAGCTAGGTACAACTAATCCATGTATGTTATGAATTTGAAGTGAATGGAATTTTAAATAGATGTAAGGGATATTTTGTAGAGTTTTGGGAAGGATGAATGGCTTTTGTTATCACATAGAACTGAAACCACAGGCTAGGTCTGTCAAACATAAACTGAGGATTGTTCCTTTATCTGTGAGGAGGAAATAGTATGATATACTGCAAACATTTTGAGGCAGTAGTGTGATTGAGAGAGTTCATGCAACTGAATGGGTGTCCGTGGTGGAAGCGTTTTTTAAATAAAACTGACCCTAAACTGTTGTTTTCGTTGAATGAAGTAGTACAGGAATTTCTTTCCTCGTGATTGTTATGTCTTGGAGCCAAATTATATGAATTCAGGCTTGTTAATTGGTATTTCTCACATCACTAGGTAGGAAAATATGAGGGCTGATTATTGACTCAGATTTCCATGTTCCAGTAGTAGTGAGGAGAGACTCTTCGAAGAATGTGTGGTGGCTTCAGCAAAGGATATTTTGTGAGCGTTTTATTACACTATTAGTAAAATGGAATGGGTGGAAGCCACAAAGATGGATACAGTTTTACTGGAAGTTATAAAATTGATTTAGAGTGGGTTGACCAAGTAGTGTTCTTTGAGTCCTGAAATAAAGTTTTTTTGGGAAGTTATCTTTGGAAGGTGAAATGATGAGTGAGGATAAGATTGTTCCTCCGTTTCAGATTACAGATAGAATTGTTTTATGTGCCCACAGAGGAATTTTGGGAGAGTCTAGCACTAGGAAGAAAGTAGAGCAAAGTACTGAGGGATGTATAGGGACAACAATGTGGTTGAGTTTGTAAATAAAAAATAAATAAATTGCAAATGTTGTCAACGATTTTATTAAGTTTTGAAAACCAGAACTACTTTCACGGAGCAACTGATGTTCCCAAACGGACCATGGCATGAGATGACAGTGGATTTTTGAGGCCTATATATGCATTTTAAAGGAGACTTATAAAGTTCAACTAATGATCAAGTAATGAACTACTTGGCACTGATACCAGATAACTAACAGCCAAACCAACCCCTACAGATTTTAGGGAGCAATGAAAAGCCAGGTTTTTAATTCCTTCAGGAATCTATCTCGGTTTGAGATACTTCTCAGTTTCTTCGGTCGTAGGTTCCAGAGTTTGGCTCCTAAAACCGCAAAAGAGCATCCTCCTCTCTGATTTTGGTGATATTTAGGAGAAAGCAGGTAGCCAGAATTAAAAGATCTCAGACTTCTTGGGGGTCTGCTGGTTGTAAGTTGTAAGTGGCCATTAAGTTTTAAAGGCTGCATGGACCGTATTTGTGAAAAGGACTATGAACAAAAGATAATGTTTTGAATTTTATTATTGTTCCTATTGGTAACCAATGACGATCCTTGAGTTTGGATGAAATTATGCATATTTTGGGAAGATTAAAGCGCAGCCTAGCTGCCACAATTTGAGCTATCTGCAACTTTCAAATAAGATTGAGGAAAAGACCTAAATAAAGAGAGTTGGAGTAATCCAATCGTGACTTAATGAGGGCATGCACCACAATATTCTTAGCAGACTGTGGAAGGAACTTAATCACGTTCCTTAGTGTTTTTATTATGCCCAAACAAGATGCAATGACTGAGATAATTTGTTGCTTGAACACTGATTATCAAATTTTATCCTGTTGTTTTTTGGCTAACCCAGACTGGGTAGGGTGTCGGCCTGGCTCAGTTGGCCACCAGTTGTCAGTCCATGGTTTTTCATTTTTCCCCAGAATATAAATTTCAGTCTTTTCTTAATTAAGCTTTAAGCAATTGCCATTTGTCCAGGAAGAGACTGAGAAAAGGTATCATGCAAACCTATTTTGACATGAAATATGCTTGTTGGAAAGGAATACAGTAAGTTGAGTATCGTTTGCATACGACCTTACTTCAAAGCCAAAACTAAGGATCGTTGTGGCCAGAGGGATCATATATATGTTAAAGGGCGTTGGACTCACGGATGATACCTGTTGTACAACATGCTTACGAGATCTTGGTTTTGATATGGAAAAAGTAGGAAGCTAGATGGATTGAGTTCTATTCCGGTGTGGTTAACATGCTCTCCTTGATGACCAATAAATTACTGTAGGCAGGCTAATCTTCACTTTCCTTGCACCTTTTCAGATAATTAGTGTGGGGTTTGACCATGGTGGATGGCTTCTTAGTTGCCTGCTGGATGTTTTCTCTATTCCATTTTTCAGGACATGTTGTACTCTACATATCTTCGAGTGGCATCTGTAGATTAGCTTACTAGTGTTCAGTGATGGTATTCTGCAATCCACCCCCACCCCCTTTTCATAACCTTGCCCATTCTTTTGACTTCCTCAAACTGAATACAGAAAACTAGTGTCAGATTCCCAAGCCTAGAGTTGGGCGATGGGGCCGACTGTTTCACCTCTGTGATACCAGTTGCCAGTCTTAGAGCTTACATCAGTGTTGTTTTCACATGTAACCATTCGGATTATAGGGAGGATGTGGCTTAGGCTCCTGTTCTTTATTTTGAATCTTAAACCCATATTACTGCATTATCCTAAAGTCCTTAAACACTTTAGTGCAGCCATCGATATGTTTCCGACAGCCCTACTACCTTTAGAGTAAAATAAAATAAAGTGGTTTTGGTGAAATCAATAGAAACATTTCCTTTTCTAAAATCAGAGTCAGGACACGAGGGAGAAGCCTACATCTCATCCTGTGTTTTTCTTTTTTTGCTGTATTGTGAGCATGCTGTGCATGCTGATGGCTTATCAAACAAAGGGCAAGATAAAGCCCACTAGACACCAGGTATTTCTTTTTTAAGTGGGAGCGGCCCCTTGGGCAAGGATCAGTGCTACTGCTCAGCCAAGACAATGCAGTCTTTCTGCTCGCCTGAGGCACCGACTGAAGGGTTTACCTGCAGTTTGCCCCCACCCTCTGGGGTCGAAGGGGCAGGGGGTGTAGAAAACCAGCTAAACACCAGGGATTTTTCTCAGCGTAAAGAAACCTGAAGTGAACATGCACTCTGGCATCGGGCCATGTCCCCACCAAAGAAAGGGCACTACAGTCTTTCTGGCCACCCAGGGGGGCAGAATGGGTAGCTTACTCCCAATCTGTTACGCTAAAGCCTACTAAACACCAGGAAATAAATCATAAAAAAAAAAAAAGGAGGGCACAGGGTCTGGCCTATCCAGACATCTGGTTGTGCTCCCCACCACAGAAGAGGCCAACAGTCTTTCTGACTTTCCTGGAGGGAAATTGAGGGATTTGCCACAAATGTGCCCTTGTGGTGAGGGTGGGAACAGAAGAGACACTAGACATCAGGGAGAGATTAATATATGTATTATGTATGTGTGTGCTTGTAATGATGTCATCGATTGTCACTTAACATGTCATGAGTGATGTAAAATGTGAGGTCATAAGCAGTGTATGGTGGGGTGCAAGTTATAGTTAGCTCAGTAATCCATATTTTGTGATATTTTTCTTTTTTTCTTTCGGTTTTACCTTATTACAAATCCTAACTATGCCACTTTAACCTTTTTTCAGTGAATATGTATGTATGTATGCATGTGTGTATATATATATATGTGTGTGTGTGTGTGTATATATGTGTATATTTATATATATATATGTATATATATATATATATCCAAAAGAAGCAGAAAGCGTTCCCCCGTTTCCGGAGCCCCAGGCCCTTTAGGGTGGCCTCACTGCATGGGCACGGAGCAGCCCACAAACATCACACTGGTAAAACAAACAATGTGAGGCCCAATACCATGGAATTCGCTTTATTTCAGAAGTTTTTGAAAGCGCCAGTTCCCTCTTGCCCAATGTTTCAGCTAGTTGCCTTGATCACGGACAGGAACACAAGCGCCCAGGTGCGCTCGGGCGTGATTTAAAAGGTAGATCACGTGACTGCATTCATCAGTACTACCGTTCCCATAGTGCATTGTGCATATATGTTGATTTCATGTTGGCAGTCCAAAAATATTTTACCCCAATGGTGATTTTGGTTGCACAAGCACTAATGATATTATGGAATCTTTTTACAGCAGGCAGGTGAGTTTTGTCCATAACGCAAATGTTCTTAAAATATTTGACTCACGAAAGAAAGCTTCTTCCAGGTACGATCGAAGCGGGAAATCGTCCCCCTTCGAATCCCTTCCAAGTGCCATAACTTTTTGCTAAGTAGTCATTCCTTCATAGGTTGGAAGGTGCGAGTGAGCCGGGCTCCTCAATTGACATCCAAAAGAAGCAGAAAGCGTTCCCCCGTTTCCGGAGCCCCAGGCCCTTCAGGGCGGCCTCACTGCATGGGCACGGAGCAGCCCACAAACACCACACTGGTAAAACAAACAATGTGAGGCCCAATACCATGGAATTCGCTTTATTTCAGAAGTTTTTGAAAGCGCCAGTTCCCTCTTGCCCAACGTTTCAACTAGTTGCCTTGATCACGGACAGGAACACAAGCGCCCAGGTGCGCTCGGGCGTGATTTAAAAGGTAGATCACGTGACTGCATTCATCAGTACTACCGTTCCCATAGTGCATTGTGCATATATGTTGATTTCATGTTGGCAGTCCAAAAATATTTTACCCCAATGGTGATTTTGGTTGCACAAGCACTAATGATATTATGGAATCTTTTTTACAGCAGGCAGGTGAGTTTTGTCCATAACGCAAATGTTCTTAAAATATTTGACTCACGAAAGAAAGCTTCTTCCAGGTACGATCGAAGCGGGAAATCGTCCCCCTTCGAATCCCTTCCAAGTGCCATAACTTTTTGCTAAGTAGTCATTCCTTCGTAGGTTGGAAGGTGCGAGTGAGCCGGGCTCCTCAATTGACATCCAAAAGAAGCAGAAAGCGTTCCCCCGTTTCCGGAGCCCCAGGCCCTTCAGGGCGGCCTCACTGCATGGGCACGGAGCAGCCCACAAACACCACACTGGTAAAACAAACAATGTGAGGCCCAATACCATGGAATTCGCTTTATTTCAGAAGTTTTTGAAAGCGCCAGTTCCCTCTTGCCCAACGTTTCAACTAGTTGCCTTGATCACGGACAGGAACACAAGCGCCCAGGTGCGCTCGGGCGTGATTTAAAAGGTAGATCACGTGACTGCATTCATCAGTACTACCGTTCCCATAGTGCATTGTGCATATATGTTGATTTCATGTTGGCAGTCCAAAAATATTTTACCCCAATGGTGATTTTGGTTGCACAAGCACTAATGATATTATGGAATCGTTTTTACAGCAGGCAGGTGAGTTTTGTCCATAACGCAAATGTTCTTAAAATATTTGACTCACGAAAGAAAGCTTCTTCCAGGTACGATCGAAGCGGGAAATCGTCCCCCTTTGAATTCCTTCCAAGCGCCATAACTTTTTGCTAAGTAGTCATTCCTTCGTAGGTTGGAAGGCGCGAGTGAGCCAGGCTCCTCAATTGACATCCAAAAGAAGCAGAAAGCGTTCCCCCGTTTCCGGAGCACCAGGCCCTTCAGGGCGGCCTCACTGCATGGGCACGGAGCAGCCCACAAACACCACACTGGTAAAACAAACAATGTGAGGCCCAATACCATGGACTTCGCTTTATTTCAGAAGTTTTTGAAAGCGCCAGTTCCCTCTTGCCCAACGTTTCAGCTAGTTGCCTTGATCACGGACAGGAACACAAGCGCCCAGGTGCGCTCGGGCATGATTTAAAAGGTAGATCACGTGACTGCATTCATCAGTACTACCGTTCCCATAGTGCATTGTGCATATATGTTGATTTCATGTTGGCAGTCCAAAAATATTTTACCCCAATGGTGATTTTGGTTGCACAAGCACTAATGATATTATGGAATCGTTTTTACAGCAGGCAGGTGAGTTTTGTCCATAACGCAAATGTTCTTAAAGTATTTGACTCACGAAAGAAAGCTTCTTCCAGGTACGATCGAAGCGGGAAATCGTCCCCCTTCGAATCCCTTCCAAGCGCCATAACTTTTTGATAAGTAGTCATTCCTTCGTAGGTTGGAAGGCGCGAGTGAGCCGGGCTCCTCAATTGACATCCAAAAGAAGCAGAAAGCGTTCCCCCGTTTCCGGAGCCCCAGGCCCTTCAGGGCGGCCTCACTGCATGGGCACGGAGCAGCCCACAAACACCACACTGGTAAAACAAACAATGTGAGGCCCAATACCATGGAATTCGCTTTATTTCAGAAGTTTTTGAAAGCACCAGTTCCCTCAGTTGTGGGACTTCCTTTAGCATCACGCATTATGCTGCCAGATGGCCGGGTGTGGGATTTATATCTCACGGTTCACTCGACTCTTACCTCCCACATGTGTCGGATTCCCTGACCTTGTACAGGCTCTTCATACGCTGCTCTCCCTTTATAACGCCGCTCAGCGCTGTCACTCTTATTCTTTTTGTTTCTTTCATTCTCCACTGTTCCTACATCCTCTTGATATTTATTCCACTGTCCTCTTCCCATGACTTGGGGCATTGTCGTAAAACCAGGCTGTCATTCTTCACAGCAACATGTGAGTAGATATTTCACTTTGCACTGTCATTGGAGTCACAAGTTACCGTAAAGGACATGCGTTCGTGACTCTTGTAACGTAATGCATCTCACTTACCTGCCTATAAAGCTGCTACTTGCACGTAGCATGTCGATGTGATCAAGGCCACAGGTTGGTGGCCGAAACGGGTAATGTGGACCGGTTAACTTACTTTGAATAAATCTCGTTATTTCACCAGCAGCTGTGGTCTGAGCCCGTGTGTTCTTTGCTGTTTGCAGCCACTGCGGGATTTGTGGAATATATATATATATATATATATATATATATATATATATATATATATATATATATATATATATATATATATATATATATATATATATATTCTCACTCCACAACTCCCTTTTGTACAAGGAAACACTCGGACACCTCAACGTGCTGCAAAAGTCTTTAATAGCAGACTCAAAACGACGCGTTTCGGCTTACGCCTTGATCACGCTCGTAGAATCTCAAAACACACATGATTATATCCACTTCCTTCAACTCATTAGAAGATGGACTAACCACAATACAGTGTATATACAATGTTAACTACTGTGGCAGCCATTTTGTAATGTGCAAAGTTACATCCCAGAGATATCTTGAATTACTTTTATACAATATATACATATAAAATTAATGTATACACTTAATATATTGAGTAAGGATCACAAAAATCTAGTGCTAATCACCCTGAATTAATTAAATTCCAAGGCTATAAAACTTCAAAGAGCTGTGCAGAATACAATTCATTATCCGCAACAAGCCACAGTTATGACAATCTCTCCCAAGTGGGCATATAAAAAATAATATACACAATGTGGCAAAGTAATGACAAAACAATCTAGCCCAAGTGGGCTTCAAGCACATAACACAATATCTCTATGACGTGCACACGACAAAATAATTTCCTTTCACAGTTGATAGTTGACGTGCCCAACCTAGAAAATACAAAAAATAAAAATTACTAAAACCTGGTAACTGCTTCAATGTACGCACATTCTCTGCAGTATACATTATTCATACAAGTGGATTGCCAGCTCCTCACTGGAATTTAAGCCTTTGGGTGTCATGCTTTCAAAGTTGATAATATACCGCGATTCAAGCTTTCTCAATGAGAGTTCCCTATTGCCTCCCCTGACACCCATAGTTACAGAATCAATGACAACCATGCGGACAGAATTTTCATCTTGGAAGTGACAGGCATGAAAATGACGAGCTACAGGGTATTGCCTATTGTTATTTCTTACTGCACAAATGTGTTCAAGCACCCGCTTCTTGGCCTGGTGTATCGTGCTTCCAACATACCATTTGTTGCACGGACAGATCAACACATACACACAATATACCGTATTACAAGTCAATGATTTTCTAATCACAAACTCCCTCTTGGAGTTAGGTAACACCAGCCTATCACAGTCTATACTTCCTTTACATGCCTTACATTTCTTACAGCATCTGAATCCAGGTCGGCCCTTATCACCCCCTCTTACATCTTCAGTGACATGATTATGGCTGAGATCATCTCTTAATGAGCGACTTTTTCTAAAAGTAATCTGTGGATTATTACCCAGATTCTTCTTCAAATTCACATCTGTCAACAATACATGCCAGTGTTTTTTAAATTTTTTTACGTACTTCACTGGCCTGACCTGAAAACGTAGTTATGAAACGTATGCACTCTTTGCTCTCTTCCTTTTTGCTAGGGTGTAGGAGTTCATTCCTAGTAGCTCTCTCTACTCTGAATTCAGCCTCAGAAATGGTTTTCTCACTATACCCCCGTTCCTTAAAACGTTTACACATAATTTCCTTCTCACGCATATAAGCAGCACCAGTGCTACAGTTTCTTTTTGCACGCAGAAGTTCCCCATAGGGGATACTGTACACAAGATTTCTTGGATGCGAACTACTGGCACTGAGGATGCTATTTCCAGCGGTCTTCTTACGAAACAATCTAGTTTCTAATGTATCGCCTTTAACCTCAAGATACACATCCAAAAATTCCATGGAACTTTTACTGATATGCTCCGTGAAAGTTAGATTATGTGTGTTCACATTCAACTTGTCAATAAAACATCTAGCTGACTCTTGGTCACCACTCCAAATGAAGAAAATATCATCAATGTAACGCAGCCACAGGACTACACTGCTTTCGAATTCCACCATTTGCGAGGCCACCTGCTCCTCCCACCAGCCCATGAATAAATTCGCATAGCTGGGGGCGAAGCAGGTGCCCATCGCAGTGTCCTGTGACTGCCTGTAGATGGTATCATCGAAGATAAAGAAATTGTTGGTCAAACAAAATTCAATCATACTTAAAATCATTTGTGAGTGGTATAATAGGTAGATAGAACGTGTTTTAAAAAAATGCCGAATTGCCTGGAGACCCAACTCATGTTGAATGCTTGTATACAAGCTACTCACATCGAGAGTAACTAGAGTATAATTATTCTCCCAATGTATCCCATCAATGATGGTGAGAAAGTGTGTGGTATCCCTAAGGTAAGCCGGAAGTGCTACCACATACGGTCTTAGGTAGTGGTCAATGAACCTGGAAGTATTCTCCAGTAATGAACCAATAGAAGAGACAATGGGTCTTCCCGGAGGGTTCTGAGTATCTTTATGCAATTTAGGGAGTAGGTAAAGGATGGGGATCCTAGGGTGTGCACATTTGAGATAGTTATATTCCTCCCACTCTAACAATCCCTTGTCTCTCCATTCTTCCAAAAATTCCCTGTAAGTGGTATTAGATCTTAATATTTCTGCCATGTTTGATTCACAGTAGCATTTGACATCACTCATCTGTCTTCTCCCTTCTGCCAAATATTTGTGCTTGTCTAAAACCACCACATTGCCACCTTTATCCGACTGGCGGATAACAATACTCTTGTCGGCTTTCAGGTTATCTATGGCAGCTATCTGTTCCACAGTCAAGTTCTTTTTACTGCATGATGTTTTTCTATATCTAATTTTGTTTAAGTCTGTTAGAACTCCTTTTTCAAACACTTCAATGGCTTCACATTGTACATTTGGAAGAAACACAGATTTAGGTTTGAACTTACTACCCGGGTTGACCCTTAACTCCTCTCCACAAACCTCTGAGTTTGACAATACATTCTCATCAGATGACTCATTATCCCCCATGGCATTTAAAACATGCAGCATCTCAATGTCAGCAATATTCAAATTACTCACTCCATCCGAAGTGGTCCCAGCCGAATGTCCAGATGGTTGAGTATCAAACCATTTTTTGAGTTTCAGTTTTCTTGAAAAGAAGAATAAATCGATTCTGGTCTGGGCATAGTTGATATTCATGGACGGGCAGAAGGATAGACCCAGAGAGAGGATCTCAATTTCATCAATGGAAAGAGACCGCTGGGATAAATTCACAACAGTCATGTTCTCAACTTTCTGCCCCTTGTCTCCATTCCCACAGGGGCTTTCTCTTCGTTTTTTCCTCCTTTCTTTGGCTTGCCTATTCCTCTTGTTTTTCCTCTGCCTCCTCGTCCTCGGCCCCTGTATGCAACTGAATCTTGGTGAAACTCTGTCCTGCTCTGGTTCATCATTTGGAACTGTAATAAAAAATTGCTCTTCTTTTTCTGTGGATCTTGGGTAAATTCTTGATTAACTGCAGTGATTGATGCATCGGATAAACTCCCATCGGAGATATCACTTTCACTAATTTCTATAACAGCTGTTTGCACACTTGTTGGAACTGTCACCATTCCCGCCTTATTCTCAAACAAATGATCATATCTTTTATGGAATGTGAGTGTACGACCTGATTGATAGTCCTTAAAGTCGCGCAGGAATTTACGTTGTTTTTTGACAGTTATCTCATCCTCGAGCTTGCCCATTCGTACCATTAGGTTCTTCATGTGTTCTTCCAACACCTCTTTAGAGACCAACTGGCTAATTTCCAGAAGAACCTTCTCAATTTCGAGTAAGAGTTTAGCTCTGTCCTTCAGTGCGTACTTCACCAAAATGCGCATCATGGTTATGGAACATGCTGAGGAATTGTTGGACCATTCCTCTAACATATCATTATCTGGATCCTCGAGTCAGCTAGATGTTTTATTGACAAGTTGAATGTGAACACACATAATCTAACTTTCACGGAGCATATCAGTAAAAGTTCCATGGAATTTTTGGATGTGTATCTTGAGGTTAAAGGCGATACATTAGAAACTAGATTGTTTCGTAAGAAGACCGCTGGAAATAGCATCCTCAGTGCCAGTAGTTCGCATCCAAGAAATCTTGTGTACAGTATCCCCTATGGGGAACTTCTGCGTGCAAAAGAAACTGTAGCACTGGTGCTGCTTATATGCGTGAGAAGGAAATTATGTGTAAACGTTTTAAGGAACGGGGGTATAGTGAGAAAACCATTTCTGAGGCTGAATTCAGAGTAGAGAGAGCTACTAGGAATGAACTCCTACACCCTAGCAAAAAGGAAGAGAGCAAAGAGTGCATACGTTTCATAACTACGTTTTCAGGTCAGGCCAGTGAAGTACGTAAATTTTTAAAAAAACACTGGCATGTATTGTTGACAGATGTGAATTTGAAGAAGAATCTGAGTAGTAATCCACAGATTACTTTTAGAAAAAGTCGCTCATTAAGAGATGATCTCAGCCATAATCATGTCACTGAAGATGTAAGAGGGGGTGATAAGGGCCGATCTGGATTCAGATGCTGTAAGAAATGTAAGGCATGTAAAGGAAGTATAGACTGTGATAGGCTGGTGTTACCTAACTCCAAGAGGGAGTTTGTGATTAGAAAATCATTGACTTGTAATACGGTATAATGTGTGTATGTGTTGATCTGTCCGTGCAACAAATGGTATGTTGGAAGCACGATACACCAGGCCAAGAAGCGGGTGCTTGAACACATTTGTGCCGTAAGAAATAACAATAGGCAATACCTTGTAGCTCGTCATTTTCATGCCTGTCACTTCCAAGATGAAAATTCTGTCCGCATGGTTGTCATTGATTCTGTAACTATGGGTGTCAGGGGAGGCAATAGGGAACTCTCATTGAGAAAGCTTGAATCGCGGTATATTATCAACTTTGAAAGCATGACACCCAAAGGCTTAAATTCCAGTGAGGAGCTGGCAATCCACTTGTATGAATAATGTATACTGCAGAGAATGTGCGTACATTGAAGCAGTTACCAGGTTTTAGTAATTTTAATTTTTTGTATTTTCTAGGTTGGGCACGTCAACTATAAACTGTGAAAGGAAATTATTTTGTCGTGTGCACGTCATAGAGATATTGTGTTATGTGCTTGAAGCCCACTTGGGCTAGATTGTTTTGTCATTACTTTGCCACATTGTGTATATTATTTTTTTATATGCCCACTTGGGAGAGATTGTCATAACTGTGGCTTGTTGCGGATAATGAATTGTATTCTGCACAGCTCTTTGAAGTTTTATAGCCTTGGAATTTAATTAATTCAGGGTGATTAGCACTAGATTTTTGTGATCCTTACTCAATATATTAAGTGTATACATTAATTTTATATGTATATATTGTATAAAAGTAATTCAAGATATCTCTAGGATGTAACTTTGCACATTACAAAATGGCCGCCACAGTAGTTAACATTGTATATACACTGTATTGTGGTTAGTCCATCTTCTAATGAGTTGAAGGAAGTGGATATAATCATGTGTGTTTTGAGCTTCTACGAGCGTGATCAAGGCGTAAGCCGAAACGCGTCGTTTTGAGTCTGCCATTAAAGACTTTTGCAGCACGTTGAGGTGTCCGAGTGTTTCCTTGTACAAAAGGGAGTTGTGGAGTGAATAATTGGGATTACCGGTAACCCGACTCGGACCGCCCGTGACAGCCTGATATATTCTTACCGGGACTTGTGGAACGAATATATATATATATATTCACTGAAAAAATCCAAAGGTTAAAGTAACGTTATAGTTGAGTGAAATTTTCAGTAACAACGTATTGTTTTAAACTCTAAAAAACACAGAAATTCACTAGTTCTTGTTATCTCAAACAACTATAACTTGTGCCCTAAAGCAGCAGTAACTCTCCCCCCACGCACAGTTTTCTCATCAATAATTTAATTGCAAATGTTGCAGTTACATTATAAATGATGTCACACAAGATGTCACGAGTGATGTGAGGTAATTAGCAGTGTATGGCGAGGGTGCGGCAGGAAGTTGAACCTTTGTCACGCGGCATAGTATTGGCCTTTGGGCCCTGGGGACCCCATCCCCTGGGGTCAAATACAATAAACAGGGGATGGGTGTGCGGGCCCCCCTCCCCAAGCCTTCTTGGGCCCCAGGGCCTCCATCCCTCAGGGCCACATACAATAACAAGCATTTGCAATGCAATAGGTCTCGCATTATTAAAGTTTGAGCTATTGGCATTGCTAAATAATGCAACACCAATAGCTCAAACTTTAATAATGCGAGACCTATTGCATTGCAAATGCTTGTTTTACCAGCCTCCACATTAGCCGGCTCGAACCTGCACGCAGAGAGCTTCTGCGAGGGAGTCATGTTCATCCGGCGAGCCTGTTTGTTAACTCCGAGCCCGAATTACTACATCTAATTTTGACAGGGAAAACCAAACAATACAGTGATTCTTCTGACATGCCGCCAGGGCGCTGGGCTGTGGTTTCCGTAATATATTTAAATGAATGCACTGGAAAGAAAGCTATAAAACCACATCGGAGACGCACTTAGAGCCAGTCGGCTGCACTCTGAGGTCATTCAGGAACCATCGCAAGACGGATCAACAACGCCACTGGAACCTTCTAGACTGCCTTCAAAGCGCTGTATTTCATACACTGTGGAGAAACCACACAAGTATGACAGGAGAAAGGGGTGAGACGACAGGAATAAAACTAACTTCTTTCTTCACCGATATGAGGCAGCGGTTAAAAAAGGCTACAAGCACTGGCGCCCTCTAAATTCAGCAATACGAAAAAAATATCAGTGGAACCCCCAGCACAACACCTCTAGCATCCTACATTCCTGTCATGGGCTACAAAAGTGAGACTGCCAATGCTATCTAATAAACACAAAAAATTAATATGGAGGTGTAAAACTGCATTCTTAAAAAAGGCAACTATTGCATCCAGCTTCAGGATACCTGCAAGAAATACATTTACGTCCCACGATACTCAAGAACAGTCAGTGGTAACCCTAAACTAATAATAACCAGTGGTGCGCGCGCACCAGAGAGGAGCGGGGGGAAAGGGAGCGCGGCAGCGAGGCGAACGCGCGCTGCTGCGCGTGCTAGACACCGGTGGGAATGGGCGCGGCAAAGGCGGGACATGCGCCCGCCTTTGCCCAATTGCGTGCTGTCTTTCTTATAAAGACGCACGTAAAGCCCAATAGCCGGGGGGGGAAACGAAAAGCACACGCACGAGCCTGTGCGATTCCTAGGTCAGTTTCCAAACCCCCTACATGAGGTCTCTCACTGCGCGAGCAGAGCTGCGCACTGCAACGCTAGGCGCGAGACCGAAAAAATGGCTCTTAATACAATATTAGAGTCACGGATTGGTGCCTGAATTTAGAGGAATAACCCAAAAAGAGAACAAGCAGCACATTCTTAAACTTAGATGGTACACAGTAAAAGTTAATGATAATTCCGCAGATGGCCTAAAAGAAATGGTAAAACATGCAAAGTCCCACTTCCTGCACCTTTTTTCATATTTTGAGATCCCACAAGGCGGTGCTTAATTCACATGCTAGCTTCAAGGGTGTGACCTAGGGCTTTGAAGATCACAAAACACCCAAGCATCATCTTAGTTCCCCCGCTGGTCTCAAAACCTTTGCATAGTTCTGAGAAGAAACCTGGCTTCGTGAGAAACTAGGGGATCACAAGTGAACTATTCCAGTGGCTTCATCATTATATGCATGGCTACTGGAATTATGCAATTTCGCAACCACAGCTCTTTCCACAAAATTATGAACATGCCACATAATCCATCACCTGCTGCATAATTTGCAGATTTTACCCCCAAAAATTGTTTCTAGCGCAAACAGATCAAAAGTCATTAAAAATACAGCAAAACACGTGTTGCACAGTGGAAGGCCCAAAGGTTGACTGGGCATCTTTCTGTTGGTTATTCCTATATTTGGGTGTCAGACTGGCGGTAATGGGATGAAACCTTTGCCCAGATAGTGTCAACACGTGTAAAAATGACTAACTAATGAGGTAATTCTATCACAAAATGTGCCGCATTACACCGCATACTTTGCATTTTCTTGCTGTATAATTTAGTAGATGCTACTGCATAATTTGGTTCTCCTCTGCCACATAATACCACTGGTCCTGATTTATCTCACCATGAGCTGGCACCAGCCGCCATGTTTAATCGCAACAAGACCTTCTGGTTGCATGCACTGATAGCAACAAGAACTCCACCTAGTGCGGGTGCCTGGGCAACGTACTACTGCCTGAACGCCACTGCAAGCAGCCAGTAGGGCTGCGGCGAGGCGTGCAGGAATTTTGTCTAGGTACTCGACCAATATCAGAGGTGGGTATTTCTTATCCACAGTCTCAAATCATGAATAATGGATCTAGGAAGGGTGTGTACAGCTTTGGGAAAACCACTTCGAGGAATTAGGCATTTTAAAGACTATGTAATTATCAGTTCAGCTCGTACAAAGCTCGTTCATGTCCTCCGCAGAGGATCCTAGAAGATCTTTTCCCACACCTACACAGAGAAAAACTAAGTCACTAGACTGCAGCAGAAATTTGGGAACACGACACAGGATATATTACAATATTATTATTAAAGCAAAACAAACAAACAGTCGCATTTGAAGTTCCGAAGACCACACGAGTGGTATTTGGTAAAGCCGCAGGGGTGATGTGATACCAAAACTGCATTTTTATTTTTTGTTTCCTACTAGTGGGCAAGATAGCTCAGTGACTTAAAACTGTGCGCAATCTGCAGGTCATGGATTCGAATTCAGGCAAGACAGGTTAGCCCTCCATCCTCCAGGAAGAAACTGAGTGCCATTAAATAGGAATAATAACCCCGTTATTTATAGGCCCTCCTTCTGCCAGAAAAACAAGCTATTTCGTAATTTTGAGATCCCAGAACTGTATGTTACAGGCGACTGTAAAGTGCAAGGACCCTCACCGACGGTAGACTCCCATATGAAACTGTTGTTTGCATAAAATAATATTTTGCTTTGTGACATGGAGTAAAGAGACAACCTTACTTCTGGACCAGGCTAGAGCAGATCCTGAACTCTAACAATAGAAGTCACAGCTTGCAAATGCTGGCACGATGCCTTAGGGTGAAATCCCATCACGCCATGGACAAGGGACCAGAGGGCGAATTTCACCCTTTGAGTACAAACTCACACAAGATCAGGAAAGGGTCAACATCCCACCATATACGTTCAATAATGTTAGTTACCAACACCCTATAACACTACGAAGAGACACAACAATTGAAGTGACAACTGAGAAATTGTACTATAACAACGTTACACATTACTGCGACAGGGGACACGACCAGAAACCGTCCAGGAGCACAGTTAGCAGTCCCCCGTAGTTCACCGCCTGCGAGTATGAAAGGACGCATGTCCAGGAGCAATATTTTCTTCATAGGAAATAATTACAAGGTCAGCAGAGAAGAGTTCACACTAAAGGGAAATGTAGGTGCCCTTAAATTACAAAAATGCACCCGTTTTTCTGTTTTTTAAATGACATTAAAAAAGTACTGAACTGGCTACTCAACTCAGCAAAGAGACAAGAGTTGGAGCTTAAAGCGGACAATCAACAATTAAGCAATTTTGTTAAAGATTTGTATAAACACAGTATTCCCTGGCATGCCTAAGGAGACATCTATCCCCATTGATGTGAGGCAGGAAAGAACGTCACCGACATTGTCAGAACTGACTCCACATATTTATTCTCAGACTAGAAAGCCTACAACATACACTTCTTTCAAAAATAACATACTTTAGATGACATATCACACAACAACCTGATCAGTAGGTCTGTAGCAGGAAATATACTGTTACCACACTGACTACCTCGCAGCAGGCGGCAGAGAGCGGCAACGATTCAGTAAACACACAAAATAATGACATTTTTTAATTTAAGATGCAAGAAACAAGATATTAAAATGGCTTGCTTGTTCAAAAAATCCACTGACCCATGTGGTAAAAAGTCAGGAAATCTCATATTACGACGCCTATCAAGTGGAGAGGAGCGGGGGGGGGGAACGCGGCAGCGGACGAACGCGCGCTGCTGCGCGTTCTGGCCACCGTCAGGAATGGGCGCGGCAAAGGCGGGACATGCGCCCGCCTTTGACCAATCGCGTGCCGTCCCCATCAAAAAAACGTACGCTCCAGCCAATGTGGGCTTCCGAAAACAAAACCACACGCACGAGCGTGTGGGTCGTTTTCAGAAGCCCTTTCTAGAGGTCTCGCGCTGCGCGAGCAGTGCTGCGCACTGCAACGCTAGGCGCGAGACCTAAAAAGGGGAGGGAGGCCCATGCAGCCCCCTCCCGAGCCTTATTAGGCCCCGGGGACCCCATCCTTTGGGGCCATACCTTATTTTAAAGGGGAAGAGACCCACAGACTTGGTGTTTCCTCATATTTGGTGGGAGTATTAACAAGCATTTGCAATGCAATAGGTCTCGCATTTGCAAGAGTTAGAGCTCTTGGCGTTGAAAATGACAATATTTTTTACCTTTTGTTTTCTTCCATGCAATGGAGTGATGATGTTTGCATAGCGCTATTCCTATGACCTTGCGGCGCTGGAGAACCAGAAAATGGGAAATAGGTTATGATGGAGGGGAGACAAGAGTAATATGCTGGCTGACAAAAAAATGTATTTAGCTATGCAGCACATTAGCCTGGGTGCTGAAACATCTACTGTTCTTTAACATGGAGGGAAAGTAAGAACCAAACAAGCCTTCTCCATTATTATTGCCAAACACCTTGGCGTGTAATGTATTTTAAAGACGACTTAGTGTTATCTGAGCATCCAAAAACACAAATTGTGTGTTCGCCAATATGACACAAGCAGCAATTAGTTATTTATAGGCAAGTATGCACCCATCGGGTATTCAGAATGGGCACACCGAGGGCACCATAAGGAGACACAAACTAACCCTTCATATGCAGGTGTCTCCACCGCGCACCCGTAGACAATAGCACCTCCTGAGCACCCTTAGATGAGAGCACTCCATGGGCACCCCCAGTGCACCCTCAGATGTGGCCTTGGGAGTGTACTCATTGGAAACGCCGGTTGTGGCCCTTCGCCAGGGGTGCTACCTGCTTTGGAGAAGGGGCAGGCTGCTGCTGGGGTAAAGGGTCGCAGTAAAGTCCTTTAGAAGCGCCTGCGGACAGCTTCTCCTCAGCGGTTTCCATGTGGTCCCCTCTGCCCCCAGTATCTTAGCATCGCCCGCCCGCTCTCGAGCGCCCTTGCTCTTGCAGCGCCTGAACAGTTCCACCCGGAAAAGTTTCCCGCACCACTTTACAGGAAGCCGTGCCTCTTTGCGGCCGCTCTGTGTTTATTTTATCTTTTAGAATGTATATGCGTGGCCTCACTTTCCCGAGGGATGCAGCTCTCAGGCACAGAAACACACCGAACAAAAAGATACAGACAGGCAGAAACAAACACAAACAGAAAAAGAATAGGTCTATAGAAGCACACACTGAAAGTAAAAACACTCACGCGCAAAATCCACACAGAAACAAGCATACCAACAAAACGCAGAGAAACAGGCAAGCATAAACAGACACAGAAAGAAGCACAGAAATATAAACAGAAACACGCACACAGGACACACATGCTCGCAGAGTAACAGATCCACATAAGTGGCCACGCAAACATGCTTATGCAATAGACCTAAACACCAAACATAGAAACAGACACAAAAAGAGGCCATGAACACACACAAACAGACCCCCAGCAAACCCACCCTTGTATATTATATATGAGACATAAAGAGATGCATACACACAAACTTGCACATGGAAATAGACCCACATAAAAGCACACGCCAATATAGACACGCTCACACAAAAAAGCGTAAATGAAAAACTGAAATACGACACCAACACCCGGATAGGCAGAAACAAACGCACTCACATAAACAGGCACTAGCACACAGAAAGACGTGTTCAGCAATAAAGGCACACACGCATACAAAGAAACTCAAACATCTTTAAACACATACTTTCTTTTCTGATAACACCCCCAATCGCCTCCCTTCCAGGCTTCAGATTAGAGAATAAACATTCCAAACAGCCATGTAATAGACTCCCAATCCGCACAACACCCCCAAACAATCACCTCAAACACCTCATCTCACTAGATACACGTTTTGATCACAAACAGATTTCCTGGGAAAAGGGGATTAATTGCGTTTCTCAGCCCTATTCCAATTATGGGGATGTGCCTGATTGATGCTTCTCACACGGGTGGGGGTTGGGAGGGGGGGGTGTTGTGGAGCCTTCTGCTTCAAAACACGAGCAGAGGCGGAGTGGAGAAAGGAACAGAGAAATCAAGGGAGAGGAAAATGTAATGCGATGGCTTTGTAGTATTTTTAAACCTTTGATTTAGTCCAGATGCGACGGGCGAGCGCAGCCCAGAAACCGCCTCGACTTCCAAAGACAAAATGCAGTTTGTGATTAGAGGAAAGAGGGTGCTGTGTACTGAACTGTGTGCGCTTTTCTTTCGGTTCTCCCTCCGTGAGGAGCGAGGGTGCTGAACACAGTTCGTGCTGCACCGGCCCCCGGCCGGCGCATCGATTCTAAACAGATCGTGGCACAGTCCACGCAGCTCTGGGACAGAAGTTTTAGCCTCTTACCTCCTTGCACCGCCTCCCTGGGTCCACACGCGAAGAGGCAGACGAGTCCAAAAACCAGCGGCAGCGCATCCACAGTGCTTGAGCGAGTGGAGAGATTGAGTGTCTCTTTTATGCTGAAGTCTCCCCCGTGTAGCCGTCAGTCATTCAAGTCCTTCGCCCAACAATGCACAGCAATAAAATGTCTCCAGCAGCTGCGTCTTTCTCCTTTCCTCGCGGAGTGTGTTTTATTTCCTTTCCACATTCAAGAGATCCGTGGTAGTAAAAAAGGAGGCCACTCTATAGCTAGAGAACTGGTGCTTATATAAAGCGCTGCATTTTGGCGGCGCGCGCGATAATAAAGTTGCGCGGCCTCCGTATGCGCTTTATAAAACAAGCTGTCGCCATTGCCAAAGCAGAATGAAAAAAACATAGTGCCTACTAGCTAATGAAGGAGACCGTGTAACGCCGCAAGCAAACGATCCAGTCCGGATGGGCCGTACCAAAAGTAGACCGGGCGGTAACAAAAAAGCCTCATTTTCAATCGGAGGCCAGCGTTTAGCATAAATGATGACGCCAGCCAATGGGAATGATGGGCGGAGCTTCAAGTCCCCTTCTGAAATCTTATCGATTACAATAAGCCTCGCAGAGCGAGGAGCGCATGCGCGCTCCAGCGCTAGGTCTGCGAGACCTAAAAAGGCACCCACCAGGCAGGAACAAACACAAATTTCCCTGCCGCGCTGGTGCGGGCAGGGAAACTTCTATGTCTTGGGGTGGGCTCTCTGGGACACAGCAATTGAGCTGGCCCCAGGGGATGGGGACCACAAGGCCATTAAAGGCTCAGGGAGGGGTGCTGTGCGGCCCCCCTCCCTTTTGACTTAAGTAGCGGCCATGGAGGATAAAATCCCCGGGGCCTTTTGATGGCTCGGGTAGGGAGGGGGTCACATGGGCCCCTCCCCTTAAAATGTACTCTGGTCGCGGGTGATGTGGTCCCCAGGGATGAATACAGCTCGGGGAGGGGAGCTGTGCGCTCCCTCCCCTATTTAATTAAATTGGGCCCTGGGGATGGGGTCTCTGGGGCTGGAAATGGCTTGAGGAGGGGGGGCCTCATGCCACCCTCCCCTTAAAGAATGCTTCGGGCCCCAGGGGATGGGGGCACGGGCCCACCCCCCTAAAAAAATGTGTTGCCCCCTGGGCCTGGCTGACCCTGAGTTTACAAAAAAAAGGCGCTGGAGTCCAGAGTCCTAACCTGGCTGCCCCCACTTCCTGGTTGAGGTGGTGGCAGCGAATCAGATCTCCGTTGGAGATCTGTCCGCTCTGCGGATCCTCCGCGATGTGATATATGCAATTATTTTTACCTTAGTTTCTTCAAAACTACTGAACAGATTTACACCAAAGCACAGAAAGCACTCTTTCTGGACCAAGATCTAGCTTTCTACCAAATTTGGTGTAAATCCGTTCAGTGGTTTGGGCTGTAGCATTGTCTAAAGTTCCTATAGAAATATGAATGGGAAAAAAGCGTTTTAGGACTCCACCCTTTTTCTCGGGCACCGCTTGACGGATCTCCCTGATACTTTCCATGCACAAGCTAGTCAAAAAGTAGCACTGTTTTGGAAAGTTTTGTGGAGATTCGTCAAACGGGGCCAAAGTTATTAGCAACACAAAAACAAATTCCTATGGAAACACGATCCTAACTATAACTACCCAGTGGCTACCGAGATATATATATATGTATATATATGTATGTGTATATGTGCATATGTGCATATGTATATGTGCAAATGTATATGTATATATGTGTATATGTATATGTATATATGTGTATATGTATATGTATATATGTGTATATGTATGTATGTATATGTATGTATGTATATATGTATGTATATGTATGTATGTATATGTATGTATATATGTATGTATATTATCTACTGGCGGTCGCCAGTAGATAGTTCTAGTTAGGACCTATTTTCCATAGGAAATCCGCAACATTCTATTTGAAATAACTCTTTCGCCGGTTGACGAATCTTCGCGAAATTTTCAAACTTTATGGCCCGCTCCGGTCCGCACCTACCCTGAACGTCTCGGGGTGATTCGTCAAGCGGGGCCGAGAAAAAAGGGGGTCCCAAAACGTGTTTTCCCCATTTATTTTCCCATAGGAAACTTTAGCCACGGCTACAGCCCGAACTGCTGAACGGAATTACACCAAATTTGGCAAAGAGGTAGTTCTTGGTTCAGAAAGAACCCTTTTTGTTAAATGGTGTAAATCCGTTCAGTAGTTCCTGAGAAAATCAAAAGGAAAATCACATATATATCTATGGCCGCGTCGGATTCGCGCACCCTGAGCGCACCCTGCGCGCACCTTCCCGATCACGAGCTGCATGCTAATTGGCTTTCAAGTGGCTGTCAACACTCCAAATCAGGAAGTGTTGGCAGCCATTTTATCCTCGGTAGAACCGAGGCACAAGAAACAAGTGCGCAAAACGCACAAAGGGGGCAGGGTAGAAACACCCTGACCCCTAGGTCTGCTCAGGGGTCCCACAAGGACCCCTGGGCAGAAAGCTTTTTTTAAATCGGCGGGATGCGCTTAGGGTGCGCGGATCCCGCCGATTTAAAAAAAAAAAAAAAAAACGAATCGAGGTCTCCTACGCTTCGTTCTTAATTGGCCCCCAGGTGGGCCAAGTCCCGGGGGAATGCGGGGGTTAATAAAAAAGACCTGTGTGGGGGGGGTGGGGGGGAGGGGAGGCTCGACCCCCCCACACGCCCCGGGGACCGCCACCTCCCCGGGGCAGTAAGATTTTTAAAGTGGGGGTCCGTTTTGGACCCCTGAAGCCCCGGGGACCACCACCTCCCCGGGGCTTTGAACATGTAGGGAGGGGGCCGCGCGGCCCCTCCTGGAGCCCGTGATGGCCCTGGGGACCACCACCCCCCGGGCCGGCTCCTGCAGTGTCCCGTCCTGTCAAAGCAAACTTGCTTTGAATTTTGGAAGAGAGAGCAGGAAACCTGCTCTCTCGTCCAAAATTCAAAGCAAATTGCTTTTCCACACGGGGAGCTGCATGTCAGCAGCTCCCCATGTGGAAAAGCAATGCCGGCTCCCGAAGGACGCGGGGAGCCGGCGGGACCGTGGGGGTATTGGGGCTCCCCTCACGGTCTCCATCATTATGTATAGGCCCCGGGGGATGGGGTCCCCGGGGAGAATATAAATTAGTGATAGGAGTTAAAATATTTTTTACGGTAAAATTAGGAGTACGCGCACCCAGCGCGGCGCTTAGCGCGGCCCCTAGTGTGAACGCGTTGGGTGCGCGACTCCCAGCGCGGCCCCCTGGTGTGCACGCGTTGGGTGCGCGACTCCAATGTAAACGCGTTGGGTGCGCGAATCCCCAAAAATAATTTTAAAAAAAGTAAATATACATCAAGCATATATGTTTATATCTTGGGTGGCTCTAAAAAGAGCCCTTGTGTTTTTTGACAGATTTTGGTACCTACAAGTAAGTACCTATGCAGAGTCTAAAGTTGTTGAGAAAGACTCTGTTACCCTCATCTGTAAAATGTACACCATCTTTCCTATAGATGCCATCCATATTAAAACGCAGATTGTTGTTGAAAATGGACCCCATCCTATAATCTCTGAGATAAGCAGAAACAGCTTTATTGACATGTTTCCTAGCTTTCTCAATTTGTGGCCAAAAATGATTGGACCACTTCCATTTCTGTCTTTGGCATATGTTAGAATAGACAAAGGCAGTTTGGGGGAAAAGTGACATCAATTCTCCAAAGGTGTCCTTCATAAGCATTTCCAGACCTACCCCAGTGAAAGTGCCTAGGTCATTGCCACCACAGTGCACAATTATGAGGTCAGGGTGTTGGAGATGCAAAAGGATTTAACCAATGGCATCAATTGGTGCCACTTTAATCCTCTCTGTCCAATCCATTTAATGTCTACATTTGGCAAAGCTAAATCTTTGTCAATACCTCTGCTTTCAGCATACCTTTTGCACCAGAAAACATAGCTGTGTCCCACAATCCACACTGAAAGCATCTTGAAGGGATCTCTGTAGGTAATAAGAAGATGTCTGTAGCTGAGGTAGGCAGGAGGGACAATGAAATCTATCTAAAATGGTGGACAACATGCTGTTTTAAAGAAAGTAAAGATTTGATTGGCTGTTTAAGAACACTCTACATTCTAATATAGGGTGCATTTTACTTTGTTTAGAAAGCATGTTTCTTATTGGTTATAAAGAAAAGTTTGAAAGGTACAGCAGAAAGGATAAGGGCATGCTTTGCAAAGCCAACCACACCTGCTGTTGTCATTTGCAACATTGTGTGGTGAACTTGTGACCTGGCAGCTAAATTGAATGTTGCATGACCTGTTGCTATGGAAACTGAGATTAAGGAGAAGGGGTAAAGATGTCAGTTGAAAAGTATTATTCTCTATGACCAATGGAAATTCGTTTTTCAATTTGAAAAACACTGGGAAGCAATGTTATTTGTGGGTTATGTGTATATGTATGAAAAATTAGAGGGAAAATTTGCCATTACTGGTTTTACATTGGAGAGTGTGCTTATGTACATTCTCTGTGTGAAAAAGAAAATCCTGACTGAGTGTGTGAGATTTTTAATTCAACAGATTTATTTAATTGGTGAGTTATATATTTTGGACGTTTATTTAAAAAATATTTGATATTTTGATGAAACTGTGTTGTTTGAAATATATTATTAAATGTACTGATGTATATTTTGATCATTTTTATTGTATTTGATGTTTGTTTTAAAAACAGGATGTATAGTAATATATATATTTTAAACTGTGTTGAAAGGTATAGTTGAATGATGGTTCTTATTCTATCCTGTTCTCAAGTTTCAGTAGTATTAGAACTCAGTCACTGCTTATGGATTCGCAGAATGATTCAGGCATTGACACTAGCAGTGCTGTTGTGAAATGTGTAGAATGTATGCAGTCACCTAACCTCTTCCAGACTAGTGCGTCTCTTTTGCTAAAGCCCATGGAATAGTTTTGGTTCTCTAGAATCACATTCTGACTCTGTGTGCAGTTGTGCAACTATTGTGACAAAAGCATGTGGTTTCTTCAAGTCTTTGCTGACACATAACTGCTTACAAACCTAACCTGTTGTCAAGTTTCAGTAGTAGTAGAACTTAGTTACTGCTTATGGATTCGCACAATGAGTCAGGCATTCACTCTAGCAGTGCTGTAGTGAAATCTGTAGAATGTATGCAGTCACCTAACTGCTTCCAGCCTAGCGAGTCTCTTCTGTTAAAGTCCAGGGAATAGTCTTGCTTGTCTAGAATCACACTGTGAGTATGTGTGCACTTGTGCAACCATTGTGACAGAAGCATGTGGTTACTGGTACAGGCACTCTCCTTGCAGTACTCTAATCGTTCAGTCAGTACCCAAGTACTCATTCAGTGACCCAGGCCTTAGCACATACACTGCTTCAAACCCCTATCCACTAAGCATGCAGTTCTCTAACCACCTACACACTTGTCTTTCACACCTTCAATTTCCCAGTCACTATCCATACACTCTAGCAAACATCCTGTCACTCCCTTTGCAGTCCTCTGTTGACTCATTCAGCAACACGTACAAATCAATTCGCTGCGCCAAAACCCAACCACTTATACATTCACCCAGGCACTCTCCTTGCAGTACTCTAATCGTTCAGTCAGTACCCAAGTACTCATTCAGTGACCCAGGCCTTAGCACATAGACTGCTTCAAACCGCTATCCACTATGCATGCAGTTCTCTAACCACCTACACACTTGTCTTTCATCCCTGTGCTTCGGAAGTACCACAGCACACTGCAGCTAAAGAGCTTACATTGTCACACTGCAGCACTTCCTTATAGTTTTGCACTTATACATTCACCATACACTACTAATGCATTCTTTCAGTCAATTAAACTATACATATACATTCAACCAAACTTTCACACATTAACATACAAATATAGTTCTTTCTTTAACCAGAGAAGTTAGTTCTGAAAAAAACTTTTTTTTTTTTTTATTTTTTTTTTTTTTTTTTTTTACTATTTTGTAATTTTTTGGGTGTTTTTTCAAAAATAATAATAAAACAAGAAGGAAAAAAAAAGGAAACCTCAGGAATTAAGTGGCATTCCCGGAAAACACAAAAAAACCCAGAAGTCTAGCAACGATGATTCCGTTGCGCAGCACAAACTGCTTCCACTGACTGCTCTCCAAAAGAGATAAGTTGGTTGCACTTCACACAGTGCTGCTTCAAAAAAGCAAATTCAGGACGTATGTCCGGTGGTGATGTACTTGTCGAAGTTCCAGATGTGGAAGGAACTGCAGGTGGAGGGTTTCTTTCTGCTCTCCGACACTCCTCCCGAGCCAGGTTTATTGGATGGAGAGTCTTCAGGTGCTTGTACATAGAGGCAGTACCGCATGAAAAAAAAAATTCAGCACTACCTCTGGAGAGCACTCTCTCGCAGATCCGGCAGGTGACTTTGGTGGCGTTCACCTTCTTCTGCCACTCTGGAAAAGTAAAAAACTTCCACACCACCGACACAGGCCTTTGAGGACGTGGATTCTCCGGGACAAATTCTTCCTCTGAAGAATGTTCAGAAACATCCTCTGGCTGTTGTCCTGAAGCCATCTTCTTTTATTATTTGTAAAACACCAACAAAAAATAATTAAAGGAAAAACAGTTCTTCTAAGCAGCGAGGTCTCTCCAAAGAAGCCCAAACAAGAATTATTGAAATGGGTGGGGTCCTTCAATAGTTAGAATGGGAAATGTTATGAATCAATCCCAAAATTTTTTTTCAAGTCACATGGGATCCGCGTACCGAGCGCACACGCAGCACGCACCCTACGCGACTTCGGGAAATTGCATTTAAAAGTAATATAAGTTTATTACAAGTAAAAATATATTATTTTTATGCATACCTTAAATAATGTCTGGCCCTAATATGTGTATTAAAGACATATATATATCATTTTAGAACATAAAAAAATTCGCGGGAGTCGCGTACACAGCGCGTACAGCACGTATATGACGTCACGCGGGGCCCGTCTCCGCGCAAGCGTCGCGTACTATACTGCGCATGTATCACGAATGGGTATGCGTAAAAAGCGCGAACCGGTCGCATACTAATCGCGCACAACACGTAATATACGTATATCACGTCTGTTAAAAAACGCACCCGTCGCACACCCTACGCGGATCCTTCACGACTTTCCTAAAATGGCGGCTACAATCCGCGCACTGATCGTGTAAGGTACGCTGCGGGTGCGCGACTCCAAAAAAAACATTAAAAACAAAAAGAAAAAGAAAATTTATAAATTTATTAACAAAATATCAAACTAAAAAAAAATATTTCAGTTGCAATATTTTTAAAAACATTTTTTTTCAATTTAT